>CM035131.1:112474857-112884857 GCA_020205605.1 Panax ginseng | reverse complement strand
ATGTGTGGCGACTCATTGGGACTCCAAAGAAGAGGGCTTAAGCCGCTATTACAAGCTTTTCAAAATTGTTATATGCTTGTGTGTGAATGTTGCATTTACATTTATGATGAATGTGTACGAATGCATCTTAATTATCGACCGCTAAATATCTATCTCAGGATATTAGTGCTTTTCACATGTCATCATTTTGCATAAACGGTGAGACACGTTGTATGTGAATGTATGTTGTGTGGTCCCTCCACCAGAGGCTATCCCCTGCTTGTTTGATTATCGGACTCGTGGGAAGAATAATTCCTGGGGCTCGTGAAAGGCACCACTCAGATTCGCTTCCAGCTTGAACGACCGGATTAACTTCCCGTCAAGTAGATCATGATGATCCGGGAACCTTCATGCCAAAAAGCCGCGAGAGTAACCCTAAGATAGGTCACCTCCGATAAACCAAACGCGAGGAAAGTCTCTTCATACTTTCCATTTTCAATTACTTGTAAAAGCATTTACTTGTAATTTTATTCCATGTTCATCCATATGTAATGGAAAATATGAAGAATATTCATATGCATGCATGACATGTTATCAATTAACAACCGCTTTTTGCAGACAAAATTCCTAAACTGGACATGTTATGATAACATTTACATTACCCTAAGACTAAACTACGTAAGTCTTTTTGTAGGGAAGCAATTGGGCCTGTTACTCCACTAAAATCCAAAAAGGCCACGAGCCCACAACCAATCATGTCTTTCTTCTCGACCAGCCTAATGTCAGTCTCCCGAGAAGAATTTGATTGATTGAGTAAACAAAATTGCAGACTTGGCCCGCTCTAATCAAAGAATTGCACCACCACCTGTGGTACGTAAGATACCTACACATACGTAATCCCCTACACAAGGAGGAGTTCAAGGTCCGAAAAAACAATTCCGTAACCTCGCTTGGATACAACCAACAAAGACCCCGAAAACACCCATCTCAAAGGAGATCCGCATAACTATGATATCGTGAAGAAGGTCCTTCAAATGGAGGAAACTATTCGTGTTCTCAAAGGGATTGGAACACATGGCGTTGTTTTCATATACGTACCTTTGCATATTTCCCCGGTGTTCATTATCCAGAGAAATTCAAGACCCCGATTTTGAGAAATATGATGGATTAGGGGATCCTTATACACATTTAAAAGTGTTCATTGAGAACTTGGGTCTTACGCAGAAAATGAAAAGCTCGTAATGCAAATTTATTTCGTAAAAGTCCGATCGAGAAGCCTGCTCATGGTATACCAGATTAGACAACTCAAAGATCCATAGTCGGGAAGAGTCGGCTCACGCCTTCCTTACTCAATACAGCTTTTCAATCTCAGATGGCTCTCGACCTGCACTCAAATTACCAAGGTCAAGAAACAATCTAATGAGTCATTTAGAGAGTACGCTCAAAGGTGGAGGCGCCTTTGTCGCTTCAAGTTATTCCTTCCATGACGAAATCAAAATGGTCATGACTTTCATAGATGTACAGAAGCTCCTTTCTATGAAAGAGTTCTAGCCGGTATTGGCAAACCATTCTCTAAAATGATCAAGCACTGAGAAATGGTCGAGATGGGATTGAAGTCCCAGAAAATTCAAGACCCTAGCCGCCTTAAAGTCAAGTCACGAGCACATCCAAATTCGGATCTTATGGAAACAACCCTTTGAGGGTCCATAAAAAGAAAGAGGAGGATGTTTCCTCGATACTACAAGGACAAAAAGGCAATCAAAGCATGCCTATGCAGAGAGAAACTACTCCCCTTTTCCAAAGACAATCTTCAAACCTCCATTGTCTAAAAAGTGGAGAAGAAAAGCGGCCTCAAACGCTCACACCCTTGGGGGACTCTCGCCGAGAATGTTCTTGCTCTTCCGATCGCTTCGTAAGAAAATTACACATCTTCTTCCACCCCACCAACCCTAATGGGAGGGGTTTTAATGCTACTCTGAAGTGTGCCTATCATGCCCGAGCACCGGACATGATACTCAAGATTGTTGGGCCTCAAAGCATAAGATTCAAGATCTAATAGACAATGGTGAGATCGTGGTCACCAAACCAGATCAACCTCATGTGCAAGACAACCTCTTCCTCAACACAAAGAAGAAGAGGTCAACATGATGATCTGAGCTGGAGCATCGTACAAGGTTCCAATTTAACTATGAATCATCCCAACCCATCAAAGATGGTGGTTGATAAATGGGATTATGCAAAGTTCCAGCTTTTACCATGGAACGAAAAAGATGAAAGCTCTTTCCAAACAAATCGAGAGTAATCGCGTAATCGGTGACCCACCAAAGATCAAGTCACACGCCAATTAATCAGCAGAGCATGCCTATCTCCTTCCTTTTGTTATGAATGCCTCCTCACCACCTTCAAAAAAGCGAAGCTATGGAGGATAAGGTCATAAGAGAGCAAATGCTAAAGCCCATCGGATTTTGCCAATCGAGGGAATTCACCTATTTGGGCCAATCTATGGAGGAGATATTACAGATGTCGATCAACGAAGGAAGAATTACCTTCCTTCTCCCTCCAATCAATCCCTCGCTCAGACGGTTCAACTCGATGAAATGTGTCAATATCATTCACATTCTCGCGGTCACAAAGATGTAAGAATGTTGGGCACTCCGCCATCTCATTCGTAATCTTATTGATAATGTGTGTCCCGCAAATAGCAGATGATTACAATCGCATAACCTCAAGGGTGGGAATGCATGTCCTACCAAATGGAAGGGATCAAGAGTAGCTTATATCCTCAAGTGGATGATGAGATCACAAAGTATTTCCCATACAACCAATTCAACTCAAAGGAGTCGATAATCCTTTTGAAAGTGGCCGCACCAGAGCCAATTTCTTTATCTTCGCACCACAATATCTCGTTGTCACCTTTACACAACGTTCCATGGAATTATGGAGAAGTCAAGGATCCACGCCTCATACTATCATCGCTATAAAGGTCAAGGAAAATCCATCAGATCTTCCTCAACGGGTTATTAAACCTACTTATAAGTTAAAGGGAAGTTGCCCATGGAGAAGATTGAAAAATTCCTCCGCACTATGGGCCACAATGAAGCCAAAGTGGTTTTAAGTCATGAGAAGCTCCACACCGCATTTCAACATCGACTTGGTTTTTTTTCTTCGAGGATCATCTAAGATTTTATCAAGGTTTTAGAAGAAGCCTATTTGCCAAAATCAATGGGACGGAAAAATTTCAACATTTGGTTGATCACATTTTCAACAACAATGTGATATCCTTCATCGATGATTTACATACCTCCCAAGGGACCGGCCATCGCAAGCCATTGATATTACGCTTTTGTCTTCCTGTACATGCTAGTCGGAGTTTTGATAGATGGAGGCTCATCTCTAAATATATGTCCTTATGCCACCTTGGTGAAGATGAATGTCAATCTCAAAGTGGATCCAAAGCAACCCATACGGCTATCGAGCTTTTGATGGATCCCGATTAAATGTCGTTTAAAGATTGAATTGCCAATTGAGATTGGTCCAAATACATTCAATGTATCCTTCCACGCCCTCAAGATAGACTCGTGGATACAACCTCGCTATCGGGGAGACCATGGATACACATGGTCGGAGCCGCTCCTCCACGCTACATCAACAACTCAAATACATTATCAACAAAGTAGCCTAGTCATCATCAACGCCGAAATGGATTGTCCCTAACAAGGAACTCTACCAATCATCGCCTTCAATTCGTAAGTTGAACCTACCAGCTTCCATACTTTGAAGTGAGTAACACACGCAATACCATTCTATTGGAGCGCCACTTCCCATACCCAAGATTTTCGCCGAGGTTATGTTTACCACTCAAGAAATGATGTCATTGGGTCATCAACCCGACAAGGGCTTGGTAAAGATAAGGTGGTATTAAGCACCCTATTCAAATGTCCAATAAATTGAAAAATTTGACTAGGCTATTCTCGCCAATTCCACTCACAGAATCCTCATAAGCACAAAGTGTTCCTCAAGCTTTCCACAAGACTACGATTTTCTATACCTTTACCCCATGAGCTAATGCAGCTCCAAAGAAAGGTGCCAACCCATGTTGTGGCTATGTTGTTTCCTAAACCAAAGGCCAATCAAAGCTAAAGAGGTGTCGATTCTCGATCCCAAAGGAAGGAAAGGAACTAAACATAAACATGACTTGCCTTGATGATGGCAGCATCACACGCCATTGTTCATGATGAACATACAAACAGATACACCCTGCACGATGATTGCCCAGATGTCATGGTTATCATTCTAGAAAAGAAGGACAATGACGATCCTTCCATCATCGCAAATCCATCAGACTTTGCCTCGATAATTGGAGCAAAGACTCCATGCATTGGTCGACGAGGGTAAAATGGGCGTAAAAATCCTCCGCCTCGTAGATAATAACTTTAATTGCTTTGCTTTCCTTTACAAAGATTAGCAGCTTATTTTATCAAGTACATGCTAACACTTTTGTATGATCGAACAACATATATATTAAGTGAAAGCATCTTTTGTTTCTGTGACTCAATTTAGATGTGCTGTATTTTGTCGATGAAGTGCCTTCTCTCCACGAGGAGCTGTAACTTTGATGCAAAGTTGGACTCAGACTTGATGGACATCCAAGAGGACATTGAGACACCTCAGGAGATTAAGGAATGGGTCGCAGATAAACCCAAACCCAATCTTGATCAAACCACTTCTTTCAATCTTGGAACCTTAGACAACCCTAAGCTAATCCAAATTGGTTCAGACCTTACCACAAATCAACGGAATGACATGGTTGCACTATTAACCCAATTCCAGGATGTGTTTGCATGGTCTCATGAAGACATGGTGGGTTTGTCCACTGACATTGTTCTACATCACCTTCCCATCAAAGAAGGATTCAAGCCGCCAGCAAAAAACTCAAAAGCGATCAAAACCCGAGTGGAGTTTAAAGGTCAAAGAAGAAATTGTGAAACAATTTCAAGTCGGCATCATCATGGTGTCTACATATCCTGAGTGGATATCCAACATTGTTCCCTGCATCTAAACCAGGGGAAAGGTGCGAGTCTCTGTGGATTACCGGATTTGAACAAAGCTTGCCTTTAAAGATAGCTTTTTCGTGCGTCTTTATCCACATTCTTATCGACACATCGCTCAATACTACACATGTACCTTTTGTCGATTGCTTTTATGGGTACCATCAAATTATGGTCGCCGAGGAAGATCGTGAGAAAACCGCTTTCATCACGCCTGGGGAACCTTTTTGCACAGACGGTTGTCATTCGCCTCATCAATGCCGGGGCAACCTATCAACGAAGCTATGATGGCTCTTTTTCCATGATTTAATGCACAAAGAGATAGAGATCTACGTGGATGACATCATTGTCAAATCCCCTAAGGAGGAGGACCACTTAGACCATCTCACAAAACTTTTCAACAAAGTCATGTAAGTACAACTTGAAGTTGAATCCCGCCAAGTGCGCCTTTGGTGTTAAGTCGCAAGTTGCTAGGTTTCCTAGTCACCACAAAGGATTGAATCGATCCTACCAAAATCCAGCCATCAAGGAAATGCCCATTCCTCGCATGCAGAGAAGGAAATACGGGATTTTTGGGAAGAATCAACTTCATTAGCAGATTCATTTTCAACTCACAAAGAACTCGTGAGCCAATCTTCAAGTTGTTAAGGAAGAACTCCTCCATGAAATGGAACGATGAGTGTCGTAAAGCCTTCCTCACAATCAAAGAGCAATCGATTAACGCCCTATTTTGGTACCTCCTGTGGATGATGTTCCCCTATTCATGTACCGTCCATAAATGACAATGCCATGGGTCAGAGATGTCGGGACAAAAAGACAATAGAGGCCAAGAACGAAGCTATCTATTACCTCAAAGAAAAGATTCAAAGATCGCTGAACACAAGTACACTCGATTGAGAAGACTTGTTGTTTTTTTTTAGCATGGGCTTCCATGAGGTTACAACATTACCTCCATGGTCACACAACCCATCTCATATCCCGAATGGATCCTCTCAAGTATGTGTTCAAGAAGCCCATATCAATTGTCGATCGTCTGATGGCGCTTGATCCTACAGCAATTTGACATCGCTCTATGTGATGCAAAAGTCTCACAAGGTCGTGGAATTATGGATCAACTCGCCGCCAGACCGTAGGGACTACAAACCTTGGAAACATATTTCCCCGATGAAGGGGTAATGACAATTCAACAACAACATCAAGACAATACATGCCGACGTGGAGAATGTATTTTGATGGAGTCATTAACACGTAAGGCTCTGAGTCGAGCAGCCCTAATATCCCAGACGGGGGAGCAGAGATCCCGTCGCCACAAATTGCAGTTTGTCAAACACCAACAACACAAAACCGAAAGTATGAAGGTCAGATCATGGGGCTAAAACTTGCCCGCTCAATGGGCATCAAAGTGTTAACTCGCCTTTGGGGATTCCAATTGGTAATCAAGCAATCCATGTGAATCTATCAAACCAAAGAATTACATTTGTCGCCTTTACCATCGGCAAGTTTTACAGATGGCTTTGAGTTCAAGAAATCTCCTTTCTACACATTCCTCGTAATAGAATGATTTTGCAGATGCATTAGCAACGCCGGGCCTCCTCGGTTACATATATACCGACAAGGAAAACATGCCAATCATCACGCTTACTCGCAAAGAGCCCCAGCCTATGGGAATTACATTGAGAAGTATTGATGAACTACCTCCCATCCACAATCCTTGGTATCAAAGACATCAAGGAATATCTCATTTAGATGGATCTACACCCACCGAGGCGAGCCTAATCGAGAAGAGGCGGATTCATCGACTTTGCTATGAAATTCTACCCGAAGTGAGATGCACTCTACAAAAAGAGATGTCGGATTAGGTCTCCTCGATGTCCGGATAAAGACCAAGTTTCAGAGACTCATGGATGAGATCCATGGTGGAGTATGTGGCCCCTCACATGAGCGGACCCCTACTTGTCAAGAAGATCCTCGTAACGGGCATTATGGCTTACACTCAAAGTCGATCGTGATGATCACGCCAAGAGGTGCTATCAATGCCGATTCATGGGAATGCTATCCACGCCCCAAGGGAACTCCACAATATGAGTTCGCCATGGCCCTTCTCAATGTGGGGAATGGATTTGATCGGCCCATCGAGCCCAAAGCCAAGAATGGACATCGATTCATATTCACCATGATCGACTACTTCACCAAATGGGTAGAAGCAAGATCCTTCCCTGTGGTTACTAAAGAAGTTATCATTGCTTTCATCGTAAAAAACAATGTCGTGTGTCGATATGGACAACCAGAGGTCATTGTGTCGACAATGCTAAGAACCTCAACAACAAAATGATGGAGGAGTTATGCAGTAAAATTCCACATCAAACACCTCAACTCGGCCATCTACCATCCAAAGATGAATGGTGTGTTGAAGCGGCTAATAAAAACATCAAAAAGATCATGCGTAAAATGTCCGCCAATCACAAAGGATGGCCCGACCTCTTGCTTCTCTCGACTTTATTAGCCTACGTAACTTCCATGCGAACTTCCACCGGGCAACCCCTCACCATTAGTCTATGGATGGAAGCAAAGGTTCCCCATAGAGGTGGAAATGGAATCCTCGTAGTATTGATGGATGCTCAGCTGGGTGAAGACCAATGGGTACAAGATGTATCACCAATTGTCTCTAATAGATTTAAAAGGCGATCCGCTGGCTATCTTCCATGGTCAATTATATCAAGAAAGGATCGCACGATCCTACAATGTAAAAAAAAAGTCCGACTACTACGGAAATTCAAACAACACGACTTGGTTTTGAAGAAGATCATTGACAACCAAGATCAATCTAAGGGAAAATTCGCCCTAATCTGGAAGGCCCATTTGTTGTCAAGGAAGTATTCGACAGAGGTGCTCTCAGATTGGTGAAATGGATGGCGTATGAATTTCCACAGCCTTATCAACTCTGGACACCGTGAAATCCAGATTTTATGTCCGGGTTACCATCAAACAAACATCCCGGTTTTGATCATCAAATCACCACCATTCCGCTTTTGAACCCTTTCCTTTCTACATACTCTTCGCCTCGTGGAAACATACACTTCAAGCCAAAGCACCGGGTTTTACCTCAATTCAAACCTCCATACAATACAATATCTTGATTTATCTCAAGACGGATTTAACCTTTCACAATTTTGCTATCCCCAAGACGGATTGAACCTTCACACACTTGCAGCTTTATCCTCAAGACGGATTAAACTTTTCACGCTAGCAGCTTGTCCCGAGGACGGATCAAACTTTTTACACACCGCAGCTTTATCCCCATTATGGGATTAAACTTCTCTCCCCGCAAAGATAGCCTCGCATATGGGATTCACGCTTTTCTTCACCGCGATTCGTCCCGAGGGGCTTAACTACGCCGACCGATCTCCTCTTCAATAGAGTACGTAGGCAACCATATGCTATATGGCTTGGCCGCAACAAAAAAAAACAACAAAAACATTTCGCTTCTTTCTTCACAACAAAAACAACAAAAAACATCTCTACACCTATCCGCTTTTCACAATCAAATGAACCTCCTACACTAGGTTCGAACACGCAGACTTGATCTCCTCTTCAATAGAGAGTACGTAGGCGTACCATTTATGGTTTCGGGCCTAACCCTACCGTAAAAAAAATTTTTTGTCACACTAAGATCGGGATCAACCTTCAATTCGCCACATTTCATCTGCTTTCAGATCAAAGGATGGAATTACCCAACCTCTTCTCACAAATAGAAGATTCTGGTGACCATCTAAGTCGCGATCGATCGCCTCAAAGAGCAATACCAACCCATAAGAGATGGAATTAACTAGGCTTCTCAAATAAATAGAAGTATCAGCACCATCCGTGGAAAGTGGTCAATCTCAGAGAGGAAGAAACCACCCTCCTCTCCACTTTTCCATACAGATACCAAACCCCAAGACACCAAAGATGGTAGGATTTACAGTAAATCAATGATCCGCTCGAGAGATCTCATGACGCCTCAATGTCCATCTATCAAGGATAAGTTCGTAATGCATCAAGATCACAAGGCCCTCAAGAAACAGTGCAAAACATCAAGCAAGTATCAAGGCATAACTAAAAGGGAAGTGAATCAAAATATATTTCCCCCGCCATACATAATAATACGCTTTGATATATACATCCGTGGTTGTACATGACAAAATGGCTAAGTTTAGTCTCAGGCAGAAAATACAAAGCTATCTACGATCGTGTGTATGTATGCGACTATCGATCTAACATAGCATCCCTCTCTCGACGACGGAGGAAGCATCGCAAGCTCCCCGCCCAAGGGTATCTACACGAGCTAGCAGATCGAGGCTAAATCGCATGGTGGCATAGTGCTCATCAATGTAAGCACTCATGCTCAAGGCAAGACCGATACCATCCGGGATCTAATCTAAGTACTATCTCGCAATGGCCACATCCCTAGCAGATAAGCGGCATCCCGCCCCCAATCAATGCATCCTCGGTCGATCTAGCCTCATCCTCTCTAACAGAAAAGCAGATCTCTCTCATCAAGAGTCACAACATCGCGCCCTAGCCCCGATCTCTATCATAGGTCATCGATGTAAGCTCGCTTCCAAATGTTGTGTCAATATCGAGTAACAAGGGCACTGGGGTGGGAGAATCCATCACAAATGTCCGGCAAACCAGCCAGCCAAGTCATCATCATGGGAATAACAAATTTCCTCTATAGCTCCTCATCGTCGTAATCAGCCTCCTCAGATCGTGGATACTACCGCAAATGATGTAGTCTCTCGCTCCATCCATGCGGAATACTCGCGTAACAACCTCGATGATCGACAAAAAACTCACCTACTTCACGATCCCAACAGCATACAACCCGGATCTCCCTCCTCCACGACAAATGGTGTGAAGCGAAGTTACCGACCACTCATCGCTCTCATAAGGATGAAAATCCTCAAACGGGTCAAACCGACACATCACTACCAATGGGTGGTAAGTAATCATGCCCTCAATCCAATCCACCAGTAGGGAGATAATCCATGCCCCCGAGCATGAGTAATGAAGTCAGTAGGGTGAGCTAAGCCCAACACAATAATATGGCAAACGGATCCCTAATCCTCGCCAGAAAGTCGACCACGATGCAAAATCAGGCACTCGCAGCGAAAAGGAGTATGACATGGCTATCTCTCCGGGTGAACAAAACCCCGCCGCCTAAATGTGCTAATCTGGCCTCAAGTGTGACATAAACCACACATACAAAGATGACCGAAGCTACTCAGAACACTCTCGCCGGATAAGTGCAAAGAAGATGTAGTCGACCTCGTAGTCTCTCGCGATGATCATTCCAGACAATGGTACGACCCTCCCCGAGAGCTCTCACCGCCATAATGACGCCGATATCCATCTCATCCATGTACCGCGCATGAAGACGTATGACAATACGCACAGAAGCAAAGACATCTACTCGGGTCGAACGCCAATGGTCCTCCCAAGGTGGTGAAATCTCCCTAATGCCGTATATAGCTATCCTCAGAGCCAAACCTCACAAACAGAAACGCTGGATATCATCACGGTCGGATGTAATCTCGCCCCGACCACTCTACGCCTCAATCCGGTGAGGGTCATGAATCGCTCGCCATGTCTCCAATAGCCATATGCACGCAAGGTCCGGCCCAATGGCAAAGATCATCAACCGTGCATACTCCTCCAAAGTAGAGTCAACCTCGGGTCCCAAATCGAAAAACCGCCTCCGATACCCAAAGGTTTCTAAGATGCCCTCTACAAATCCTCGTGGGAACCTCAAACATCAACAGGTCATAAGATGTCAGCAAAGAATCATCTATTTATCACCATGTTCGATGGTGATATACTATCATACCATGAACGAGATACCGATACCACCAAAAATGGTGGGGGGTATGATCAATACGGCTAATCGTCAAGAAGACATCTCAGACGGGCCGTGGTCATAAGACCATCCAGGGTCAATGTCGAATATCTCTCGACATACATACATATGCATAATATAATAACATGCATGATATAATAGATGGCAATATGATATAGGAATGGAAAATGCATATACATTCCTAAGTATATCATCATCTAATACATCTCAGACAAACTAAAATATGTGGAAATGGGGCGAAGTTACCCAACATACAACAGAGGCCTATCAAAAAGATATAGCGAGATGGGGGGTAAGTTACCCAGATGCTAACAGAGGCCTATCAAAAGAAATAGCGAGAAATACATCGTAAAAAGTCAAGAGTGTCGATGTTCACATCATCGACATCGTCCAACCGATGTAACTCCTCCCGAGTCATCGGATCTCTATCTGCTGTGGATGTCAAAGCCGATACAAGGAGGATCCGTGACCGCAAAGCCATATGGGTCATCCGAGGGGCCCGCCAGAGCCGGAAGGATCAAAAGTATCTACTCAAGGATCTCTCGCCCAAATGCCGAATGAAAAGATGTGTCCGGCCCAACCGCCGGGTCAATCTCATCAATCAGGTCACATGAGTCTGATCTCTCGACACAAAGCTAGCCAATCCATCATCATCACGGATCCCGGAACCATATCCCCATAAACCTGTGGTGGCGCGGGTCCGAGCTCCAATCGCACGAGGGATCCACCAATGCCGAACATCTCCCGAGACCAGGGGCCCTCTCGACGACAATGTAAAACCGCCAATCCCCATCAATGGGATGTCAATGATGGGTGATCGCAAAACAAAGCCAATAACGCTCGGCAGAGGCAAGATCAAGATACGGATCTCTCTCCCAGTAGTGCTCCTAATAAAGACACGCTCTCCTAAATAGAGCTCCCATCCTCCATCTCGTGAAGAGAGGAATCTCGGGGTGGAAATGACGACTTACCCAAATGGGTACCCATCCTCAAAACCAACTCCCAAATGCTCTCCAGAGTAGGGAATCCATGTAATGACATCTACCGTCAACAACTCCAATCAGAAGTATAATGAGTGAAACCTCAAAGAATGTGGACCTCCGCCAAGATGGAATGATGCCATCTCCGCCCTCGTGGATAGGTGTCTAAACCTAACACGCCACAGACGCAAACAAGGAAGCCTCTCATAGGCCCAAAATCGCCAACACAAAGGCAAACATCTCGCCGTCACCAACACTCTTAACCATATACATGGGAAAAGACAAGAGAAACACTCACCAACAGAAATGGGTAGAATCCTAACCACGCCTCTGGCCAAGCCTCTCGATCGATCGCGCGCATTCCCCGAGGAAGTAGGCAAAGGTGTAGAACCCCAATCATACTCTCCTATACGGTCCACGGTCGAGTATACCGATCAAAGCGAAGGACACCGAGAGGAATTATCTCGCCATGAAGCAATTTCTAATGATCATCAGAACAATCACGGAGAATGCGATCCCCGACTCTCACATCATCTGCATAGGCTCACCAAAGCTCGCCATAGCATCTACGCCAAAGGACCAAGACGTAAGCCCCCCGCCTCGAGCGCCCCACGAACTCCCAACAAGGATCTCGACGGCAGTAGGGGTGATATCCGCCGCAAGGCATCGCCCCCTCCAAACTCCATACCGTGATAAATCGCCAATCCATCAAGGCCATCATCACCTCACAGCCCAAAGAAATGGAGGATCGAGTCCGTGAAACCACCACCATAATGCCCCGAGGTAACCCTGTGGACAAACGACGGGTAGAATGGAGAAGAACATCCCAAATCCCAAAACCATGGACGATCGCTCAGAGTCATCATGCAAAGCCCGATACATAGAGTGGATGCTAAACCGCCCCTCGAGGTCAGGAAGCCGGAACCTACATCAAATGCAGATCAACATCGTAATCCTCGACCTCATCAATAGGAAATAAGGAAGATTAAAGATCTAACTTCATACCTCATTTCATGCAAGGTGTATATCAAGGATGCCTACTCAAGTCACCCGTAAGATCCGGGTTCGCCACTTGAATACCTCGCAAATTTCTACGGGAACACACATAACAAAGAGAGCAGTGAACCTCGATCGGCAGCATCCTCCTCCTCGCCCTCGACATTCTAAGCACTTCAACCCTAATAGACGTATCACCGCTTCCACCAAACGATTTGAGGTTGTCTAATGTAACTGGCTGGTGAGGCTCTTCGTAAGCTCTCCTCCGACACCGTAAGTGGTCCCACGGAACTACTCTACCGATCCGGATCCATAATATATCGGACGACAAGAAGTCTCCAAATCACCTCGTAAAGGGTGTGGTAATTTTCACTGAGCTTTTCAAAATGCATTGCTTTTAACATACATCTACTAAGAGAGTTAAAAATGCATGACTACCCAATACCTACATTTTGGGAAAATTTTGCCATAGCCCCTTTGTAAATGGGACTATCCACATGCACATAGGCATGACTAGTGGCCATTCAAAGAACACATTGCACACATACCATATACATCCTACATGCATTAATCACATCACAACAAAAAAAACTGTAAGTGTAGTCTAATTACTGTGATTATTTTACTTTTATGCCTTTACTCATTTGTCCTCATAGATAAGAAATGACAAAAAAAAAGGTGCCAATTTGATCGCTTAAAAGTCAAATTTTTTCACATCATTATGTTCAAAGATGGTTTAATACTAACATTTGCTATGTTGAATATTTTTATCAAGTCATATCATATCAGATGCATATTCACTACTACGTGTCTAAATGCATTTCATGTGATAAGTCATTTTCCAAACTGATAGAAATTGGAAAAAAAAATACATGCATGTGTTACTGTGATGTTGAAGAACGCTTGTATGGTGGCAGTAGAATATGCAAAAGTTGCCCTAACTCAAAGCAGATCTCAAGAAGAGCTCTCGATTTCTTTCACAAGTTAACTTGAAAATGACTTATGAAAGCAACCATTCGCCTATACATAGCACTGGGTTGGTCGCAGCTCACCATGGCCCCCGCAGTGTACCGCCAAGCACTTCCTACATGGGTCCCACACCTCCCCGCTCGCTCCAGCTTAGAGTTGCAAAGGAGGTCTCACATGTCTAAAAAGGCCAAATCAGAATAAAAGTGCTACGCGATCGCTTTGGAATAGCCTCAAACTCTCGGTTTCGCTTCACGAAAGTTAAACTCCCGTCGTCTCAATGGTATTCACTCAATGCAGTGGTATACTATACCAATGAGCTCAAACTTTCATAGATCATGCTCTAATAATACCCCACAAAGGTCCGATGTCATCATTTGCGGTGGTCACAACCCTAAACTTCCCTACGGGGTTACAACGCAAAACCACAAAAATATCAAACCTCCCCGGGGTTACAACGCAAAGTTATCAAACATCTACGTATCCCCTATGGGGTCACAACGCACATCAAACATCTACGATCCCACGGGGTCACAACGCACATCTTTCAAGCATCTACGTATCCCCAATGGGGGTTACAACGCAATGCAACCATTGATACACACATCAATGAAGGTCAAGCAATTTCGACATCATGTCACCGATGGCAAGTAAACCCATCAAGCAAATTCAACCTTCCCAAAGAAGGGCTACAACACAATGCTACCATTGACACATACATCAATGAAGGTCAAGCAACCTTGACAATACACCCAGCAGGGATTTATCCAATGATACACACATCAACGAAGGTCGGGCAACCCTGACGACGACAAACTGTTGGCAGTAACTCTGACAGAATGAGGGAATATGTTATACACATCCTCAAACAGACAAAGCTTTATCCCCACAGATCTCTTACACACAAGAGGTACCTCTATGGAATATAGGCCAGTGTCTAGGATTCAAGACTTTGGTGATAGCCCCAACGTCAACATCCTTGGAGACTTGGATCGCATGTCCAAGCCATCACTGATTGTCATCCCAACAGGATTACCTGACAATCATGCATCATACATTTGCATCATGTTGCTGCATATAACATCATGTTTATCTTGCTTGCATTTCAAGTGTCTAGGATTCTTTATCCTATCCATGCCTTGCATTGCATGAATATGATAAAGAGGGCATCTCGTAGACACTCAAAATTTTCTCGCATGCATGCTCGTTATTAACATTACAGAGGGCGATTCATCTTTCTGAGATAACCTCGAAGACAAACTTACATCCATTCCGGATACTACGAAAGTGCGCCCAACCCGAACACAACCGGGAACATCGGGCCCAACCCGAAACACAAACCAGAACTTCATCTCAAAACCGAAACACACACCGAATGTCATTTCCAATCTTGAGATAACCCCGAGGTTTGTAAGATCAAAAGACCCAAGAACAACACCGAGAGAGAGATAGCTTCTGTCTCTGACGATAACACCGCGACGCTCGGGCCCAATCCCGTAAACAACATCGAGTAAGAACTCCATCCTTGGTGATAGCCCCAAGGATGCTTTTTTTATAGCTCCGGCGATAACTCCTAATTGTTTGTTTCAAACACATGCGATCGCCTTCAAGCTCGACTCTCCTACCGAGGCAATCATACCTCGCATCTTGAGCTAACAACGGCAGATAGGTTCTTTTCACAGATGACCTTTACAGTATTCAAACACTTGCAAAGCAATCCAATCTCAGATGTAACCTCGAAAGCAACGCTCGCTTTCCGCTCAAAACCCACGATAACCCCAAGAAGGAGTCAAAAGCATCATCTTACCACCTCAACAAGATGATATCGCGGCATACCAACAAGTAGTCCAATCTCGTAGATAAACCTCGAGCAACGCCTACTTTCAACTCAAACCCACGATAACCCCATGAGGAGTCAAACATCATCTTGTCTCTTCTTCAACACCGCGCGTCATCTCGACACTTCATACATACATACATACAACAATGTCCCACAAGAACCGAGGAGTAACAATCCCGAGTGACTATTACGCTGCGGGCAAGATTTTGATAGAATTTGAAGCTTGAAGACCATGGGCATAGACCCTCTCCCCGACTTTCAGATAACCTCTAATCCATGTCATCACAGTAACTCTCGACACAAGTTGGTCCAAGAAGGTCGATATACCTCGCTCGGATGCTCGGATTGAAGTTTCGCAAGTTCGAAAGGACATTACAAAGGCACGAGTGCACGCATTATTACGAGACGACGGACCCATGAGGCTCTTGATGCACCACCACCAAACCAGTAGTAGTAATAACTGCTGGGCCGCCAGCAGTGTACCTAGGCCATCCGCTCTATATATACAAGCCTTTGGGGTCACCCATTTGAAGAAGAGAGAGAGAGAGAAAAGGCGAGGAAGCCCTGGCCCATTTTACTCGTGATACACATCTTTTGAGTGTTTTCTCACTTTTAAACACTTGTTAGCTCACATATAGCTATCTTTTATCCCATGAGCCGAGTGTTTATCCATTTAAAGTCATAGAAGTCTACTTTGGCAAACCCCACCGTAAGCCTTCTCACATTATATAAAGTCTTCTTTCATATTACACACACCGTTGTACACGCTGAGAGTCGTCGTGTGTGTGTTCCCCGATTGACTTCTATCCGTGGTTTTCATTTCTGCTCATATATATATATATATATATATATATATATATTATATATATGGACTAACATTATCGAAGTTATGACTCATTATCGAGTTATGCCATTTTGAGCCTAGCATTTTGAGCTCGCTTATTATTATATATATATATATATATATATATATATATATATATATAATTGTTATTATATCTCGATGAGCCCCGATTTTACATCCTATATTTACTCGCATTATATATATATATATATATATATATATATATATATATATATATATATATATATATATATATATAATTGTTTTTGACATATCCGATGAGCCCGGATTCACATCCTATATGTATTTATATATATATATATATATATATATATATATATATATATATATATATATATATATATATATACATACATTTGTGCCCGGAGTTTACTTCGTGGCCTTTTATGCCTTTTATTTACATTTCGCCTCGCCTCGAGTTTACTTGTGGCGCTTGATCGCTTTTATGCCTTTTATTTACATTTCATTCCCACCGGAGTTTACTTTGGTGGTGGTTGATCATGTATATATATATATATATATATATATATATATATATATATATATATATATATATATATATATATATATATATATATTTACCGCTTTTATATATTTACATTTCGATCCCCATGGAGTTGCTTTTCTGTGGTGGTTGATCATGTCTCTATATATATATATTTACAGCCTTTTATATATATAATCGCCATCGCTTTCCATACAAAAATTGCAGATCATGTGAGCCTAGAATCATGTGATCACAGATTCACCATCAATCTAGATTCTGGCTCCCATGATGGATATATTTTTCAAATTGTAAGTAGCTTGTACATTATTTTACAAAGGTCTCAATTTCCTCGATGGTTGTCATGCCCATGAGGAGTTCTAAGATCACAGATATATATTTTTCTAGAATGCTTCAGATCTCAAAAATAAAAGCAAACAAGTTTAACATTTAATAATAAAATGGAAGTATGAAAAGGTCTCAATTCCTATTGAGCATGTGGTTTGAAAAACCTCTTTACAAAACTTCATTGATATATCTTCGTTAAACCTGAATTTTTCTATAAAATTCAAACCTGTGTATATAGGTGCTAACGAGGCCTCGTGACTACTTTCAAATAATTGCACATTGATCCACACACACACACACACATTCATATAACAATTTCTTTGAAAAGTGGTGGCCACCACCGTGGTAACACGGATGTCTGGGGTGCCTAACACCTTCCCTCCGCATAATCAAGCCCCTGACCCAAAATGAATCTCGATTTCACGTGCATCTGCCTAGCAAGTTGTCAAATCACCGGGTCAATGTGCAAAACCTTTTTCATATGCATTGGTGCAACCAATTAAATACACCAACCGCTTAACTTTTAAAGTCAAATCGTCGACATTATACATGTTTGACCTTTTTCACTTGTTTTTTCAAACAAATCTCACATTAACATGAGAACACCAAAGAACAAGTAATCTAAAAAGGACACTCAAAAGAATCGTGAGATTCAAGAAGTGTAACAGACATCCTTAGTGGATTTCCTACTCAAGAGTAGAAGAGTGAATTAGGAGCTTTAAGTGCTCTAAACCACTTAAAACTACTGTGTCCATTATAACTGCTATAACTGTCATAACTGCCTCACTCTCATTAATTCAAGATATCTAAAAGAAGGTTTATCATATACTCATTCCACTATGCATTAATCACAATCATACTAACTAGTTTAAAAGAAAAGTTTTTAATTATCTATTCAAACCCCCCCCCCCCTTCTAGATATCTATTGTGCCTCCGGGAACTAACACTAAGGGTGAGCTCAACTAGCCCAGCAAAGAATATTATGAATAAGATAATGCAGAATAAATTATCGTTAGCCTTCAACAGTGTAAAACTGATAGAATACAATAGACAACAAGTTTAACTACAGCGGGATAAGCAATCCATTAGAAGAATCAAGTAGAGCATAATATCTACTATCTTCTATGATTTAAAAGTTCATTATTATTATTTTATCGTTGTAACACAGCTCAATAAATAATCCACATCACCAAATTATCAATGCACTACAGGCTAAGGATATTCGTTAGTATCACATCCACGAATTATCCATGCACTACGGGCTAAGGATATTCGTTATTATCACCAATGGTCATGATTATGCCAACAACTGTCCATCAATGCACTATCGGGCAATGAGGACTTTTATCCCATCATTTGTAACATTACAGGTCATGATTATACCGATACATAATTCCTAGTCATAATCATATCAATCAACAATCTATCTATGCACTAAGGGCCAAAGATGACTTCCATAACAATATAAGCATGAGGATAGTGACAATGATATAAGCTTAAATCAAATGAAATAAAGGATAAATATTAAATATTTTTAATTTATCCAGAGTTTAAAAAATGTCCAAATTGTCAACATGATAACTACTTTGTGGAGTAAAATTCAAGAATAATATTCATGTATCAAAAATAATGTGGACCGAAAAGAAATCAATTTTTGTCATGAATAGTTCCTCGGGTGAATAGTACCTGAGTGATTAGTATCCCATGAATAGTACTTTGTGAATAGTACCCCATGAATAGTACCCCGACATAAAAAGATTAAAATTTAACAAGAATATTCAGAAAAATATTCTTGTAAAACGATACTAGATGAAGCACAAATTTCAAGGATATTCTACTAATTTTAAGGAGTATAGAAGTAATACTTATCAAAATGAGTGTAGAATTAGGAGTATGAAACAAAATAATATTACTTATATACTACAGAGTATGGAAGAAAATATTATTTCTTACGAATATTGAACAAAAATAATATCTCTTACCTTAAAAGTAGAGTATTTCTGACTAGTATTGCGGGGATATTCTTGACGAAAACTTGCATTATTTGCAACACTCAAAGTTTTCTTAAACTCAAAAGAAATACGCTCAATATTATAGAAAAAGAATTCTCTGATTCTGGTGTGATTTTCATTTCTAAACTAAGCATCCTATTTTTAGGATAATGGCAGGGCACTATTTGAATTTAGAAAATCACGGGTGAACAAAAATTTCTTTACGGGCGCTCAGCTGAAACTTTTTTAAAAAATTTTGATTTTACTATATTGCACTATACAGCACTATACAGTACTATGCAATACTATGCAAACAATAAAATATAATATATTGTATTATATATATATATATATATATATAATACTTATATATATAAGTAATAAAACAAAACTGAGATAACTTTCTACCGACGATTTTGAAAAATGGAAAAGTGGGGGTTCATATAATAAGCCAAATTTACAACAAATACTTCATAAAAAATCCATCTATTTATCTAAATTCACTTGGCTTCACTAATCACATTTTTAATAACATTTGTTTCATCCTTAATATTATAACTCACAATATTAACAATGTAGACACTCAAAATTTTTTGCATTCCTGTTACTAACATTGTAGTAGGGCAGCATCATCTTTCAGAGATAACCTTGGAAGACAATGCAGGTCCAATTCCAAATACAACCCCGAAATTATCAGTTTTGCCATCTCGGAGATAACCCCAAGATACCCAGTTCCAATCTCGGAGACAACCCCGGGAGTTTTAGTTTCAACCTCGGAGACAACCCCGAGGAATGCAGTTCTAGTTCCGGAGACAACCTTGGAATCCTAAGTTTTCCATCTCGGAGACAACCCCGAGATACTCAGTCCCGTCCCGAAGATAACCCCGAGATTTTCAGTTCACCAACCTCGGAGACAACCCCGAGGGATGCAGTTATAGTTCCGGAGATAACCCCGAAAATGCATGTTTAACCCTCCAACAGTCAGCTTCAACCTCGGAGATAACCCCGAGACACTCAGTTTTAATCCCGAAAACAACCCCGGGAGGTCAGGCACACCTCAGAAACAACCCTGAGGAACTTCAACACTTACAGCAGCCCAATCTCAGAGATAACCCTGAGCAACAACTACTACATCAGCTGAAATCGGAGATAACCCCGGTGAGGGGCAAAATCATCATTTTTCCACCTCGGTCCCACATTACGCCATCTCAACAACATTTCAACATACATACTACATAGGAGTGTCCTACAAGAACCATAGCTCAAATCCCGACTGACTACTACACAAGACAGCACACTAGATGGAATTTAAAGACCTGAAGATCTAGGCATGGCCCTATCTTCCCGACTTCATACAACCTCTTATCACATGTCATTGTGTAGCTCTCGATAACAGCATTCTGGAAAGGTATTATACGCCTTAATCGGATGCCCGGATTGAAAGTTGTGAAGGTTCGAGCGGACAATGCATTGTATGCGTGCACGTACTTCGAGACGGTGGGGCCCACAGAGCCTAGGGGACCCCGAGTAGCCGCAGGTACACCTGCGGCTCTCCCCTCTATAAATAGAGGGCTTGGGGTGGCCATTTTCAAGAGAGAAAATGTGAGGAAGCCCTGTCCATTTTGCTCTGTATACACTATAATTTGAGAGCTTTCTCATTTTAAACACTTGTGAGCTTATACTTTTCTATATTTTCTGGGGTGGGGCCGAGTGTTCATTCAATTAAAGCCATTTGAAGTCTTCTTGGCGCCCTCACCGTAAGACTTCTTACATTTCTTAAAGCATTTCTCCACTTTTTGCACACACGATTATTCACGTTGAGAGTCAAAGTGTTGTGTCGTATGCCCGGACTTTGATCCATGGCTTTTTATTTCTGATATATATATATATATATATATATATATATATTTACATTTCTGTCTAAAGAACAAGTTTACTTAGTGACCTTTTATTGCATTATTTACATTCGATCCCTTTGGAGTTTACTTACGTGGCGGTTGATGTTGATCGCCTTTTATATATATATTTACAGCTTTTATATATTTACATTTCCAATCCCCATAGAGTTTAATCCATGGTGGTTGATCGTTCATATAGCTTTTATATATATATTTAACTACTTACAACTTTCATACCAATTGCAACATGATAAAAAATATAGGAAGAGAATTAAAAATATAAATATAAATATTTAAGTTAAGACTAATTTGATTGAAATTAATATTGGTAAAAAATATTAAACTAATTTCCCGGCAACGGTGCCAAAAACTTGTTAGGTAAAATCTAATTACGCACAACACGCAAGTATACGTGGTCAACAAGTAATAAAGTGAAAGTAGAGTATCGTTCCCACGAGGAATTGTTTAATAAAAATCACCAAGTACTAGCCCGTAACCAACTCAATCTTATTTAAACGAATGAATTTCAAATTATATAATTAAACTACTATTAAATTCCACTAGTTAAATTAAGATTACGGAGATTTAAAATCATAACTTCACTTATTTCTTCATTTAAGTTAACACACTTCTCATCAATTATTCTCTATTCTGAATTGTTAATCAAGACCACCTCTCGATGCATAATACCCATACTCACTTAAATCCACAGATGATATAATTAAGCAAGACACCCTAATTAACTAATCCATTATATCTCTATATGAATTACAATTAAAAAGGATTTAAAGCACAAGTTCTCTATAAGATTACATATGGCTTCACCTTCATTGCTGGATTTGTTCTTTGATGGTTCAATCTTGAAGCTCTCAGTTCTCTTCCCATCTTCTGACTCTACGTCATCTTCTTTGTCGGATGAACTTTCTTTGGGAACTGGGGCTGACTTCTTTATCACCTTTGATTTCTTTTTAGAAGACCCTTGGAGTAATCTGTTACTCCTTCTCTTTGGGGTTTCTGCAGTTGAGACCTTTTCTTTTCCTGCTTCTTTGCTGTCAGTGGAGAGACTTCTTGGTGGAGCCTCTATTTTCTTTACACCCTTGCATTTCTTCTTTCTTTGGTGTGGACTGCCATCGTCTGAGTCATCGAGTTGATAGCTTTCCACCTCTTGTGCCTTCCTCTTCTTTGCAGAGACCTTGCTGATGCCAGTTGATGTTAACCTCCTGTTTTTTTTGGGTTTTTCTTCCAATTCACAAACAGTTGTGGAGACATTACTTTGTGAAAATTCAGAGGCTCTCCTTCATCATCCTTGATCTTGCCTCCCAGTTTCTTCTTTAGCACAATGCTCAATAGTCTTCCATGGAAAACCTTTGTGAGGGGTTTATCCGTAGACTTCTTCATCTCAGCCTTTTCCACCCATTTGGAGATTTGATCGAGCAAGATAGCTCCAAAGTTTATTTGTTTCTTCAGAACTGTTGTAGACATAATCTTCAGTTGTTGATCAAGAACAGTGTTATTGCAATGTTCTTGCATAGTATACATTTTCCCACTATCTCTGCAAGGAACTCGAATTCTTCTAGAAACTCATTTTTCTTCATATCCTTCAGACAAGGGTTTCTTTGGTACCCCATAATTTTCTTCCCTTGTTTACTGTCGATCTCATCAAGACTATTCAGTCCTCGGTCAGGAAAGCCTAAGCATTGATTGATATCAGATGATTTCAGCTTTAGAGACTGACCTTTAACCTTGGTAGAAAGGGTTTCAGAATTTATGGATACGTTTGAGTAGAACTCTTTAACTAGTTCAGTATATACTCGAGTGCTTGCCTCAAGACATTCTGAGAATCCAGCTTTCTTTACAAGTTCAAGAATGTCTCTAAACTTCTTTTCGAATTTCTCAAACAACTTGGTTCCTAGCTGAATGCCAGTGATTACTTGCCAATCTGCCATTTGAACAGTTCAAAGAATATGGGTATTTGATTTAGAGAGTCTTTTGAGAGATCGATGAATGTGATTTGGGCAATGCTCTGGAGGGTTAACGAATTCTGGCTTAGAAAAGGATTCTAGGGTTTGAAGCTGGGAGGGGGAGAGGTTTGATAATTTTTTATAACTATTTGCATATTTTAAATTTGTCTTTATGGCAGTTCCTTCTGACTCTGCACACGCTGTGATGTGTCAACTAACCATTGGTTGCACGATGCCCAATAATGACCTGTAACTCCCCATAACCTTTTCGGTTTTATATTCCTTTTTAAGAGAATAAGCATTACTGGAGTGGATTGACCGTTAACCTTTTTAGTTCATAGAGTATCCTAGTGAGATAGTTATGGACTCTACATTTTCTTTTGTTGACTCAATGATCTTCTTACAAGAGAGATGCTGCAATGGATGGTTTTGACACTAATCCTCATCTTGAAACTGCATAGCTTGATCACTGATGTACCCCAAGTCAGTTTGGGCACTTAAGTTCTGAGGTGCGTTTGCATGATGTCTTTCCAAACTGTGTTCATATTTATCTTCACACGATCTGAGTAGTTAAGCAAGTATCCAATTCTTCCAAGCTCCTTATGAGCTAGGATATTCTCTGGTAAGACTCCGATCGTCGAGTTTGCTTCTACAATCGCTGAGGTTGCTCCACGATCGTTGAGTTCTCTTTAACCTCTACTCTATGATCATTGACTATCTTGGTCCTTGAGATGAACTTTACTAAGCATTCCTTCTGGGTTAAGGTAGCTCAGGAAGGGCCAACCTCTTAGAGTGAACTAAGGGTCAGGTTTGTCCCTGAGGCGCCTTCTAGATGAAAAACTATAGAAGTGATTTGCACTAATATCTCATTTGACCTTTTCTACTGGGGAGATCCTCTACCACCTTTAGACATTTGTATTGGTTATAATCATGGTTTCCTTCTGCTCTTACACTATGATTAGATGTTCGATCGTAGGCTCTCCACGATTTTGAGTTGGGTGGTTGACTGGTTATCAGTAGTACGTTTTGAGACGTTCCTACTGATTTTGGATCTTCATTTAGTTCGTCAGCCACAAAGTTTTGGGACTCTGTAACTGGTGCATTGCTTCATAGTATATCTCTAATGTTTTAAGGTTGTTGTTCTGTTAGCAGATTACTAGTCCCCCATAGTTGATATTGTCTTCTCAAAGAGACATAAGTTCTTCTTTTTCATGTGTCACAGAAGGCAGCCATGCATATCTCATTCTGATTGAAGTCATCAAATCTTCTTGTGTCATAGAAATGAGTATCTTCAGGGTTGATTATTCTATGATCCTTTGACAGCACTACGAACGTAGTCTACCTTGTCCGCTTGTTCTAAGAGTTCTGCTCCCGTAATGAGTTCCTCATGTTTGATGCTCGATGATCCTCTGAGGTGAGCTTCCTTGAGGATTCTTTTCTTATGATATGCTTTGCATGATTGAGCATATAAGACCTTTTCCATCTTTGGTTAAGTGGCCTGCTTCCATATAAGGATCAACAGCTATGTGAGCTTCATTTAGATTAGCTCAGCAGGTCTTCAAGGGCTTTGACATATAGGAATTTTATCAGAATCATTTCTGAATAGTCTTAAGCCTTCTACTAGTTGAATCTTTCTTGACTGAAGTTCTTTGCTTCAACATTCCTTAGTGTGGCCAGATAGACCAGGTACCTGCAGGTTAGATACATTTCTATTTTTGGTACCCATAATTAAATGGGTCCTGCTAGGTTAGTTTTCTAAAACCCTGTTCCTCATATATTTGAGTAATCATCATATTGATCACCAGCAATCATATTCATGCATGTAACTAATTTAGATAATGCATTTTAAGATGCATGATGGTGAGTGTGTGTAAGATTTGCTATTTTAATAAAAAAAATCTTTTCCTTTGATGGTTTCATCATTTGCTTGGTTATGTTCATAGAGTTTAAATGGTCACAGAGTAAGAGTCAACACTATTACTTATTTGTATCTGGTTGATTCATAGAGGTGATCAGTTTTTACGAATCTTCAAGATACTCTTATAAAACTGATCATACTCTGTGTGTTATCAAACACTTAGAACATAGGTTTGTACATACATACTAACCCATCAGCAAGATTACTCCACAAGATTAATTCAAATCTTGACACGCTTATGACCTGTTTCAGATTTCTTTCAAGATATCATCTTCAACCTAAAACTTGGGTGCAGAGAAAGTTTGTAGGCATTTAAAATTCCAACCTCAGTGTACTTTCTTTCTTCACCTTTTTAGATAGAGTATGATTTCTTGACAGGATACTATTATAGTGCATAAGGAGGTGCAACATGATGTACCCATTTATATTAGTGAGGAATCGTACCTTTTTACTGCCAATTTCTTAACAGTCATTTAGCTTAGATATACTGAGGGTAGGCATCGATGTGAATAGTTTCACATTTGCTCCTGACAGCTTGTTGCTCTAGTTGGCCTTCAATCAATCAATCGTGGTCTTGAAAATGTAAGCTAAGAGAATCTCAGCATCTTTAGTTCTTTGACATCCTTAAGTTCAAAAAGTTTACATCCAACTGATGGTTGGCCAAATACATGTTTGAGAAGTTCTTCTTTCTTCTCTAAGAAAACATTTCTTAGCATATGGCCTTTTCATCTTTTCAGACTGGTGGATGTTTGACTCTTTTCTGTTGATGTCTCTTGAGCTTCCTAGCCTGGTCTTCAGACTACAAGAGCAAGGATTGGTCTTGTTGATATGGCAATCAAGAGCATGAACCAATCTGAGCAGCTTCAGGTGTATATACACATTTACCTATTCACAATATTTCCAACGTGTGAGCTCATCTGCATATAACAAGTGACTTACTACTAAACTAATTTTAGAATAATGTTTATGCCTAGGATCATACTCAAAGTGATTAGCTTTTGAATATAGTATAAGAACCTGCTCTGATACCAATTGTTAGTTCCTAGTAGGCACACAATAGATCTAGAAGGGGGGTTGAATAGATCCTTTTTATTTTAAATTCTTCTCTACTTTTATTTTGTATTGTTAATGAATTAGCATATGACAAACTTAAGAATCTTTTCAAGCACATCAGAATAAGTGAAAGTTCCCATTCATTGATATATTCATAATCATACAAATATTGTTCTTAGAGTTAGTTAAGTGGTAAGCAGTTAATACATACGTAGCCGTTATAGTAGTTAAGTACATAATGTAAATGACATAAAGTAAATGACACAAGGGATTATAAGTGGTTCAGAGACTCAAGCTCCTAATCCACTCTTCTGCTTTCAACTAGCAGGATTTCCACTAAGGAAGGCGTGAAAGACCTGAATCACTAAGATTCCTTCAAGGCCAGCAGCCTTGGAACTTTAGTTCACTAAGAACTCTTCAAGGCCAGCAGCCTTGGAACTCCTCTAGTTCCCTAGGAACTCTTCAAGGCCAGTAGCCTTGGAACTCCTCTAGTTCCCTAGGAACTCTTCAAGCCCAGAAGGCTTGGAACTTCGTTTAGTCCCTTCGGACAAGGACCCCTCAGGCCTTGGCTTCTTGTTATTGTAGTTGTTGTTGTTGGTGGTGGTGCTGAGCTGCTAAGATGTCTTTTGGCTTGAACATCTTATGTACTTAGCAGCTTGGCGTAGTCCTCTTGGCATTCTGCTTGGAGTCTAGACTACATCTTCTTTGGTGCAGCTGATCTTTACTCTTTTCTGCTCATCTTCATCTGATGTCAGTTGTGCACCATCACCATCTGGATTTGTTAAGTCTTTGAGCTTTTAGTAGTCTTCGTCTGTAACTTAGCAATCCCTGAACCCTTCTTGAATGCTTTGCAGACATGATTCTGCATCTGCTCTTTTTCAACCTTTGGTTCAAGGTGATCTGTAGAGTGGCTTTCTTGATCTTCTTTGTACTCTGCCACTTTTATGAATGCTATCTTCTTGTACTTCTTGGCTCTCAGCTTAGCTGCCATCTTCAGTGGCATTCTCATCTTTGTTGAGTGAAGCTCTGGTCTGATTAAGTCCTTCTTCAAAGATGCTTCACTTCCACCTATGTAGTCTCACTGTCACTGAGACTTGTTCTTGTTGATCTCTGGTGGAACTCATAGAGTCAACGATATAGCATTCTAATAACTCAACGATTCTGCAACGTTTGCAATCATCAGTAACTCTTGATCTTTGAAGTTCTGTTGATTTATACTCCTTCCCAATATTTCCGTTGGAAAGTAGCCGTTAAAAGCTTTTTGAATTGCTTTACAGATCTTGAGTTATTTGATGTAGACTGCAGATGTGATATGACATCCCTTTTTCTGACTTTCTGACACTGCAGTCTACTATTTCACCTACTCTGTCAGATATGTCACTTTGATGTCTCGGGAAGGTAGTCAACTCTATTTCCTTCTTCTGATTTCTCGATCAGAGGTTGTCCTTTTGCATCGATGCTCTCCAATAAGCCTTGTTTGACCATCAATCTTCAGAATGAACTGTTGCTAATGTTTCAACCTTCAGACGATAGAACTCTATGTTTCTGATGCATACCTTCTTGGACTAGATCGTAGTGTCTCGTTGACAGGTAGAGATAACACTACGATCTTGAAGAGTGTTGATTGGATCTTTAATGTAGAACACCTCTTCCTTCACTTATACAAAGGCTTCAACACTTACATTTGCCGACTACTTTGAATCTTGATGGGTTGACTCTTCGTTCTAGCCCCTTCTGAATAGGAAGACACTTCAGATTTGTGGCATGTCCAGCTCGCTTTCTCCTTGTGATCTCCCGTTCACTTATCATCAATGGACTGACCCAATGCTTAATCACTTTAGCCTTGTTATTCAGAGGCTAACCAATATCTTTGTGTATACTCCATTAGTTCCTTCTTTGTTTAGCAAACACTACGATCCTGGTTGCTTTCAAGATCGTCGTCTTCTATTTTCTTGACAGCTACTGTACTTGCTGACTTTCCTTAGTCAGTTATTGAAGTCTTCTTTTGATCAACTTGTGGAAGACTTCATCTCGAATGGCTTCACAACTCAATCTGGATCGTAGCTTACATGTCATTCGTTGAGTGCTCTCGGGTTTCCTTTGAGTGGGATGTATCTTTGCAGTACCAACCAGAGGCTTCGTTCCTTTGGATATTCTGGGAGTGCTCAATTGTTGAGAATCGTGTTTGCTCTACGATTCTGCCTTGGCGTTGTGAGCACATCTATTGAAGTCTCAGTTCTACACTCTACGATTCAGCTTCGGCTGTGAAGACACTATGACTCCGAGATCAGATCTTGACACTCTACTGTGACGCCCCCAAAATAGGTATACAACACCCATTCTGAGTCACCAAATACATGGTGCAGAAACAACTACAACTTTATTAATACAATTGTCGTGCAAAAAACGACAACACAAACTGTGAGTTTAAAAACAAATATTGTCTTCTAGACAATATCAACACTCAAATAAGTCCTCATTACAATTATTGATACACTATTTTACAAAATAGTGAGGACTACTAAAATGACTTTCTAGAACCTTCATTCCATACCCCGACTAGTACTCGCTACATTTTCGCCTCCTGAGAAGAAAAAAATGGAACAAAAAGGAAAAGGGTAAGCTCAACTAGCCCAGTAAAGAATATTATGACTAAGATAACATAGAACAAATTATCGTTAGTCCTCAACAGGGAAAAAAATCTGATAGAATACAATAGACAATAAGTTTTAAATCAATATTCGCAGCAGAAATAATAATTCATTAGAAGAGTTACGTAGAGAATGAAATCTACTTTCTTCTATGAATTTAAAAGTTTATCATCAATATTTTATCCCTGTAACATCAATCAATATACATCTTGAATCAAATATTCATGTTTGCACTACAGGCCAAAGATATTCATCAGTTAGTCATGTTCATCTCAACACATGTACATCTTTGCACTACGGGCCAAAGATATTCATAGGAAAATTAACCATCTTTACACTACAGGCCAAAGATATTCAGTAATATCATTATTTAGGACTGAGGATGATGAAAAATATTTTAAAGAAAACGAATCCAGTGAAACAAAAGAACAAATAATAAGGATTCGTACTTTAAACAGTCCAAGTTCAAAAATACTTCATAAATAACTATAGTGAAGTAATATTCAAGAATGATCAAAACATAGATACAATCAAAGCTAGTATCCATAATAGATATTTTGGACAAAAATGAAAATTTAATTTTTCTGTGAATAGTGTCGTATTCGTGAATAGTGTCGTATACGTGAATAGTAACCCCAACACTAAAAGACAAGAATTTCACAAGAAAAATCTTACCAATATTTTGGCATAATGATATTGAAAGAAATAATATCATTTATAAAAAAAAATAACATCCCTTACCTCGAAAAGACAGTACTTCTGACTGAAATACTGGATATAGTGTTGAAGGAATTTGCACCGTATAACAACACTCAAAGTATTAGAATACTCACAAGAATACGCTCGATAATATATAGAGAAAAGATTTCAGTTTTTGGTGTGATTTTCAATTCTAACCTAAGCACCCTATTTATAGGAAAATGCTTAGAACACCAAAACAGAAAATTTAATAAAATAATATATTTATAAACAAAATTCACACCCACCTCAAGACCATCTGAATTCAGCCACCAATGAGACCCACAATAATGACAAAAACATTTTCCTAACCAAAAATATTTAAAACTCAAAAAAACCAATTTAGACCCAATATACCCGAACTTCAATAATTCATAATAAATAGCCCTTTTATCAGAAAAATTAAAATCTTATGTCCATTCCATAGGAAATTCAATTCTCTACAACTTTGTAGTTTTAAGTTTTTCCAAATTTCAAGCAGAAGTTGACCGAAATCCACAAACGGACGATTTTACAAGCTATAATTAAATTTCAGTCAAGAAATGGGCCCACAAACATGTTTAACATGTTTTAAATAATTTTTGTAACAAAAATACTCTTCCTCCTCATTTATTCATATATTCCACATTCATTGTAAAAATATCACCATTATTATATTATTATAATATAATAATATATTTAAATAAATTATTTTATCAGAAAAAGATAAAATAATAATTTTCAACAATTGTCACATTAAAAATTTTCTCCATCTACATCCACATAAAATAAATATTTTTCTTATCATATAAATTAATAATTAATTATTCATAAATAATATTCTGTAATCACAATATCGATAATAAATGACGGTAGTTAAAAAAGAGGAGGCTTTCAATAAGGATTTCTCCTTACTAAAGCAAGCAATTAGGTGACCAAACCTCTCCTTAGACAGAATTTTTTAGACATTGCCAATATTGCTATCTAATAATATTATTCAAATAATTTGAATTATTGATCCGATAATAGAAAATATTGTGTAATGACAATTATTTAAACAACAATAATATAAAATATCAACGCAGCAATTATTGAATCAATAAAATAAAATATTGAACAATAATTACTGTAACAATTATTGAGTAGTGCCTTCTTACGTAAGAATCAATAATTGGTGCAATACTGTGTGCTACTGTATTTTAACCACCGAGTATTTCAACAGTATTAATGGTAACAACTACGCCGTTATTTATAAATAACTTATACTTGTCATTTTCTTCATCCAATCACTTTCCGTTATGGGGCCCACACAAGGCTTACTGGCAGTAAATTTAATATTCCCTGAGCGGTAAGAATATTCCATGACCAAACGAATATTCCCCGACAACAATGAATATTTTATAACCACTTGCTTATTTGAAATATTTGCGCATTTTACCCATAACTAACCACATTAATCAAATCAACCCTTACTATTTCAAAATAATAAATAGAGGAAATTTAATTTCATTTATAATAAGTTGGGGTCTTACATCTACGATTTCTGTCGTTGTGCTTGTTGTCTTCCTCTGATCTTGCTCGACTACGATCTCTACCTCTGATACGATTAGTAGACTCTACGACTCTATGTGTAGTCTACGATTCTTGACTTGGCTTTGACATCAATAGACTCTACGACTCCGAGTGTAGTCTACGATTCTTGACTTGGCTTCGACAGATGCTCCTATTGGCTCGTAGCCAAAGTCAGTTCTCTACGATTACGCGATATGACTCTCGAGAGACTATGGCTCTGAGGAAGTTCTTCTCGACACACTACGATCATTCCTCGTTTCTCCTGACAGTCTACGAACTCCGAGATCTACTGTCTTATAGACTACGATTCTGCCTCGACAGCTCTCGAATTTTCCTTGACTTTCTTGGCAGACTACGATTTCTGGTGCAGTGCTCGACGATCAGACAAGCCTTTCTATTATATCATAAGATCAACCTAACAAGCTTGATCTTTCTATATTTATAGTCCTTGTACATTATTTCTTTTTAAGGACTTCACAAAGCTGTTTTGCTTATGTAGGATCAACCTAACACATTTGATCAATTCATTCTAAGTCCTTGTATATATGTTTCTATTCTCTATCAAAGGACTTTACAGCTTTTCTTAATGCAAGCATACTTGCATATTCATTCATATATATATCATAATCAAATCAAATAGGAATATCATTCACATGCTTATTCCTGACATACGGTATTAGTGCATCAAGAGGTGGCTAGTGCTACATTCGTGTTTTTGATTAATAAATTGGGATAGTGAGTTGAACTGGAATAAAGGTGTAAAAATCAGAGTGAAGCTTAGGGTGAAGTCGTAAGCCTAATTCTCCAATAATTGTTTAAATTTCAGTTTTTAATATTTGTGATTGTTTTGTGATCATATATTTATTAATAATTTAGTTTTTATAATTTTAATCATTGTTTTGGATAGTTTAATAAAATTAGGATTAATAGGAAATTGATAATTGTGAGGTTAAACTTCTTACTAAATTGTCTCTGTCGGAACGATACTTTACTTACTATTATATTACTTGTTGACCACGTATACTTGCGTGTTGTGCTTAACTAGATTTTGTCCAACAAGTTTTTGGCGCCGTTGCCGGGGATAAATTTAGTATAGATTTTAATATTTTACGATATCAGTTTAATTAGTCCATTTTTACTTAAACATTTTTATTTTTGTTTTGTTCGTCTTATTTCAGGTTTTTGAAGTGGTTTATGCAAACTCAGTCCAAAAATTCAGACTTACTTCCTTTTGAGGACGATATTGAGAAACGGTTTCAGAGGTTAAGTAAGTGGATCAAGGAAACAAGAGAAGAATTCAAAAACTCAGAAAAAGAAGAAGTAATGGTTGCCAAAGATCAAAAAGCGTTGAGAGATTTTGCTACACCCAAGGTGACTGAGCTCCAGTCAAGTATCACCAGGCCTACTATAGCTGCAAACACATTTGAAATCAAGCCTGGGACAATTCAAATGATTCAAAATTCAGTTCAGTTTGGGGGATTGGCAAATGATGATCCGAATGAACACTTAGTCAGCTTTCCAGAAATTTGTGACACCTTCAGGTACAATGGGGTGTCGGATGATGCGGTGAGACTTCGCTTGTTCCCATTCACCTTACGGGACAAGGCGAAGAGTTGGTTACATTCTCTATCGCCGAGATCAATAACTACTTGGGAAGACCTCGCTCAGAAATTTCTTGCAAAATTCTTCCTACCAGCGAAAACTGTAAAAATGAGGAATGACATAACGATATTTGAACAGCAACACGGGGACTCACTATATGAGGCATGGGAAAGATACAAAGAGTTGCTCAGAAAATGCCCACATCATGGATTGCCTAAGTGGTTGCAGATGAACACATTCTATAATGGGTTGAACAGAAATCTCAGAACTAGTATTGATGCAGCTTCGGGTGGAGCGTTTATGGCTAAAAGTTATGAGGAGGCTTACGAATTGATATAGACTATGGCAGCTGATAACTACCACAATAACCAACATTCACCCATACACCGATCCTTATCCATATGTTTATAATTTTCAAGTGACAAATGCCAACATCTGTTAATAATAATATGTGATAATATTATTAACATATCCACACATATTAATTTTCAACTTAATAATATCTCAAAACAGTCGTAATATATTATCAACAATTAAGAAGTTAATCATATTATTAACTATATAATATGTGTATTTGTGTAGTGTTCATTTATTGATATATTATGTGGATATAATCTTATTATTATATTAATACCAATATAGTGTTTGGAGATAATCAGGGTAAAATATGAATATCTGTGTATTGGATATACACAGATATTCTTATTTTATGGATATTTTTATTAGCAGTGTGTAGTTTTGGTTGGGTTCTATTTTTACCTTATATTGAGTGCTTTCTCATTTTAAACACTTGTGAGCTTACGTATAGCTATATTTTTTACCGACGGGAGCCGAGTGTTCATCCACTTAAAGCTATAGAAGTCTTCTTTGGCAGTCCACTGTAAGCCTTCTTACACACTATAAAGCCTTTCTCTTCATCTTTACACACACTCTTCTTCACGTTGATAGTCTTGTTGTGTGTGTATGCCCGAACTTCGGTCCGTGGTTTTCATTTCTATTTGTATGTGTGTATATATATATATATATATGGACTAACATTATCGATTTATGCCTCGATTGAGCCTGGACTCATGTCCGGAGCGTTTATTTGCTTTATATATATACCTATATATATAAACTATTGTCGAACTTTGTTTGATGAGCCTAGATTTTACATCCGGAGCGTTTATTACTTTTATATATATATATATATATTTATATATAAATTGTTGTCAAACTTTGTTCGATGAGCCTGGATTTTACATCCAATGCGCGTTATTGCTTTTATATATATATATAGCGACAAATCATTTGAAATGATAAACCGAGCCAGGATCGATATATATCACAATGCGTTTAACGCTATATATATATATATATATATATATATATATATATATATATATATACATTCTGTCATGCACAGAGTTTACTTCGTGGCCTTTTACTACTTTTATTTACATTTAGTCCCTTTGGAGTTTACTTACGTGGTGGTGATTATTTTATTGCTTTATTTACATTTAGTCCTCGCTCGAGTTTACTTGTGGCGGTTGATAAATGTTATTGCTTTATTTACATTTCGATCCCCATGGAGGTGCTTCGTAGTGGTTGATCATGTATATATATATATATATATATATATATATATATATATATATATATATATATATATAACTCGCTATCGCTTTTCATATAAACTACGGCATCATGTGAGCCTAGGAATCATGTGATCACAGATTCAGTTCACTTAATCTATATTCGGTTCCCATGATGGACATTTTCGGTGAAGCGACTTGTAAATTATTCACAGATTTGAATTTCCTTAGATGGCTTTCATGCCCATGAGGAGTTGACCTTCGCTATATATTATTTTCTCGAAGATTAAATGCATCTAAAAAAATAAAAGCAACCCAATAGAACATTTAATAATAAAATGGAAGCATCAAAGGCCTCAATTACTATTGAGCACAGGGTTTGAAAAACCTCTTTTACAAAATCTTATTGCTATATCTTGTTTAAAACTGAATTTTTCATACAAATTCAAACCCTGTGTATATAGGTGCGAATGAGGCATAGCACTACTTCCAAATAAATTGCACATTGATCCACACACACACATTCATATAATAGTTTCTTGAAAAGTGGCGGTCACCGTGGTAACACGGATGTCGGGGGGTGCCTAACACCTTTCCTCTGCATAATCAAGCCCCCAAACCCAAATGAATCTCGGTTTCACAGACCCATTTAGCAATGTCACATCACTGGGTCAATGTGCAAACCTTTTCTCGGTTGCGTTGGTTCAACCAGTTAAAAACACCAACTGGCGACTCTTACAGTCAAATCCTCGACATATACATGTCGGACCTTTTTCACTTGTTTTTTCAAACAAATCTCACCTAACATGATAACACCAAAGAACAAGAATAGAAAAGGGACAAATAAAAAATTCTGACATCGACAATGTGTTCGGCCTGGTTGCTTTTATTATTTTCGAGATGCAAAGAATCTTCGAGAAAATAAGATACATAGCAGCGTCGAACTCCTTGTGGGCATAAAAGTCATCTAAGAAAATTCAGACACCGTGAATAATTTACAAGCTGGTTGCAGCTGAAAATGTCCATCATGGGAACCAAATCTAAATTCAGGAACTGAATTTGTGATCACATGATTCCTAAGTTCACATGATGATACAGTATGTACAAAAGCTGTAAATAGTTATATATATATATAAAAGTTGTATATATATAAGCGATAAATAGCCATGAAGTGATCTTCAGGCCTGACAGAAATATATATATATATAAGCTGTAAACGCACCGGATGTGTCTATCCAGGCTCAATCGAGTTTGAATTTGAGAATTATATATATATATATATATAAGCGGTAAACGCTCTGAATATTATATTCGGGCTCAATCGAGGCATGATTCAATAATATATATATATATATAAGTATATATATATATATATAAGCAATAAAAGCCACGAATTGACGATCCGGGCATACATACACAACACGACTCTTAACGTGAATAATTGTGTGTGAATGAAAGTGGAGAAAGGCTTTAAGAAATGTGAGGTGTTTTACAGTGGGCTGCCAAGAAGACTTCAGATAGCTTTAAATGAATGAATACTCAGTTTCCACTGGTAAAATATAGCAAAACACAAGCTCACAGGTGTTTGAAAAGAGAAAGAACTCAGTTTAAAGTGTGTATAAAGAAAAATGGACAGAGCTTCCTCGCCTTTTTTCTTCTTAAAATGGTCACCCCAAGCCCTCTATTTATAGAGGGGGAGCTGATAGTGTACTGCAGAGGCCATGAGTCAACTGCGGCCTACTCAAGGTGCCTCTCTCTCGGGCTCCGTGCCCCCGTAGTCTCAAAGCACATGCACTCAGACAAAGCGTTGTTCGCTCGAACCTTCATAACTTTCAATCCGGGAGTCCAATGGAAGCGTTTCATACCATTCCAGAAAGCACTTTTTGAGAGCTACGCAACGACATAGGATTTGCCCTTTTTTGAATTCGAGAAGATGGGTCCATGACCGAAATAGTATTTTTAGGTCTCCGTCAGGCAGTCCGTTGAGCTGTTTTGCGTAGTTTGCGCTCGGAAGATAAGATATGGTTCTTGTGGGACTTCTTTTGAAGAAGTTTGAGTTGAAATGAGTTGATTTGATTTAATTTGAGTTTGTGTTGGCAAAATAACCATTTTTCCCCTCCTGGGGTTTTTTCTAACTTTGGCGCAGTTGTAGCAGTCCTTTTCCAGGGTTAACTCTGAGATTGTCATGCCATTAACTCTGAATGTTCTCAGGGTTATCTCTGAGGTTGGCTTGATCTCCCGGGGTTATCTCCGAGGTTGGAACTGACTTTCTCGGGGTTATCTCTAGGGTTAGAAACGGATTTCCCGGGGTTATCTCCGGGGTTAAAAACTGGATTTCCTGGGGTTATCTCTGGGGTTGGAACTGATGTTGTGGTCCTCCAGGGTTATTTATGGAGTGTGAAAAAGATGTTTTTGTCCTCCTGCATAGTTAGTAACAAGAAAACAAAATTTCGAGTGTCTACAACTCATGAAATAAAATAATTCACATATAATAAATATTAAAAATTAGATAATTCAAAAGTTCGTTACATTAGGCCCAAACTTCGACGATCCAATACTGTATAATCCGTACAATTTCAAAAAAATATTTTGAGAAATATCGTATAAATATAATTTCAATAAAAATATTGGGCTTTGTGTTCTGAATTTTTCGAATTAACTAAAATTCAATTTTGCTGCTTTAATCTAGGTTTTAATAATAGACATTTAATCACGTCATCAAGCATCACACAGTAAGATAACTATAAAATAGTATACTCTCATGGCTAATAACAATCCTGGATCCATCAGGACTCTCTTGGAAAATCCATGTTTTGAATATCCTTAAGATCTTCCCTCCTATGACCTTATGTTGAATGTCTCCAAAGCACCTTTTTGGGGGGGAAAAACCCTTAGGTATGCTTTTCAGGTTGAAAGAGAGAATATGAAATTTTGATATTTTCTTCGGATAGTAAAGTACCAAATTAAAATACGCTTTTGGTCAATGATATATTGTTGGGTAAAATCTATATACGCACAACACGCAAGTATACGTGGTCAACAAGTAATAAAGTGATGAGTAGAGTATCGTTCCCACAGAGACTAACTAGCAATAATCTTAACTTACAATTACCAATTTTCTATTAACCCTAATTTTATTAAACAAATCAACTCAATAATTGAAATTAACAAAACTAAAATGAAGAATAATTAAACTAACACAAAACAACCACGAATATCAAAATCTAGAATTTCAAACAAATAATGGAGAATTAGACTTATGACTTCACCCTAAGCTTCACTCTGATTTCTACACCTTTATCCCAATTCAATTTACTATCCCAGTTTATTAATCAAGAACATGAACGTAGTATTAACCACCTCTCGATGCACTAATACCGTATTAACGTCAATCCACAATTAAGATAAAAATCCGTTAAACACCTTAATCAACTAACCCACTATATCTCTATGTGAATTACAATTGAAGAAGGTTGAAGAATAAGTTCTCTATCCGATTACATGCGGTGTCAAGCATATCTCTACCTTAACACTCATCAAGTTTAAGCTACTAACAAAATCCTGAACACATGTTATATCAACTAGGTCTAGATTTGAATATCTTCTCTCGATTCCATCCAACTCCACAAAGAATTGTTGATCAGGCAATACATAGATTCAAGCACAAATCAATATAGATAAACTGGAGATAGCTTATTAAATTGGAAATCAAAGTTTACAAAATCATAGATTCACTCAAAGATCCATCATAAGCCTAAAAAGTGAATTAGTTCATAATAAACGAAATAAACACTAAATAAATCATGGAAATCATTCTTTCAATTACAAATAATAGTCTAAGACGAAGAATATTAAAAAAAAACACCCTTCACGTAGCCTAGAATCGCAATCGTCTCGAAAATCTCCTTGAAATACTCCTCCAACGCTTGCTTAGAAAAATTCAGATTAATCTTCGTAATTTGCCTTCTGTGTTTTAATCTCAGTGTTTGTTGTTAATTATATACTTCAACATGTATTCTGATTACAATTCCATGCATATACGAGTCCCAAGTCATCACCATCACTTAAACTCCATGTTTGAAGCATTAGAAACCAACTAGAAGACTTCAAATTCGAGTACCCAAGTCCCAGCTTGCTATTTCCCCTTGTAAGAGCAAGCCCCAGCTTGCTAGTAAGCTGCTAATTCGCCCAGACCCCAAGCCCCGACTTGTTATCAAAGCACAAAAGGGCAAGCCCCGACTTCTGCTAAAGCGCCAATTATTTTTCTCTGCAGCAGTCTCTCAGTAAAAGCGGCCATAACTTTTGATCCAGGGAAGAATTACGGGCTTGACACCTATCAAATCGAAGATATCGACGAGATCTACAACTTTCATTCTTTGAGTTTTAATAAATAACGAATTGATGAAGGTCGAAATTGGATTAGAAGTGACTGCTATACAAATGACCACCCAAAACAGCGAAATTCAACGTCCGTTGGTACAAATGTCATAACTCTTGCATCCGAGCTCCGATTGAAATGATTCAAAATGTTCCGGAAAGCCAAGAAAGAGTCCCACAACATAGTCCAAGTTCCACGCCAAGAACATGAAATACACATAAAATGAACATGAAGGCCCAAACGATATCCGAAATTGCTTTTCCTTGCAATTTCATATCAATAGTTGCTCACTCCGCTTCCAAACATATAATCTACAAAATGGAAACAAAATGCATGAAAAGTAACTAAGAAACACGAGATTAAGCAAATAATTCAAGTAATAGATGCCAGATAAGTAGGTATAAAACCAACTTATCATATATATAATAACATTGATCATTACCCTCTCTTAAGAATTTGGTTCATATTAGGCTAGAAAGAGAATTCTAATGGATTCATGTTCTGACTCCAATACTTGTCTAGATATTATTATTTAATAATAATATTCAAAATAAATATTAATGACAATTAATTCCTCTAAATAATTGTAATTGCACTTCAATTCAAGAATTAATTAAATAAACCATTTACTAATAAACTGTAAATATTTCTTCTATAAATGTACATAAATATTTCAGAATCAATTAATATAATTTCGATACATTTAAACTATTTTTATAAGTACATAATTTTTCTCTATTTGATCTTAAGTTAATTTCACAATTAAATCAATTCTTTTAATAATAAATATTAAAAGACTAGGCCAAGATTCTATGATCAATGATAAATTATCTTATGAAAAATCTTATAAAAGTTTTGACAATATTAATGTTCCTAATATTAATTAAATACATTAATTGACATTTCGAGGTATTCATGAACAGGATATAATCTCACTCATTGGAACATCAAATTAATATATATAACAATATTAAGTCCACTATTATTTCAAAATTAAGATATTTTACAACTTAGTATTTATGTGAAAATATTTTATAAATAAAATATTATCACATGATCCGTTTAATGCATATTGTTAATGCACTAGTACTTTAATTAGAAGTTCAACTTCTAGATCAAGATAAATCATTTCTATTAAAATAATATAACCTACAGGATAATATCTCCAAATTATCATAAATTATAAACCATTTTTTCTTTATTTATATATTATATATGATTTATATCTTTTGTGTATATATTTATTTATACATATAAACTATAACATATATACATATACATATATATATATATATATATATATATAAACTAAACGATCATTTAATTAATGATGAATGATGTACTTTTATTAATAAATCAATATCTAATATAGATAAATATTAAATAAATAGATAAATAGGATTTTTATAGCAAAAATTCAACAGCCAAATTCTTCCCTAGACACGGGGCCGCTTTTGTGCTAGTTGGTTAAAAAAATGCCATAGAAGTATTTAGAGGTGGCAAGCAGGAAGAAGGGATGGGCGGGCCGAGCCGAAGCTAAGCTTGAGCGAACTAGCAATGGTAGGCCAAAAAGCCCGGTTTTTAGTATTTGAAAATGTTAGTTCTGTGTCTAGAGTTAAGGTTACTTGGCATGCTGGCCATGAACCTTATTTTTTTTTTTTTTTTTAAAAATTTTGCTACACCAAAAATAGTAATAATAATAAATATTAAAAATAATAAAATAATTTATAATAAACAATAATTTTAATTACCTATATTAACTACATATTTCAATCAATTAAAATTTTAATCACTCTTTAACAAGAGTTTTGTTATAATATAGATATATGAAAATTTCACGAAAATTTTATAATATAGATATACGATATTTGAATACAAAGATTATTATTAGAAACTTCCATTGCAAGTTTTATGAAAATTTTATAATGTTAATATAAATATGCGATATTTGAATAGCAGATTATTACTACTAATATGTTATTATTGACAATCTCTTATCAATGTTGGTTGATTTACATAAATTTGGATATAATATTATTATTGGTGTCATGTTATTCGGATTTTGTATTGAAAATTTTGTTAAATCTTTAATTTTTGTCAGTACTTTTGACATTTATTATAATATTTGGATATAATATTATTATAGTATATATGCGACAAAATATTGCAACTTTTGTTATACTCTTATTACTTTCAAAGGGTTTGAACTCTTATTTATTTATTTACAAGTCTTATGTTCAAGCCTCATAACCCACAAGTATCAAAATGTTGTAATAAATATATATATATATATATATATATATATATATATATATTTTCTTGGTAGGCCAAAAACGCATAGCATTTTCATGGGCTAAACAATTGAGCCTAACGCCTTGGGCAAGTGCGGCGAAGTCCCAAACCCAACATGGGCACTGGGCCTCTTTGTCGTGTCTAGAAGCATTGTGAAATTTTGATTTGTAAGCTCGGAGACGATTTCTTAGACCAATCTACGATCAAACTAGCAAACTTCAATTTTGAAAGGAAACGAAACGAAAAGAGGGATGCATGCTAATGCTAATGCAAATGCAAATGCATGTTTAGGTTTTGTAATCTTTTCCTGTAAAACAATTAAAAAGAAGATATCTGAAAGGCAAGATATGTAAACCAAGGATATAAAGTGCAGATGGTGAAACCACGGAGACTTGGCGCAATGCAGAAGCTAACCGACTGGGTGAGCCGTGAACTCGGACATCCACGGGATCGATTCACTTTGCAACAAGTGTGAGAATTAATTCCTTAATTCGTGTGGCCACAGACCTGGGCCGGGCTTTAGACCCGGAACAACCCACGAAAGCCTTGTTCGGGGTGGGGGGATTAGTCGGGTTGCGATCCGGAAATCCCACAATATCAAAAAAATAATAATAAAATAAAATAAAATAAAGTGCAGATGGTGATATCTTCACATGGGCGGAACCAGGGGGTCTAGGGGGTCATATGACCCTCCACTCTAAAATTTTCGGGGATTATTTGTTTTCCTTTTTCTTTTTTCTTTTGTCTTTTTTATATATTTCCTTTTCTCCTTTGCTTTTTATTTATTTTTACTTTATCATCAAAGTGAGGCAAAAAAAAGTGGTAACAATTCTCTCTGTAAACTAATTAAAAATAAAAGGCTAAAGAAATAAAATAATTTTTTTGGATCCTACTATAATGACATTCACCATAGTTCTATCCTATCAAGATTATTAAATTTGTCTTCTTCTATTTTTTGTTTTTGTTGCTGGAATTCATTGTTTCAAGCTAATTAATCACATAAACCACAATATAAGGTTTTGAAGATATGATATTATAATTTATAATTTATCTATAAAAGTAGCTAATCAGTTGACTAAAAATTTTAAAGTCTAATTAATAGTCTCATAGTTCGGGAAAAATTTAAAATATATATATACACACATACAGACAAGATCAGGTTCGGACTTCCGGACCTGATCAAATTCGGACCTTTTATTTTTATTTTATTTTTTAAAACAACTAAAAAAAATAAAATAAAATTATGAAACTTGAATTTTGAATTTTTACACAATACAGTATTTTTGGTGTGATTTGGATACATATAACAAAAATATGTCTCATGCAGATTCGCTACATATACATACTGAGACAAGATCAGTCCAGGACTCCGGACTTTGATCAAATCAGAGACCTTTATTTTTATTTTATTTTTAAAACAACTAAAAAAAATAAGTCTGTACAGACATGTTTTGTTAAATGTATCCAAATCACACCCAAAACACTGTATTGTGTAAAAATTCAAGTTCCATAACTTTTATTTTTTTAGTTGTTTTAAAAAAAAAAAAAAAAATTGGGTCCATATTTTAGTCATGTCCGGAGTCCAGGCAGGATCGCTCTCTCTCTCTCTCTCTCTCTATATATATATATATATATATATATATATATATATATATATATATATATATATATATATATTCAAAGTCATTAGACTCACAACTCAAAAGTTAACAAGGGTTGAAATAGGATGTTATGAAATATTATAATTGGGTAAAATAAATTTGAAAGAAGCACTCCAAGCGTTAATAAATAATTTTTTTACTGATGTATTTTGACCCCCTCTATAAATATTCTGGTTCCGCCACTGTATCTTCACCTTCGAAATTGTCTTTTATCTTTTATCCTGTATCGAATGCAACGAAAAAGAAACGTGATGACAGGTATAGTCGCTAAATGTAAAAGAGCATGAAGAGGATACCCTCTGAAATAGAGCATGGGGTCTAAAGTAGACGCTTATCCTAGGTAGACCTGGCAATATAGTTGGTTAACTGTTGGGTCAACCAATATTAACTGGAACCAAATGGGTCGGTTAACTATTTTTATTTATTTGGGTTGGGTAAAGTTTGAAACCATATTTTTAAAAAGAAATATAGTTCCAACCCGGTTAACCATTTTTCGACCCATATTTTATATCAAATCTAAATCAAAAGTTCTTTTCACCCATATTTACATATTTAAGAAGTTCAACCACCCACCCCACCCCACCCCACCCCACCTACCTCACCCCCACCATAAAAATAATGTGTACACTACCTCATTATTTTTTTGGGAGGGAGTGTTGGGTGGGGGGTGGGGGTGGGGGGTGGCTATGTGGGAGTAGGTGGGTAGGGGTGGGTGAGGTATACATAATCGCTTAATATTATTTTTTTTGGGAGGGAGTGTTGGGTGGGAGTGGGTGGGTAGGTAGGTAGGTAAATGGGGTGGGTGGGTGGGTGGGTAGGTGGGGTGGGGTGGAGGGGGTGGGGTGGGGGTGGGGGATAAGGAGTATATACATAATCACATAATATTAGTGTCAAATCAAGCCTTCATAGAACCCATAACCCATAACAATATTAAAATGGTTAATATGGTTAATATGATTTTTAACCATAACCATATGGTTCCAAACCACATTATCCATATTAAAATGGTTAATATAATTTTAGTTCTTAAATGGAACCATAACCATATTTTAAAAACCAAAACCAACCCATAACTATATTTTATCAGGCCTAATCCTAGGCATACTGAGCTTTTCTAAAGCTAACGTCTATCCCAAGTATACCCTAACATTTTCTCCACACATTCAAACAAATGTGTGGAATTTTTCTCTTTCAAATTTTCCAAATATTCTGAATATATAGTAAGTTGGGGAATACAATTTAGATTGAACATTTCCAATTCTTTTCCTTTTATAAATTTAAAAAAGAAAAATAATATACATGTCAACAAATATTTGACGAAATTCAATTGCAACCAACGTGAAAGTGTATGTAATAAAATTAAATAAATTAAAATAAGATTTTTCTTAATTCCGACATATCTCGTATATGCACATACGTTACAATCATAATTCGTATGAAAATTTTCACAACGTATAGCAAGACCTTTTAAAAAATAACGAAAAACAAATTATCTCAGAAGCAAAATTTCCATATCAGACCCCACGCCATGCCATGTATAAATCCAGAGAACCATCGAGCTTGGATCACACATCAAGTTCCACAAAGGTGAAATAGCAATATTTCGTTACTGAAAATAACGTAGACGGTTGAGGAAGAAAAAAAAATTACAAATTAAATAAGTCATACTTGTACGAGGAAAGGTTCCTCTATTTCCAATATGTTAATTAAATTAACTACATCATTTCAAAATATAAAATCAAATTTGACTTTTCAAAAACAATATGTATTCAGAATTTGTGTTGTACATTTAACTTTCAAAAAATAATAAATCTAGTAATAAGAGCAATATTATTTAGAGAGTTTTACAATTTTTATAATTGTTGTCTAAAACTTAATTAATACATGCCAATTTTAAATTTCAAATAATCTCAAATTAACTTTAAAATATCGATATTCATCCTATAATTTAAAACTAAGGGAGATCACATCTAAATTTTCTTTATAGGGTAACTATTCTATTCATAACCAAAATAATAACACAAGATTGGAGTGTGTCCATAATTTTAAGATCATTATCATCTGGCCCAAAAAAAAGAACTGCAATATCAGAGAATGAAATTGGTTTCTGTATCAACTAAATAACTCCTATTCTCCATTGGCAAAGCCAGGATATGCCTTCATATTTCATAATTTGATAGTATAGAGGCCCTAGAGCATCCCCAAAGAGGATCATGAAAGAAAAGATTCAAGTTGAAATATAATTTAGAAAGATGATACAAACTAGAGAGCTAAAAGCTACATATATTGTACAAGATGCTGAATATCGGAAACTCGTCAGAATTTAAGGAGCCTCCCCTGCAAGCACTAATCCTTTTGGCATCTGCAAATATACACAACTCTGATTACAATCCTCTTCACAAGGGCAAAACAGTAAAAATATATTTGAATTAGCATAAAAAATACTCCATCCCTTTTAAAATATAAGATCAATATGGACTTTTTGAGATCAATTTAAGATATTCTCAATTTCAAATTTGATATGAATTAATTTAATGAACACATGAAGTACTGTATCAATTCAAAGAATGATGCCATAAGCTTCAGATAAAAAGGTGTCCATTTTGGTATGAGTTGATAACACAGAAAACTAAATTACGTTTGACCTGTTCATGACTGAAGAAAATAATTTGGCAAATTTAGACGCAATATAGAAAGGCCATGTCAAAACTTCTAGAATTTTGAAACTTTCAGCATAGGAAACACAGTCCAAACAATTCCAAACCAAGTTCCTATATTTGTTATTCAGCTGAAGGATATATCCTAATAGGTCAAAAAACAAATCATATAAAATAAACCTAAAATAACAATCCAATAAGTTGAGCAAGGTGTCCACTCCCACTGGGGGCAGCATGGACATGCACTCCCCCATCTAAGGGGCAAGCGAGACTTTGACCTTTCCCAACGGCAATTTGAACATCTCCACCCACACTTGAACTTACCCCTCCAAAGGGCATAATGGTCTTTTCGTCACCGATCTACCCCCATAAATAGGTCCTTCATTTCCAAGGTAAGTTCTCACATTTCCATACTAGCACTCACTTTCTTTACTTGCACTCCTAACTCCTAAGCCCCCAGAGCTTAGGCCATTGAGTCTATCCTAGCCCCACGGTTCACTCCATCCGGACCTCCTTAGTCACGAGCCTAACTCCGACCCCTACGTTCCCTGAATACTCAACAGAACCAGATTTTGTATTAACAGATTGTCGCTGTATGTGGGATTGACATAGTCAGAAGAAGATAGCACATCTTAACAACGACAGAGGTCCCTGACCTAAGAGACACCAAAGAGCCTAGAGTCAAACCTGCGGAAGCCTTGGTAGACATACCCAAACCATGAAGGAGACCCCTCCACGACTATCAAAATAGGAGCCACCCTTGAGGGGGAGATCAAAGAAGAACCTTGTCTTCTTATGAGAGAATATTGACGTCTTTGCCTGGTCACCCTCAGACATGCCAGGGATCAACCCTGACGTCATAGTCCATCGTCTCAATGTAGATCCCAACCATCGTCCAGTCAAACAAAACAAGAGGAGAACTTCCATCCCGCCGGAATTACTTTGAAGAGGCAAACAAACTACTAGATGTTGGGTTAAATGGTTGGCAATGGTTGGCAAACATTGTAATGAAGCCTAAGAACACAAGAAAAAGGAGGATGTGCATCGACTTTATGGACTTGAATAAAGTCTGCTATCCCAAAGACTTCTAACCCTGCCAAGGATCAACATAATCATAGACGCTCCTGAGCTTCATGGACACTTTTGCCGATATGACCAAACGAAAAATGTACAAGGACGTTCTGAAAGACCTCCATCATCAGGGTGCACTTATTAATATGTGGCGATACCCTTTGGATGAAGAATACATGAGCACCAACGAAAGACTTGTCATCAAACTTTTCAATGGGAAGAATATAGAAGTATACATGGGCGACATGTTGGTTAAGAACTTCTAAGGGGGCTCAAAACATAGAAGACCTCGAACAAATCTTCTCGATCCTCAGAAAGAACAAGATGAAGCTTAGCCTAGTCAAGTGTGCCTTCGGCATGTGCTCAAGCATTCCTATGATTCATGGTCTCCCAAAGGGGAATCAAAGTCAACCCTAAGAAGATTTGAACCATCCAATAAATGGTGTTGCCCAAGAATATCAACAAAATTCAGAAGCTCACAAGGCATCACACCGCATTTGGCCATTTTATGTTTAGATCAACAGAAAGGTGTTTACCCTCCTCCAAATTACTTGGAAAGGTGTTTACCCTCAAAATATTGCGCAATCTCAAAAGAGTGGACAAATAAGTGCTAGAAGGCCTTCGGAGAACAACAAAATCATATTAGCACACCCCGCCTGTTGACCTAGCCACTACCCAGGGAAGACCTCTCATTGTACTTGGTTACAACAGACGGCCAACGTGCAAACCCTCTTAAAGGAGGACGACAGCTCCCAGAAGCCAATATATTACATCAGCCATGTTTTAAGGGGAGATGAGTAGCGATACTCCAAGAACGAAAAAGAAGGGAACCAAAAGTGTCGAAGGAGCTCCCCTCGCCTCGGGTACTATACTGTGATGGCTCCTTGAACAAAGAAGGGAGCAAAGTCAACCTCATGCTAACATCACCGAAAGGATTAAGGGTCAATTATGCCCTAAGGTTCCAATTCTAAGCCCAACAATTAAGGAAAATATGAAGCGCTTATCGCAAGGATGAACTTAGCCAAGTCAATGAGCGAACATCATTTGATCGCCCGAAGAGACTCCTTGCTCGTCGTGAACTAGTTCACAACAGAGGACCAAGGCACCGACCATCGCATGATGAGGTGATGGGAGAAGGTGCAAGCCATAACCAAAGATTCTGGAAGTTCATCATTGAGAACATCCCCTAACAAGAAAACTCCTACGCATTGTTTTAGAAGTTGGATGAGTGCCTGCATAGGCATCGGCTCCAGCCCAACCTTGAAAATTAAGGCTACGCAAAGAAAAAAGACCCAAGGACTCGATATCACAATTTAAAAAAAAAATAAACAAAAAAAAATATAAAAGAAGAAAGTCGAAGAAGGAGAAGATCACAGAAGAAGGGCGAAAACGCCTTCTTTGAGGGTTGATTGTGTCCTCGTTGCAACCCTCGCTAATCGTGTTCGAGGCTAGGGAGCCTTTCTTATTTATGTGGTCTTAGACTCCTAGTTCTAATAAATTTTTCACAACTAAGAAACCCAACTCAATAAAAAATGGACATATTGCCCAATTTAACCCACCAGCTCTCCCTGATAGTTGTACGTCACATAATATGAATTATGTCATATTACAGATACATGCCTCAAAGTTTCTTCCTAATTATACTTATAGTCCTAAACTTTGGTATGTTTCAAACTTCACTCATACTTTTACTAATAAAATTAACATCGCCTAGAGCACCCGCTTAGGACACGCCTTGTAAACTGCCTACAAGGCCTATGCGCTCAATGCTCCCTCCGTCGTAGATCTGCCTAGTGTTTTTTAGAACATTGCTCCCAACCACCGGAGAGTTGCCAACACTCAAGAAACCCATAAAGCTTATGGTCACCTCCTTAAGATATGTCCTGTTCCATTGAAACTCAAACAAGAGATCACATACCCTCTCTTACCTCAAATGCCTAAGGCCAACCGAGGTCGAGTATGCCCTCAAAGTGGTGCACAAAGGAATCTTCGGACTACATGTGGGAGGCAGAGCCTAAGCATGAAAGATCCTATGCCTTAGTTAATATTGGCTCAGTGTTAGACCCTTGTTGGCTTGATATCAAATAAACAATTTCATGGCATGGATGTGTGCATGGAATTGTGTTGGAGGCATTTTGACAAACACTTGGCCGGTGTACACGTCATTATGACTTGTCAAGCACCACTGATGTCTAGTGTTGGCAGTTTGGTTATTTTTCCAAGTGCTACTATAGGGAGAGGTATGCACGTGCACATAGATAGGCAGGCAGCATGTGCGCGACTTTGAAAGCAAAGTGTGGGCATCTAAGTATCGTGGTGGTGCCTATATTTGGTGACGATTCATGGTGCACACAGTGGCAACAACCTAGACTAAAAGCTATGCAACAAAGACATAAGCATGGGGTATGGACTTGGCATGGTTTTTGGGCATGACATAGGTGTGGGCTTAGAATGCCAATGCATGGCATGGACTTGGTGTCCAGCGTGCAAGTTGTTGATCACATGAACTTTAACACCACAATCTCACATCATAACATCCCACATCATAACATGTGGGATAGTTTGGTATGTATATAAGGACTCAAGTTTGTTATCGATAATACGTTATGACTTTTTTGGTGAGTCTGTGGGTTAAGTTAACCCAAGAATATATTATTAAGAAAACGCATTGGTCCTTGATATGCTATGATTTGATTTGAACTCGGGAGTCAGAATTTGACCCGAATTGTTACATATTGATATGGTAAGATGCAAAGAGGAACATGAGATAGAGATCTACTCCCAAAGCTTAGCCCCTGCAAATGAGAGCGTCTTTAAGGAGTACCAAAAGCATTCATCAAGCATCATGACCTTTTGTGCCCAAACCAACACATTCGACACATCCTCATGATAAGATATTTACGCATCCCTAGTCGCGGGGACAAACTGCTAGGCTAAAGCAAGCTCCATCGATGGTTGAGCATACGGAAAACAAACCAAAAGAACGAAGTAAAAGATAAAGAGGGAAATATGAGTACAAACAAAAGAACAAACATATATATATATATATAGGGTGGATCCTTATGCATGGAGTAATTGAAACAGACATGACAACATACGTTCTCTACAGAAGATGGTGTAACCGTAAAGATGGGTTGATAGTCTCGAATTGTAAGACCTCAACTTTTATGAAATGAAAGTTTAATTTTCTTTATGATTATTTTTTTAAATAGTAAAGTATTTAATTGATCAAATATTATAGTTAAGGGTAATATATGCAAATTATCAGATAAACAGTTTGTCGAAGAATATTCGTTTTGTCAGAGAATATTCTTTCTTTCGGGAAATATTATCTTCGGTAAAGTACGACGGCGCCGAAATAATCAATCATTGATGGGCCCCACAACGGAATAATTGTCGAATGTAGAAAGCGATAGAAGTAACCTTTTTAAAATTGACGGCAAAACTTTTACCGTTAACAGTTGAAATACCAGGTGATAAAAATATAGTAATACGCGTTGTTCCACAGTAGTATGCGGTATTGTACAGTAACACGATAGTGTATAGTATCTCTGATTATTGATTCTTATGTAAGAAATCACTTCGTATTTCATTCAATAATTGTCACAGTAGTAACTGCACAGTATTTCACATTATTAAATCAATAATTAGTCATGGCACAGTAACTCATATTGTGACGGCCCCAAAATAAGTCCACACAACCCATTTTGAGTCGCCAAATACATACTACAGAATTCCAATACAAATTTTTCTATTTACAACTATTAAACTGTCATGCAAAATACGACCACATACTGTGAGTTTTAATACAAATATTGTACCCTACCTAATACGACAATATTCATACTCAAATTAAGTCCCCATTACAATTATTGTCACACTATTTCACAACATAGTGAAGACTTCTATAGTAACTATCTCAGACCATTACTCCACTCTCCGACTAGTCCCAGCTACATTTTCATTTCCTGAGAATAATAGAACAAAGAGGGTGAGCTCAACTAACCCAATAAAGAATATCATGGCTAAGATAATGGAGAATAAAATTATCTTTAGCATTCAACAATGATAAATCAAATATAATAGACAACAAGTTTTAGATCAACAACTGCAGCAGAACAAGCAATCCATTAGACGAGTCAAGTAGAGTATGATGTCTACTATCTTCTATGATTTAAAAATTCATCATCAATATTTTATCCCTGTAACACCAATCAACAGTTCATGATCATAATTATGCAAATCAACATTTTATATTTGCACTACAGGCCAAAGATATTTATTTATATCACTAGTGATCATGATCATGTTAAACAACAGTCTATCTTTTCACTACGGGCCAAATAAAACTTTCACCGCAAACCTTTGTCTGTAACATTAAAGGTCATGATTATACTAATACACAATTCTGGATCATAATCATACCAATCAACAGTTCATCTTTACACTACGGGCCAAAGATAACTTTTCACCATAACTTAAGTCACAGGATGATGACAATATATAAAGGATGAATAAAAGTGACATCAAGGATAAATATTAAAGATTTGTAATTTAATTTATCTAGAGTTCAAAAATATCCAAATTGTCGACATGATAACCAATTGTATAGTAAGATTCAAGAATGATATTTAAGATTCATATTTTGAAAGATAATTTGGACAAGAAAAGAAAACTAAATTTCGTCGTGAATATTACCCCGGTGTGAACAGTACCCCGACATTTAAAATTTAACAAGAAAGTTCAGGTAATAAATTATTCAAGTTAAATGATATTAGCTGAAACGCAAACCTCAAGAAATTTCTAATCATTTCAGGAATTATAGAAACAATACTTACCATAGTATGTTTAGATTTAGGAATATGAATTGAAATAATAGCACTTACATAATATGGAATATGAAAAAAAATGATAACCCTTACGAGTATTGAAAAAAAAACATCCTTTACCTGAGTAGATGACTAGATGTCTGATATGTAGAAGATTATTGTGAGAAAATCTTGCACTAATAACAACTCTCAAAGTATCCTTATACTCAGAAAATACTCACAATATTATACTCGCAATATTTTAGAAAAGCTTTTGTATTATGATGATGTGTTTTTCATCGTCTGAAGATGCCTCATTTTATAGGCGAAGTTTAGTAGGCATGCGTCCGTTAATTACGAAATTTTTATCACGGGTTTCCAACCCATCAGTATACCATTTGAAACTCTCAACCAGTGATAGAGTACCCTTTGAAACAATTCACACGTTGCTAGAAAAAAATGCTTCAATTAAAAATTTTTAACCAATCAGGGACTACCCCTTATGAAGGTAACTATCAATATTAAAAGAAAAGAAAGGGTTAGTCAATTAGAGGCTACCCCTTTGTGGAGGGAATACTGATATTAAAAGGAAAGAAATCTTTAGCCAATCAAAGGCTACCCCTTTGTGAAGGGAACTCCATCTGCCAAAGTTTAAAAAAAAAAAAAAAAAAGACACGCCTCTTGAAAGTTTTGGCAAATGAGGGGTTACTCATTGCAAAAGAATTCCATATTTTTTTCAAAATTAAATAGAACAATACCAATTTATTCATCAATTATTCATATTTTTTCAATTGTGCAACATTTATTAATATTATTATAGACTCACAATATTAACAACCAGATTATTCTCAAGAAAAAGAGGACTTTCCGATAAAGATTTCTCCTTACTAGCGCGCAATTAGATGACCTAACCCTTTTTCTCGACAGAACTTTTTAGACATTGTCAATAATGCTAACTAATAATAATATCATATCAAATAATATAAGTTACTATGCCGTGACAATTATCGATTTAATAATGTGAAATACTGTGCAGTTACTACTGTGACAATTATTGAATGAAATATTGAGTGGCTTCTTACGTAAAAATAAATAATCAGAGATACTATGCACTATCGTGTGTTACTATACAATATCGCGTACTACTGTGGAACAACGCGTATTACTGTAATTTTATCACCAGGCATTTCAACAGTTAACGATAAAAATTCTATCGTCAATTTTAAAAAGGTTACTTATGTTGCTTTCTACATCTGACAGTTATTTCGTTGTGGGACCCACCAATGATTGGTTATTTTAGCACCGTCGTACTTTACCGAATATAATATTCCCAAACAAAATGAATATTCTTTGACAAACTGTTTATCTGATAATTTGCATGTATCACCCTTAACTATAACATTTTCTCAATTAAATACTTTACTGTAAAAAAACTCATAAAGAAAATTAAACTTTCATTTCATAAGAGTGGGGGTCTTATACATTATTTGATATGATATTATTATTAGTTAACATTATTGGCAATATCTAGAAAGTTCTTTCGAAGAAATGGGAGATCATCTCATAATGCGCCAATAAGGAGAAATTTTTATCGGAAAGCCCCATCTTTCCTAGGAATAATTTGGTTGTCAATATTGTGAGTTTATAATAATACTAATAAATGTTGCACACCTGAAAAGATATGAATAATTGATGAACAAATTGGTATTGTTTCTATTTAATTTTGAAAAAATATGGAATTCTTTTACAATAAGTAGCTCCTCAAAACTTTCAAGAGACGTGTCTTCTTCTTTTTTAAAACATTGGCAGATGGAGTTCCCTTCACAAAGGGGTAGTCTTTGATTGGCTAAACACTTTTTTCCTTTAATATCTTTATTCCCCTCACAAAGGGGTAGCCTCTGATTAACTAACCCTTTCTTTTCTTTTAATATTGGTAGTTACCTTCACAAGGGGTAGTCCCTGATTGGTCAAAAAAAATTAATTGAAGCATTTTTTCTAGCAATGTGTGAATTGTTTGTAAGGGTACTCCCTCATTAGTTAAGAGTTTCAAATGGTATACTGATGGGTTGGAAACCCGTGGTAAAAATCCCGTAATTAACGGACGCATGCCTACTAAACTTCGCTTATAAAATGAGGCATCTTCAGACGATGAAAAACACACCATCACAATACAAAAACTTTTCTAAAATATTGTGAGTATAATATTGCGAGTATTTTTTGAGTATAAGGATATTCTGAGAGTTGTTATTAGTGCAAGATTTTCTCACGATAATCTCCTACATATCAAACAACATCTAGTCATCTACTCAAGTAAAGGATATTATTTTCTTTCAATACTCGTAAGGGATATCATTTTCTTTCATACTCCATATTATTTAAGTGATATTATTTCAATTCATATTCCTAAATCTAAACATACTATGATAAGTATTGCTTCTATAATTCCTGAAATGATTAAAAATTTCTTGAGGTTTGAGCTTCATCTAATATTATTTCACTTGAATAATTTATTACATGAACTTTCTTTCTAAATTTTAAATGTCGGGGTATTGTTCACACCGGGTACTATTCAGGACGGAATTTAATTTTCTTTTCTCATCCAAATTATCTTTGAAATATGAATATTCATGAATCTTACTCCACAATTGGTTATCATATTGACAATTTGGACATTTTTGAACTCTGGATAAATTAAATTACAAATCTTTAATATTTATCCTTGATCTCACTTTTATTCATCCTTTATATATTGTCATCATTCTCAGACTTAAATTGTGGTGAAAAGTTATATATTCTGGACTGTTAATTGATATGATTATGACCAAAAATTGTGTATTAGTATAATCATGACCTTTAATGTTACAGACAAATGCTTGCGGTGAATGTTCTCTTTGGCCCATAATGAAAAAATGGACTATTATTTATCATGATCATGACCACTGATGATGCAAATAAATATCTTTGGCCCGTAATGCAAACATAAAATATTGATTTGCATAATTATGATCAGAAACTGTTGATTGGTGTTACAGGGATACAATATTGATGAATTTTTAAATCATACAAAATAGTAGACATCATACTCTACTTGACTCTTCTAATAGATTGTTTGTTCCGTTGCAGTTGGTGATCTAAAACTTGTTGTCTATTATATTTAATTTATCATTGTTGAAGGCTAAAGATAATTTTATTCTCCATTATCTTAGTCATGATATTCTTTACTGGGCTAGTTGAGCTCACCCTTTTTGTTCTATTGTTCTTCTCAGAAAATGAAAGTATAGCTGGAACTAATCGGGAAGTGGAATAATAGTTCGAGATAATTACTATAGAAGCCTTCACTATGTTGTTAAATAGTGCGACAATAATTATATTGAGGACTTAATTTGAGTATGGATATTGTCGTATTAGGTACGGTACAATGTTTGTATTAAAACTCACAATATGTGTGGTCGTATTTTACACAATAGTCTAATAATTGTAAATAGAAAAATTTGAATTTGAGTTCTTTAGTATGTATTTGGAGACTCAAAATGAGTTGTGTGAACCTATTTTGGGGGTCACACGAATGGTCTTCAAAAGAGTAATGTAATCACGTTGAAAGGACTCGCAAGGCTGAGCATTATGCTCGTGAAGATTCACAGGAATAAATTATAAACCAGTCCAAAGGAAACCCCAAGGATGCTCGATCGAGTGGGATAAAGAAGCCTTGTTTTCGGTATGAAAATATAGAAAGGTACCCTAAAAACAAGAGCTGACTATTTGGTCGGTGAAAGACATAATAGCATCCCTAACTCCAGCGTTGGTCTGCAATTGTCACATCTTCAGGGGACGAGGCTAGGGGTGTCCAAATTTTTTGGTTTTTTCGGTTTGTAAGATAAACCGAACCGATCGGTTTGGGACCAGTTCGGTACGAAGCGATTTTCGATACCAGTTTCTGTTAGCAAATACAAGTCCGGTTTATACCGGACCGAACCAATTATACCGGTTCAGTCCCTTTCTTCAGACTTTTTGCCTAACTATGTAAAATTAACTTGAAAATCTCCTCTATTTATAGAATAGAGGTAAGACAAGAGAAGGCATACTAGACAATATGGGATGTATTTGAAATTTGGTGTGACTTCCTTCCATGTAGTAGTGGTCATTCAATGTGGGACTTACAATGTGGGGGTGGGACTTATTTGACAATGGCCTAAGCTTTTATCTGCATTAATTTCTTTGGCATTCATTACAGTGGATTTAATGTGTCTGCTATTGAGCCAGGAGGAGTGGCCCCAACACAAACTGAATTCATTCATTTCAATGTGGATTCCTTTCCAACTCTCATTTTTCAGATCAAAATCAATATCCAGACCTTTGACTACTGAAAAAGAGGGGAGATTGATGTTGAAGAACAAGGCTCCGAGGTGGCATGAGCAACTCCAGTGCTGGTGTCTGAATTTCAATGGGCGGGTGACCATGGCTTCAGTGAAGAATTTTCAGCTGGTCGTGGGTGTGGAGAATGGAGTTGTTGGGCTAGAGCCTGAGAACGTTGTTCTCCAGTTTGGAAAAGTGGGAAAAGATGTGTTCACCATGGATTATCAGTATCCAATTTCCGCATTCCAGGCATTTGCCATCTGTCTTAGCAGCTTTGACACCAAAATTGCTTGTGAATGACTAACAAACAATGAACCCATCTCTTAACTGATAAGTGTCAACACCCATTTCAATGTTTTTTTTTCCATTCCATCCAAAAAGTTAAGACAGCATTAACTAATATCGAATTAATAGTACATATAATTTAAAGATGTAGCAGCAATGATAAAACAAGAAGGTAACACTAATATCTACTTCAAGATAACAAGTAATCAAAACATTCTTATTTAATATAGGGATGCAAATACCAACTTAGACTCATCAAATCCACTGTAATGACATTAATGAATGCCAAGGAAATCACGTAAGAAAACTTATGGCACCATCTCACATAACTTGTTTCTAAGTCCGACATTGATTAGATTATAAAAATTTAAGAAAGTTTTCTTTATAAAAACACTACCAACTGAATCCCCTAGTATTTGGTTGTCTCCAAGTCCCATATTAGTTAAATTGGTAAAACTTTAAGGACGTTTTCCTTATAAAATGATTACCATGTAGTAATGACCACCAATTGGGCCGAATTTTGGCTTAAAGCCTTGAGTTTGGGCTGTTCTAGGCTCTTCAAAACTAAGCCCTTAGACTGGCCGAATTTGGGCTTAAAAACCCAATTCAGTACTTAGGCTTTGTGCTGAATTTGTTTGGGCTAAAAAGCCGGAACTAGCCTTGGTAAAAACCAGAACCGATCCGACACCGGACCAGCTAATCGGTCCGGTATACCGTTTCAACCGATACCGGTATCAGTACTTAATTTTGAGTACTTTTGGTAATCGATTCGGTTCGGACAGGTTCAGTCCGGTATTTTACCTATGAACACCCCTAGACGAGGCAATATCCAACAAAAAAAAATGGGTGATAAATGCTACCGGTTGCCCGATGGCGTTGGGGACAAACAGTGCGGAGAATAATCCGAACCAACAACAAATGTGAGCATTAAAGGGATGACTCAGGAAGCACAAGCCTTCCTTGAGGTGGTCTTCGTATATCCCCAACTCTCACTCCTCAACGAAGCAACACTAGACTGTGCATGAGGTAGGACAAAGACTACATTCCTGGATCTCCAGGATGTTGTAGGCCCTTGTGTCCGCTCCAAATCTACCACCTTGTTTGAAAAAGTAAACTTCTACCTCTGCCTTGAAGTTCAGCAGGGCATTGGTCTCTACCTATATCACGATGTTGTTAGCATGAGCAAGGTTACCACTAGGAGCATCAAAAGAGATGACGCACAACATGAAAAGTCTGTAGGAACTGATCAGGCGAGCTTCTCAAAAGGCAAAGTCGTAGAAGTGGCCTTCACAATTTAACTCTCAAAAGAACTTCCATAAGAGCACTCATTGCTAGATCTTGAACTCGAAATGAACGCATAAAGGTCAGTAGAGGACAATCACATGCCGACCTAAGAGCTTGAAAATTGGCTATGTACGTCAGTTGTATTTCTCGACTAAGAGAGGGCTAGGAAGAGAGCTCGTCTGAATGGGATTCTCCCAAGTAAGAAATGAGGAAATCTCCAACCTCCTCTCCCCAAACACTATTTATAATTAGGACTAGAGGAAGATGGGAAAAGTAAAAGACTAAAAATATCCCAGGTCCTCCCACATATACAACAATTCAGACAAAAGTTTAACTCGAATACGATCACTCTAGTCCCAACAGACACAAATAGCCTGGCCCTAGCCAATCTACTCTGGTCGAGCTACATAACTCGGCCAGGCCAACCTACTCTGATTGAGTCGCACAACTTGGCCTCCAACACTTGAGAAATTTCAACAATTACTCAAGACCAAAATGTTTGAGCTGAGAGCGTTGCCCTTGTACCCCATCCAATATTCAAGGCACCTGATAAATTGAAAGCGCACAACAATGTGTACCTTAGCATACCATTCTCCTCCCGCTCCTCTCTAGGAAAACATGCCCCATTGTCTTTCCTATATTGTCAATAACACGTTAATCGATGGAACATTGTGACCTAGATTACATAACTCCCTCGCCTCATTCTAAACCAAAGTGCGTAGGGACAAGTGATAGACATAACAATAACCACCAAATAATGTCATGACACATGTCCACTCCCATTAGAAGTCAACATGGACATTCACTCCCCCACCTATGAGGCATGCTAGACATTAACCCTTCCTAAAGGAAAGTTGGACATCTCCGCCCACACTTAAAATGGCATTTGTCAAGACCCAACAATTTGATTTGTTAGTTCAGGTTATTTTGGGAAAGAAGTTACTAATAATAGTCTCTAGAATCATCATACTCCATGTGAGTTGGTTACTTTGGTTACTATAGGGTGTAGGATAAATGAGTAGGTGTAGAATTAGCTTAATTTTCCACTAAGTAACTCTAGTATAAATATGTAATAAATAATGTATTTTCATTAAGTTAATGAATACTCCCTCTGTCCCAAGATAAAAGTCTTTATTATTATTTCAAGTAGTCTCAAGTTAAATGTCTACTTTTTTAAATGATCTATTTTTTACAATAATTTTTCTATAACACCCGTATTATTAATTGTTATATTTCTATTTTCTATGCATATTTATGGAGTATCACTAGTAATGTGCAGAAAACTATGTAATTAAATGCGAATTTAAATATGGACAATTCAAATCCATATTAACCATTCAAATCCAAACCACATAACCCATATTAAATATAGGTAATATGATTTTAGTTCTAAAACCAACTCTAACCTATTTTATGTAACTCAAAACCAACTCAAACCTATTTTTTGCCATGTCTAATCAGAAACAACAAGAGCAGGAGAGGAATTTATAGGATAAGATGGTATAGTAGAACTTGTAATACCAGACTCAAGAGGAAACTTCTCCTCATCAATAACATCCTCCCCCTGAGGAGAAGTGGAAGAAGAATAAAAAAGTTCTGATTCTCAAAAAGATATATCCCGAGTGACAAATACTTTGTTTGAAGGAGGATGAGAACATTTATAACCCTTTTGGGTTGGAGATAACCAATGAAAACACACCTAAGAGCCTTATGATCCCATTTTCCCCAAGTGAGAGATTTATCAAGAATATAGCGCACACAGCCAAAAACTCGAGGTGAAGGAGAGGGACTTGTCATGTGTTGGAGAAAAGAGATGGGACTTTTGTTCCCAAAAATTCTAAAAGGAAGGCGGTTTATAAGAAATGTAGCAATCAGAACAGCATCTCCCCATAGAAATTTAAGTGTGTTCATAGTGAACATAAGAGTGCGGGCTACCTCTAGTGATTGTCAATTTTTCCTTTCCGCCACTCCATTTTGTTCTGGAGCTTTGACACAGGAGGAGAGAGAGATAAGACGCAAAGACATTATTATTACTATATTCACGTCCATTATCACTATGGAGAATTTTGACTTTAGCATCAAATTGGGTTCAAATCATTTTATAAAATTCCTGAAAACAATCAAACACCTCATTTTTGGAACGCAGAACCAAGTGACACGAGAATAACAATCAATAAAGCTAACAAATCATCTAAAACCAGAACAAGAAACAACCCGAGAGGGTCCCCACACATTAGTATGTATAATAGCAAAAGACTCAGAATGTCGACTGTTAATAGCAAAATAAGCAGAACGTTTGTGTTTACTCAATTCACATGGTTCACACAAAAACTGAGTTTTATTACATTGGTTAACTAAAGATGGGGATAAAGACTCAAATACTGAAAAAGAAGGATGTCCCAAACGTCGATGTCATTGATGGAGAGAGGTCAGGCTGGAGTCAGAAGTAGAGTGAAGAGCCTGAGTAGAGAACATGTTAGACGATGGAACATCTAAATAATAGAGACCACCAACTGCACTACCACTGCCAATCTTCTGCCCCGTCACCAAGTCCTAAAAAACACAATGAGTTAGAAAAAAAGTTACTGAACAGTGAAGAGATTCAAAAAGACGTTGGACAGATAATAAATTTGCAGTAAATAAAGGAATATGAAAAACAAATGATAATGTTAATGAAGGACTACAAACAACATAACCACTCCCAAAGATAGAAGAAAGGGAACCATCAACTATTTGAACTTTGTCTTTTCCAGAGCAAAGCATGTATGAAGTAAAGAGGTTAGAGGACCCGGTCATATGCTCAGAAGCACTTGTGTAAATGATCTAACTAGGGCAAGTTGATGAAACATGAAAAGCACACGAATGTAGGCATAATGAGTAGATTTGGAACAAAATTTCTGAATAGTTGAGATTTCCTCAGGAGTGAGTGCAGAAGTAGTTTTTGAAGTACTGGATGCATCAACAAGAAATGGTGTAGTAGACATATATGCCTGGGATCCACGTCTAAGACCAGAGCGACCTCCACGTCCTTTAGGACGCCCATGAAGCTTAAAGCAATGATCCCTAGTATGATTCTTTTCCCCCACAGTAGTCGCATCCGTGGGACTCCTTCTCAACAGGAGACTGAATAGAGAAGTCAGGCTTAGGATACGAAGCAACCATGGATGATCGGTCAACAAGATTTAAATTTAGAACCATCACCCGACGTATACTTTTCTCTTGCTAGACTCTAGCATGAGTCTGTCGCAGTGCTGGAAAAAGTGTCTGACCAATCAACTGTGCTCGAACTTGATCATACTCTATGCTCAAACCAGCTAAGAAATCAACAACTCAATCTTCACTAACAAACTTTTGATAAGTCGTTGCATCTTCCGTACATTTGGCTGAACCGGTAATGATCAAGCTCCTACCAAAAAGCATTAATCTCCGCAAAATACTGTGTCACGATCTTCTCCCCTTGACCCAACTCACGAATTCTTTTACGAATGTCATATACCTTAGACATATCACCAGAAACAGAGAAAGTTTGAGAGATAGCCTCCTAAAGCTCATAGGCAGTGTTTAAAAACATGTAATTACTCCGCATACTCGGTTCCATTGAATTAAAAATCCATGTTTTCACCATGGAGTTATCAGATTTCCATTCTTCTTGGGTCATACCTGATTTTTCAAGCATAGTAGTTGTTTCATTGATGAAGTGTTGCATACAATTAGTCTCAATTGACATATGGCACGCTTGAGACCATGCCAAATAGTTGGTTCCATCCAGTTTGAAGGGGCTGAGAACTAATGTTAAATCAAGGGTATGGCTTCTAACGGCTTGTTGTCTCACACTACTGTTATGAACCCCACTACTGGCACTACTTTGTTCCACCTATTATATAGGTAGATACAATATATACCAAGGAGAATAAACTTTCCAAAGGATATCAACTAATTGTACTACACTTTAGAACCAGAATTTATCCCAAAGAAGCGGTGGGAATCTCAGTACTAATAACAGACCCGGTGAACAATACCGATGAACAGTGCCATCTGTTTCGATCCTGAGGTGGCTCCATTTGATTGGAATGATATCAGCAAGAAAAAAGACCATTGTAAGGCAGTTATCTATGCTTTTGTTGTTCAAGCTGCAACTTTAAATAGTGTTGCTAATGAGAAGGTCCGGTTACCGTTGAATGTCTGTCTCTATCTTATGGGTTAGAAACTGCTGCCCTTCTATTCCATTTCTTGCTGAAAGATGGCCTTCAATGTATGGTGGCAACAGATGAAACCTTTGAGAAATTCAAAAGGGCATTGACCAGCCTCCCTAAAGGGGACCTAAAACCTGAAACCAAGTCTTTTGAAATTAGGACTGATCATAGTTGGATGGAAATTTTGGGAGTTTGCAATGAAATTATGCTAGGAACTGAAATTCCCAACAAAGAAAGAATGAGACATAATGAAGAACTTAACTTGAGAGCAAACAACAAAGCACTTGACTTAATTTTGAGAAGGAATTTAGTGTTGTACCAAATTACAGTGAAGGTAGCTTTGAGTGAGTCCAAAAACAACAGCAAGTTCCCATGGAGGCTAGTACCAGAAGCCAAAAAAGCCACCCTTATCAGAAACAACACTTAAATAGGGATCAAGCTCAGTTAGAGCTGAGTTCAGAACTAAAGGAATACAATAATTTCCTGCATTACCAAGTTGTTATCAAAAAAGTCCTTCATGAGATTTCTTCAGTTCTTTTCAAGGTAGATGACCATGAAAAAAGAGGAAGAAAAGCAAATGTTTGTAAATTTGTGGTCATGTTTTTGATCATGGAGGATTGGGACAAGAGAAGACAAACTCAACAAGAAAATTATGAAAGGAATGGAGTAAGACAAAACCTACAATTTGCAAATCCACAAGAACATGGATGTTCTAAAGGGTGAGGGAATTGTCAAGACCCAGCAATTTGATTTGTTAGTTAAGATTATTTTGGGAAATAAGTTTCTAATAGTAGTGTCTAGAATCATCATAGTCCATGTGACTTGGTTACTATAGAGTGTAGGAAAAATGAGTAGGTATAGGTTTAGCTTAATTGTCCAGCAAGTAACTCTAGCATAAATATGTAATGAATGATGTATTTTCATTATGTTAATGAATATATGAAATTTGAGAGTTGTGAGCTCATCTCCCTTCCCCATTTTTCTGCTTTTTTGCCCCTTCCTCCCTCAACTCATCTGCCTTAGGCCCAACCTATCCATTTCAGTTGTTCAAGCCCATAAGTTCCTGACAGCATCCTTAGGACATTTCCCATCTACAGGGCAAAACAATCTTTTCTCCACCAACCTACCCCTATTTGGTTCTCCCTCCCAATGTTCGAAATTGCGATCGAGGTGCATGCCTCAAGGCGCGCCTCAAAGCGAGGCGCAGGTTTGCTGTGGCGAGGCTCATGCTTCACAGGAAAATATAAAGGCTAGTGTCTCATTTGGCTTAGGCTTACGCCTCGTTGCGAGTCGCCTCAAGGCGTGTCAAGACTTTATCCTTGAATTGAATTAAAAAACACTAAATATGTTCGACTTCGTGCGACAGATTTAGCCCTCTTCTTCTTGCGAGTTGCGACTGCCTAGCTTCCTCTTTGTGCAACAGATTTAGCCCTCTTCTTCTTGCGAGTTACGACTGCCTAGCTTCCTCTTTGTGCAACTTCGACAGCTCCATACGCCTTCTTTCTTCGTGCGACTTCTTCTTCTTCTTCTTCTTCTTCTTCGTCTCTGTCTTCTTCTTCTTATTCTCTGATCTTCTTTCTTCGACTCTGTTTTCTATTACAATTATATATATATATATATATCATATGTATATTAGTATATATATACATAATACAGTAATAACATTACTGTATATATACAGTGTTCTAAAAATCCCCGCCTAGGCCCCGTCTAGGCGCTAGGCCCCCTTGGCGCCCCGCTTAGGCACTAAGCCCCCCTGGCGTCTCACTTAGGTCCAAGGCAGCAAAAAAATTCCTCCAAGAAATTAGGTGGTGCCTAGGTGGGGTCTAGGCGAGAGGTTTTTTTTATTTTAATAACTACCAAAATCAAATCTTGATATATTTATTTTTCTAATGATTTACCATATTCATAATACATGTTGTATCATATCAAATCACAACAAGAAGTGAACAATATCAAGTCAAAATGGATAATTTTATTATAGTTGTAATTTTTTGAACTTGTACCAACTTCAAATTATATAAATGATGATACATTTGAAATATTTAGTTTAATTCAATATAATTCTTAAATTTATGTATAGTTTCTTAAGTTTTAATATTGAATTAAATTCTTAAAATTTTAAATTTTATTATTTAATAGCAATCTTGTTTATAAATAAAACTAATACATTAAAAATATGTTAAAACTTTGAACAATTGCATATTTGTGTTTGAACTTTGACATTAGCAATATGGATATGTGTTTGAACTTTAAGTAAAAACTTTTATTATCTTTATTATAGATTGTTTTGCTTTATATTATTGTTTTGTTTGGATAAATGTAAGATAAATTATTAAAATTAGCTTAAAATAAAAAATCCCGCCTAGGCCCCGCTAGGCCCCCCTAGGCGCTAGGCCCCCCTGGCTGTCCGCCTCCCGCCTAGCGCCTTTTAGAACATTGTATATATATACTAATATATATATATAAAATATATAACAATCATATTATATGTATATCAGTATATATAAAAAGATTATTTTTTTATTACAATTATATATATATATAACAATCATATGTATATTTACATATATACAGTAAAATGTGAATTAACAATCATATGCTTTTAAATTTCAATTAATGATCTTAGGCAAAAAAAAATTATTACAATGAATTGTTATTATGGATAAGAAAGATTTGGCTTGAAAATATGGCACCGAGAATCCTGGAGTTAATAAATCTCATTTATATGTGGAATGCAATTTTTGTAAGAATAAATTGTAAAAGAGGGATTACAAGGCTGAAAAATCATCTTGTGAGTAATCATAGTAACGTTGAGGCTTGCAAAAAAGTACCAAGTAAAGTGAAGGCTAAAAAATCATCTTGTGGGTAATCATAGTAATTTTATTAGCAGTTTTATAATTTTTTGGGGACTTTTAGGTCTTCAAATCGAGGCTTACGTCTCGCCTCGTCCAGAGAAAAACGCGTTGTACTGCTTTTAGCTTTTTTTGAACATTGCTCCCTTCATCTCCAATGTAAGTTCTCTCATTTTCATACTAGCACTCACTTTACTTGCACTCGTAAACACCCAAAGCTTAGGCCATTACTCATACACCTACGGACCGTCTTAACCTTTGGATGGGTTTTGTAGAGAAATGGAGAAGGGAAGATGTTTTTTATTATATATCTTACAATGTACAATAGAGAGCCTTTGTATAGACTTAGATCTACAGTATATTTGGAAAATAAATCAATCATCCCTTAATCAATCTCCCTGATCATTCTCCTTGATCATTCTCCTTGATCATTCAATCTCCCTTTCATCATGCAATCCCCTCTAATCATACAATCTCCCAAATCATTCATGTTATTAAAATAATATCATATAATCATCTAGAATATCTACTAACACTACCCCTCAAGTTGAAAGTCTTATGTTATGAGTTACAGCTTGTTACAAAACATAATCCCAAAACTAAAAAGATTCAAACCAAACTTCAAAGGAAAATATTTTATCTCCAAAACTCCCCCTCAAATTGAGGCCCTCTTCAATTTGCTCGAATAAAATAAATAGAAAGAAAAAGAAAAAATGATGTCATATTTCAACGTAAGATATTAACTACTCTGGACATGTCACTTTTTTGAAAATGAGAAGGAAAAAAAAGTCCAACAAAAAAACCAGAACTTATCTCTAACTACCTATTTTTTTTAAGATGAAGTTTAACAATTAAAAAAAACGATACCCCGCAGAAGCTATGTGCTGCCTCCGGTGGAAACAAAACATTTTGGTTTGATTGTCAAGATCAACCTAGCTCAAATACCATATTGAAAAATAGAAAAGGGAAGATGTTTTCTATTATATATCTTACGATGTAAAATAGAGAGCTTTTATATAAGATTAGAACTGCAATACATTTGAAAAGTAAATAAATCATCCCTTAATCATGTAATCTCCCTTTAATCATGCAATCCCCTAATCATAAAATCCCCCAAATCATGCTATTAGAATAATATCCTAGAATACTCTAAAATAGCTACTAACACTCGCTCAAGTTGAAAGTCTAACATTATGACTTACAACTTGTTACAAAACATAATTCCAAAATTAAAAAGATTCCAACCAAACTTAAAAAGAAAATATTTTAACTCCAACAGGTTTCCTAGGACATCCCATGGGAGTCTTGGTAGCCTCCCCTTCTCTTGTAACTCCAATAGGTTTCCTAGGACATCCCATGGGAGTCTTGGTAGCCTCCCCTTCTCTTGTAGCACAAGTGACGCTCCTTAACCCACACTAGCTCCAAGGCTCACCCATGGAGCCTAGGATAGCCCCACGGCTCTCTTCCTCTGGACCTCCTTAGTTACGACCATCGTTCGTTCCCTAAAAACTCAGCCAAAAGAGATTCTATCTTAACAATATTGTGTTTTAATTTTTAAATTATTAATATACATTTGGCATTCACATTGAACTCCCCTGTTCTCCCTCCCTGCTTATTTCACACTCACTATGCAAGAGGGACAAGCACCCAATTCCACCTCTTATTTCATACTCACTATACAAGAGGGCCAAGCACCCAGATTCACCTCTCTGCACCGTGAAACAAACATGTTCCAGTAGAGTCAATTACAAAAAATAAAACAAAACAAAACAAAAAAGGGAGAAAAAACTACTAAAATATAAAATAAAAGAACAAAAAAAACAAAAACAAAAAAAAATAGTAGAACCTACACCAGATACGAGCTGCCAAATATAGTTTATGGTTTACCTGGTCATAGTGAGAACCACAGAGTAGCTGCAACAAGAGCATCAAAAGATTGTGAGTCTGACCTAAAAATGTGCAACTGACAATTAACTGGTAACATCACGAAAGAGCCCTTTTGGTTCATCAAAAAACCATCTGAAAAAAAAAACCAACAGTTTTGATAAAATCAGGTCAATCATAGCACTGTTTAGTCATTATATCAGGAAAGAAAAAGAACGCAAATAAAATGTAATTAGAGACTAATACAGAATTTATAGAGGGTTGTAAAATATTCATGATTACAACCAAGACGACCATTTGTGTTGTCAAATTGATTGTAAAGACCAGTGAAATGCTAAAACTTTTTCAAAAACAGATACGACATGTAAATAAATAAATAAATAAATATATATATATAGAAGAAATGTTAAAACTTGAATTAAGTCCTTAACTTGGCAATGGTTATGCTTCCATCTCACGACTCTCATCCAAAATAAGTAATATTTGGTACATGCATGTCAAAGCCTTTGGTGACTTCCCTTTAATAACTTCTAATTCCCATGGTCCTCCAATAATTCCAATTTTGCATTATAGAATCTCAATATAAAATGGAACACTGCTCCTTATAGTTAACACAAAACATTAGGTTCCTTGGATAACTTATCCCTGACTTAACAGAGACTTTTAGTCCTGCAAGACTGCAAACATGAAGTTCTGGGATGGAACCTTCCAAAGTCGAGGCTTTTGTGTGGTCTTTGCCATAGTTGTAAAGGCGCCAAGTCGATGTGAGTCGGTGACTTGCCGCTCAAGTGACTAGTCAACTAGGCACCCAACTAGTCGTCCATAAAACCATAAATAATTTACAGTGTGCATTTAATATATATCCCAAGTACTTATTATTGATTACTTATAGAAAATATTAAAATTTTAAGTTAAAATTATTATTGATTATCTTAAAATAATATTTAATTTCTATGAATAATAAATATTATATATTATAATATAAGTAACAAATAAATATTATATAATTCAAAGTATTTGATATTAAATGCATGTTATGTAACTAATAGTGTCAAAGCAAGTTTAGATATTAGATATGCACATGTAGATCAATAAATACACATTATTTTTATCCTTTCACTCATCACCATAGTGGGACACGTGTTGATGTACTAAGTGACCAACTAACCCCTTTCATGTAACTAATAAAATAATAGTATACATATATATAATCCATCTATTAGATCATTAGATATTTAGATACACACAAAATAAGTACAAAAGGAAGAAAGAGTTGCAGTCTTTTATGCCGAAATCAATGGTCGACACCAACAACTGAGTCGCTTACCCACGCCGACCAGCTCACTGACAAAGACACCTAAGTCCACACCAACCAAGAAACCAAGTCGTTGAAGGAAGAATATGCAACAGTCAAGTCCAATGAAGGAAGAAGAAAGAGATAAAGCAAACAAGTCCAATGGAGGAAGAAAAAAAGAGAGAAGTAGGTAAGTGGGTGGTTAAGTGGATTATGGGTTAATTGGGGTTTCGGTAAATTAAATTTGGGGTGGTTCTTAGTTGTTTGACTAGATAATAAATTGGGCAAATCGACGATTCAAGACGACTAGGCGACGATTAGGTTCTCAAGTCGGGCAACTTAAGTGCAACCACCAAGTCGGGCCCTCGACTTGTAGCTTCAACAGTGACCAGACGACTAGACTTAACAACTATACTTTCTAGTTTTACAAAGATTGAATACTAATGATCTTTATCAAGATCGCAAGCCATACAAAGTCCTATCTCTAGATATTTCGGGCATATGTTTTATGTGCAAACAGAGTAATGAGATACATGCTCATTTATTTCTACATTGTCCTATTCATTGGGGATTGTGGACCTCTCTTTGGAGTGCTAGGAGAGTAGTGGGTGTGTCCTACTACTATAGAAGATATGCTACTTATTCATTTTCAAGGATTTAAAAATAAGAAGAATGCCCAATTTTTATGGAAGTACGTCTTCTTTTTTATTTTGTGAAAAATTTGAAATGAGCGTAATGCTAAGTTGTTTAGAGAAAGTAACTTAACTAACACTACTGAATGACAGGGTTATTTTTCTTGTCTTTTGGGCTTCTGCTATGGGGACTTTTAGAAGTATATGTGTAACTAATTTATGTAGCAATTAGAGGGCTGCACTTTTTCAAGTTCTCTTCTGTTTTTTTAGTATGTTAAGTGTGGATTTCTTGTCCCCCATTTATTTTATCCTTTATTTTCTATTAATAAAATTTCTTTTATTAAAAAAAATGAAATTATGGGATGGAACCTCTCAGAAAATACCATTCTATAAATCAGTTCAATGGTACAAAGTTTTTTTAAACATGATCACCCCAGCTTAATGTGTAAGGAGGATGAGAAAACAAAGACAATAAAATGTAAGGCTCGATTGATTTCATGTCCGAAATCTTCTCAAATACGCAACTGAATGGTAGAAGGACTTTTCTTTCATTATGAATTGTAGAGTTTATTTGGTCCAACAAGTGCTCTGGCTTGCTGAAGGAACTCATAATCAAGCTAGCCATTATGGGAGAAGCTTTAGGATATTAAATAGAACCCACTATAGAAAATCAATCATGCATAGCATACCTAAAAAACATGCCAAATAAGTTTCTCTATCAAGCTATCTACCTGAAAGCGAAAAAAGCAATTTAAAATAGCAACAAAACAAAAATATTAGAGGCAGGGGAAGAGACATAGACTCACTTGCAAACAAAGAGTGGCTGAAGTCCACCACTTTCCTCCATCCCTAAACGCATTCTCCTTTCACTTTCTTCAATAAATGGTCGTGGAGGAAGAACTTTACATGGACCTTCAATCAAGCTTGCCCTTAATGCGCCATCATGATTAGACTCATAGACCTAAGAAGAGTAACAAAAAGTTACAATAAAATCCAATATGTATGCAATAAAATTTGCTACTCAAATACCAAATAAGGACAGGAATGGGAACCACTTATATATGTCATCATTAATCAATAGTATTGTATGACCAGGTGAGGTGGGATCACTAACTCAAACAAGAATGGTAGTGCACCAATTTGTCCACCAATGGCTAGGTCTATCAACCAACAAAGGCAACAGAAGCTCTGAACAGCTAGGTGTCACTCTCTTTCTGAGTTATTCCACCTTCTTCATGATTTCATGCAGCGGTGAATCATTTAAAACACCACCAATATGAAAGTCTCCTTAATGCATAGTTATCAGCATTGTACAATACACAATACGCATCGTAAAAAACAATGGAATACAGGAGCAAATCAATACAGTTAACTACCGTATCAGAATGTGAGTTGTATATTACGATTTAACGCACGTCTCCCTACGATATGGTACGATTTACGATAGGGTCAATATATTTTCCACTGTTCTAAAAATCCCCGCCTAGGCACTAGGCCCCCCTTGGCGCCCCACCTAGTGGCTAGGCCCCCCGGCGCCTCACCTAGGCCTAAGGAGGCAAAAAAATCCCTTCAGGAAATTAGGCGGAGCCTAAACGGAGAGTTTTTTTTTTTTTTAATAACTACCCAAACCAGATTTTGATATATTTATTTTTCTAATGATTTACATATTCATAATACATGTTGTAGTATATCAAATCACAACAAGAAGTGAACAATATCAAGTCAAAATGGATAATTTTATTATATTTATAATTTTTTAAATTTGTGCCAACTTCAAATTATATAAATGATGATACATTTGTAATATTTAGTTTAATTTAATATAATTCTTAAATTTATGTTTAGTTTCTTAAGTTTTAATATTGAATTAAATTCTTGAAATTTTAAATTTTATTATTTAATAGCAATCTTGTTTATGAATAAAACTAATACGTTAAAAATATGTTTGAACTTTGAACAATTGCATGTTTGTGTTTGACCTTTGACCTTTGACATTAGCAATATGGATATGTGTTTGAACTTTAAGCAAAGACCTTTATTATCTTTATAGATTGTTTTGTTTTATAATATTGTTTTGTTTGGATAAATGTAAGATAAAATATTAAAATTAGCTTAGAATAAAAAATCCCGCCTAGGCCCCCTAGGCGCTAGGCCCCCCTCGGCCGCCCGCCTCCAGCCTAGCGCCTTTTAGAACATTGATATTTTCAAGTTAGAGATGAACCTAATAAGAGTTGAACAATAACCTCTTTTTTATCAGAACAGTTATTCGCTCCATCTACACTAGTAAGTCTTAAAAAGCTTTAGAAGATTTCTTCCCTTTTTCAAAGACCTGTCTCCACTTTCTTTGTTCCATGCCTTAGTCTCATATGGAGACATAAATCAATAGTTTTAGAGTTGTCTTTTACTCTAAACAATTTGAGAATTCTTGATACGTGATAAAATTGACGATTTGACAACTATGCCATAATGTTACACCTTACAACAGTAGGTGCATTAGAGAAAGGGTCTGTATCCTTGGGTCTTTGGCCTTCTCACGAGTATATGGTTTATAACTAATCATTTTTGAAGTGTCAAGCATCGTTTTATGATCATAGGAGAGCCCACCCCTAAAAGCTAGCTGTTAGGGAGGGAGGACCTAAGACCATATCAACCCACACCAAGTTGCCCATACAACCGATGTGGGATTAGCCCCCATAAGCTATTAATGGAATCATAATACATTGCCCTTGAAGATGTAAGAAGATCACTAGATTTCTCTATGTTGTTAGTCACTTCTGACTAACAATATGTCTCAGAATCCCCTTCGTGTCACCTATAAGAAGGACTGGAGAGGAAATAAGGTTCAAGAATTGGACCATCCTGCCTCAATACAGAACAACAGATTAAACTAACAGATATGGTATAAAACTTTCTTAATTTTTATTTTCGTAAAGTAGATATGGAAGATAATTTATATTTCAAAAAAAAGCAGTATCCCTTTTCTTATATTCATAAAATGTAACATTCACCAAGTCAAACAGGCCAAGGAGCATATTCAAACTGAGCCCTTGGCCTAATTTATGCATTGGCCAGTTTATGAGAACATGCTTCGACACACATGTAAACTACAAAACTTATGTCTAGTTACCTAGCACTAGTCATATAAACAACTCACCTCATTGATTTCTGGAGCACATGGGCGACCAACAGCCTCTGGCAAATCTGCAGGAAAGTAACACCGGGATGCAACAACCCACTTTAATCTGGTTTTGCTATCCTCCCACATACCCTGCAGGAAAACAGACTTGAGTTCTATATGCAAAACACTAGCATTGTAAAATCACTCTGAGAAGATAGCTTATAGTTTTTACTTCAACTAATAAAGTAATTCCTTGAGCAGCTGCAGAACTTCTTTTAGTAACTTATCATTGCTACTTTACAGCATAGCAAGGAGACAAGTAAGCTCCGGCAAACCATAGCACAGAAATAGGCCTAGTGTACCCCCCTGACAACAGTCACTATATGTTGCATATGACAACATCATAGATACTATTAATTGACAAGTTCTATTCCGACTAAGATTGATTCGACCAAGGGAAAAAGTACTTAATTCTTATGGCGTTGAACCTAGCCTACATCTCAGAAGAACAGAAAATGTGGACCAAGGCTGATCAACACCAAACAGTTTATGATTAGGTTGGCAGGCTGATTCAAAGAATGAGCCCGTATCCAGTGGCAATTAACAGCTCAGACAAAAATCATGGAGGTATTCCGTAAATCGCTTAAAAATAAGATCAAAATGAAAAAAATGCTGCATCAACAACAAATAAATCAAAATTGCTCACCTGAAGCTTAGAAGGCGTCAATATGTTGTTACTTGAACGAAATAGGGCATGATCCTGAACTTTGTATAAAACCCCATTAATGGAGCAAGACTGGTAGTATGTCTTCTCATTCACAACTTTAAGTATATCACCTATCCAGTCAATATCATGCAAGCCATCTGGTAAAGACCCACCATGCACTCTAGGCCCAATACGGGTCCCAGGAGTTTCAACAAGATTAGCAAGTGAAACTCCTTGCTCATCTTGCTTAGCTTCATTATTTGTAATACTCACTCTCATTTCTTCATCACAAGATTTCTCAATCTCCTTAACCTTAAAGTTGGTAACAGGACATTGTTTTGATGGATTTTCTGAGCTGTTCTGCAACCCTGCTTGGTCATTGTCTTGGGGGTGTTCAAAGGCTTGGGAGTGATTATATGTATTGATAACTGTCTCATAGTTTACTGGAGCCTGAGACTTTGATTCAAAAATCAGTTTCTCTCCAATTGATCTTTTAACTGATAACTCAACAGGAGTAAAACAAGCAGATGCTGAGGTTTTCATTAAATTATTTGGACCAGATCCAGAAGGATCACCAATTGTTTTACCTTTACTTGATAAAGTGCTGTTCCCATGCATTACTCTAGCATCTGCCATCTCCCCACCAGCTTCAAAATGGTTAGACTTGTTGTCCATGGTACCAGTAGGAGCACTTTGTATACCAGAGTTCCCATTTGCAGTTATTCTTTGTAGATTTACCATCCCATCTAAAGTTCCCACTTTCTTCTCCGAGGATAACTGAACTGATGTTGCACTAGAAGACAGTTTTGGTGTGGTTGTATTTCTCATGACACGGCCGTATTTAGGGGGTAAAGGTTTCCCATTGCTTAGGGACAAACACTTTCCACAATGCCACTCACCTCTGGGAACTGATTTTGGATTGTAATACTGGAGACAATTTAAATGATACCCTTTCTCACAAGCATCACAAACTAGTACATTGTCCACCTCAGTAACGATAAGCTTGCACATTTGACAAGCCAAAGCCTTGTTCATGTAATCCCTCGAAGGAGGAGTCCAGACGGGGTGGTCTGGAAGATGTGGTTGTAACAACTTCTGAACAATTTTACCAATTTCATTGTGGCTATTGGTCAGAGAAGGAGCTTGTACAAATTTTACCCCCTGCTGGATATGCTGATGTATGCTTTGCTGGTTCGCAGATGTGGTCTGACTGATAAATGATTTAGAGGTTGTTTGTTGAGGGACCACTCGTGACATATCAGCAGCTCCAGCAACCTTTACAGAAGCATGAATTGGCACCTTGTTGTCTGATACAATTTTAGCTGATGAGACAGATTGTGGAGGGTGCACAGCCCAAGTTGGAGTTTTAGTGTGATCTCCAGAAGAATTTGCTGAAAACAGATGTACTTATGTGTTATTCGAAAATCAAGACACATACAAAAGACAGTCAACTATCTGATACAGAAATTTTCAGAAATAGTATCATACAACTGACCGGTAAACACGATATAAAATTATAAGGACTCTTGACATGAGAATTCATTCAATACAATTGCCTAGAGAAAGCTATCCTTGGCTGCGAATCAGGGGTTTTCATGTAATTTGCAACACGGAATTCCTCCAATATTTCTAGTTTGCAAGGGAAAACAAAATTTACCTTGAACTTGTGAAGTATAGGAAGCGCCATTGGATTTCACATCCAATCTAAAATGAGGTCTGTCCACTCTAGGCAATGCTAATGAAGAAGAGTCCCTTCCAATATGGCTGCTAGGCAATCCACTGGAAATCACAGGTCTTACTTCGCTGGTGGGTAACTGATACGGTAAAGGTGTTGAGTTTGTTGAAGAAACATGACCTAAAGTTGAAGCGGGTTGGAAGCCTCCAGAAGAATTTGGTGCCTGACTTTGTTTTTCTGAAGAAAACATTCGAACAGCATGAGATGTTCCACGGCTTTCAGCTGCTGAACCTACGTTTGTCTGCAACCTTTGAGATGAATATGTAGCAGAATGTAGAGCAAATTCTTCTGATTTTTCCATCTGAGATGCAAGGATACAAGAAAAGTAACCATCAGTCGAAAAATATGGGATTACTAAAATGTAGCGGTCCAATCAGTAAGAAAAAGTAAAATAGTAACCATGATATTGTGCAGTCTACCCTGATAAGAAGAATAGGACCTGTCTAAACAATAGCTAAGGACCTCCCAAAAACACACATAGGCAACACAATATGTTTAAATTACACTAAAACAAAGACTAGCAACTTGTTTAGTCCTTTTCCATTTAAAGTTTAAGACTCCTGAAACAGAGGATAAACCAAGAAATAATCCTAAAAAATTCAAAACTTGAGGTACAGCATTACTCTTTTTTCCGTAAATACTCTTCAACAAATATAATTGCCCAGTGCATAAATTGCACATGCGTAAAAATATCCAAAGATTCATCAATGATATCCCAGATGAGTGTTTTACAAGCATATATTCATTTTCAGATAACAATTGAAACGTATATTATATAGGGAAAAATATATATACATATATATATATATAGAGTGAGAGAGAGAGAGTACATACTTGTTTTGTTATACGTATCCAAATCACACCCAAAACACTGTATTATGTAAAAATTCCAGTTCCATAAAATATTAAATTTTTTTTAAGTTGTTTAAAAAAATATATATATATATATATAGGGTCCGGATTTTCTCCCATCAGGGAGTCCGGACCTGATCTATCTCTCTCTCTCTCTCTCTCTCTCTATATATATATATATATATATATATTTGCCTTGTATTAAACCACTGTTTACAGGTTGGACCACACTGCAGCTTCTTCCAAATATATTTTGTGGTACATGTTCTAGATTACAAAGAATAGCAGCTTATACAAATTGAAACTTACAGTCACCAAATAAAATTAAACAACAAGTGCATTAAAATCAAAGTGTCATGTCTCAGATGACGATTTATATACTCGAGGGAGGGTTGCCCGCTACATCAATACATCATCTTGTTTATAGGTAATGACACCTTTTTATTTGTGTTATTTACATGTTAGTGTAAAATTTCCTGAAAGACCAATTGCCACTATATAGAGCAGAGAAACTAAATAGCCCAACCTCTCTCCTTGCTTTAATTAGAGATAAAAGGACCAGTTGATTTTGATGACCACGCATTCACTACAGAGAAGGGGCCCATCAACATTCTACCACTTCAACTAGTCACAAAGTTGATTTGTGATGGAACAGTACTGATAACTAATATCATAATAACATTAGAATATATGCTTCCAAAAAAATATTCAAGAAAAAATGGAGCTTTATAGGTTATAAAACTTATGCAGAAACAAAGAAATCATTTTAAAAGTGAAAAGCCGGAAGGGGATACACAGATTCTCAACCTATTAAACAAAAACATGCATCGTACTCGGCCATTACAAACCACATCTCTAAAAGATGGAAACCTTCTTTACCCACGTTTGCTTACATTTACAATGTGATACTCCTGGATACTCTCGCACAAGGTGGACCTAGGCAGTTGACTGAATTTCCAGCGCCTAGGTCTTGTAGGTGGTGGCGGTGCCTGGGTGGGTACTCTAGGAGTGTTAATTTTTGTTATTTTAATTTTATTAGTTGAAGTATATGGGTGAAGTTTGAAACATATCAAACTTAGGCCTACAAGTATAATACTATAATTAAGAAGAAACTTTTGAGGCATTTATTTGTAATATTGCATAAATTATATTATGTAACAACTACAACTGGAAGAATTGGTGGGTTTAATGGGGTCAAAAAATTGTTTTTTATTGAGTTGGCTTTTGAGTCATTTCATGTGCCAGAATTTATTGGAACACACAAATAAGAAAACCCTAGCCTCCTCAAATGCGATTGCAATGATAGCGGAAAGAGATCAGCAAGGGGGTGCAGCAAGAGATTGCAGCGATGACACAATCAGCGATTTAGAACCACAGGCCTCAGGTAAGGTGATTTCCCCCATCTTCTGTAATCTTCTCCTTCTTTGTCTTTCTTCTTTTATCCTTTTTTCCTTTTTGAAATTGCGATGTCGAGTCCTAGGCGCTTTTTTGTTTCTCCACCTAGCCCTAGTCACCAAGGTTGGGCTGGCGCTGATGCCTAGGCAGCGGCTGCCGCCTAGTCCGACTTTGAGAACACTGCTCTTGAAGGGGGGAGGCATGAGATGAGACACTTGAGTTTTTATTTTTTTAGAAGTAAAGCAACGTCAGACGCAGCATCAAGGAAACAAGTAACCAAATGAAATTAGAACCATAACAGCACAACCCAGCATAATACATTTTTCTTAGGACTATATTAAACAAATCAACGGCTTGAAAGAGTAAATCAAAAGGTTGACACATAAGTCGTCTCCGAGATTTATTCATATACAAAGAATTGCATCTAAAGTGAATCCAAAATCAAGATTCAAAACAGAAAGTACCTCATGACTAATGTTTACCTAATTAGCGTATAGCTCACAAATTGGATTACCATCAATTAGCATGGATAAATATCCTTTTATTCAACAAACCAAACAATCCTTGAATTAATGAAGCAGCTGCCACTTTATTACCCGTTTAAAAAAGAAACAATTAGCATTTAAGCTGTAAGAGTTTTAATGCAAGAAATAAAAACTGATAAAGGAATAAAAGAGACTAATTTAGAAATGTACATCAAATTTGGCCACCTTCAATTGCATGTGACCATCATTTGCTTTGCAAATGCAGAGCCTAAGAAATTATATATATGTAATGTCTAGCTTCTTCATCGGTTAACAAATAGGCATATGCATAAAGCAAGCCAAAATCTCATTACAAAAGCAGTAATGCCCTTGCACTTGATCAGAACCAATTATTCAGCTACTAATACTAATTACCAAAAAAACTAATATAATAGTCTTCTTAATTCATTATTGTTTCTTATATCATAAGTAATGGCACATATAATGTTTCGCTTTGCAGGAGCATCTGACTATCCTACTGACAGAATGTCCTTAACCAGTTGAAAAAGGGTCGGGTATGAAAAGAGTTCTTATTCAAAAGTGAGGCTTATCGGCCTCATAAGTCATGACCTATAACCAAAAGATTAATTTCATCTAATATTCACTCAAAAGTCAAAAAAACACCACCTCAAAGTAAATAAAAAGATGCAAACACCGTCTGCCTCTCTCTATTTTATATTACAGCACCATACAATATAGAGAATTAGAGGCCATAAAAAAGGTAATTACCATCTAGATCAATTGTTCCTTCTTAATTTTTTTTAGCTATTCTGTCTAGTTTTGGATGATAAAAGGTCTTCAAGCATTCATATCGCATAAAGTAAAGTAACTAAATATAAGAATTACATCTGACATAATGGGGCTGAACTATTATCGTGTATTAGAATTATCATATGCACATTGAAGAATTCATTTTTTTAAAAATCTTACCATATATGCCTCCCAAGCATTTCAATTTTTCACTCAACTCAACTAGTCAGGTACATGAATCCTATAAGAAGAAGACTATCAATTACTCCCTCTGTCTTCAAAAGGATGACTAAATATACAATTTTTTGTTCTCAAAAAGATTAGCTAAGGTACATAAAGTGAAAGGTAAATATGTCATTTAGTGGGGTCCGTTAGTATAAAAAAATAAAAAATACTCCTCACTTTATGTAATTTTGTGGGGCCACTAAGAATAAATTTGAAACTTTTTTACTCTCTTTCCTCTACATTATTTTTCTTAATGTCTAAAATATGTATTTTGCTCATCCTTTTAAGGATAGAGGGAGTATTATCTTAGTTTATTTATTCAAAATATTAAATTTTGAAATTCCCCTTTTGATACAATTACATGTTTTCATCCTATGATCTTTTTTATATTATTCATAATATATAATTTACACCTTTTTTAAGCACTACTTATGAATATAATACTGAGTGACATGTACTTAGAAAAATAATACTCCTTCTGTCCCAATTTAAATATCCTAACGGTTTGACCCGCTAATCAAGGAAAAAAATTCTCCATGTTACCCTTTTGTACATATTAAATTGATATTAGTATGGGAAGTTTCAATTTAACTCATTACAACTTTCCAGCACTTTAATAATCATCTCTTTTAATTAATCTCTCTCTCATACAATTTCTTTATCCCTATTAATTTAATAATTCAATAAACTTTACTCTCCCTTTTTACATATTAGGAAAGATACTTCCTTGGGATTTAACAATTATAGAATTAGGACATTTGTTTTGGGATAATCCAAAAAGGAAATTAAGACATTTAATATGGGATGGAGGGGGTATATAATTGTAGTAGTTAAACTTATATAAGTATTATTTATACACATACTTAAAAAAATTTAATAAACCCGAGCGACGGTATTCGTCGATACCAATACATACCATTTTAATGAATAAACATTACACATGCCTATCAGCCTATACGGTACTTATAACAACTATCTCATGATCCCGTACGAAGCATAGACTATGTTTTGTTATAAAATTATTGCATTATTTATATTATTTTACACTTTTATATTATACTATACTGATATACTAATTCCAATAATAGTTTATTAATATTGTGGACAACGATTTTTATATAAAGAAAATAGTTCCTTCTAAAATATACTATTTAACTAATAATGTATAATTAATTATTGATGAAAAAATAAATAAATTTAAAATCTACAATAATAATTCATCTACTTATATAATATAAATGATAGTATTCCTCTTTAAAATGATTTATTTGTTTATAAATTCCTATGTTCATCTATTTATGTAATAATAAAATCTTAATTAAACTCAAATAGTTATACTTATATAATTTAATAATAGAAAATTATTATATAATAAAATATTATAGTTATCAAGAATATGAATTTTAAAGAGCACTAACTAAATTTAAAAATATATGAGAATAAGAGATAGTAGTAAGTAGATAATTATGATACTAATAATGTGATGAAAATATTTTGAAATTAAATAGCATTTGAAAAAAAGTTTCTTTTACTAAATTTTAGGATTGTAGGACCATTCCTAAATTTTAGGGTTGAGACGCCCATTTGTGCTATTTATAATGTATATAGATGAAATTGACCCAAGTAAATTTTGGCCTTCCACTATCCTTAGCAACTGTCAACGTCACTTTTTCCTCACTAATGAAGCTATTTCAATTCATTGCACGTGTCAAACCACGTTAGTCTAAATTTTTTGAAATTTCCCACGGGAACTACTTGCACCAACTCATAGTATGTTCACTCTTTGTATTTATCATTTACTTCTCACCACATATTGATCTTGTTTAGGCTATATACTTATTCTATAACCATATTGTTTTTAATCTCCCGCCACTCTGTCCCATAAAAATATAATTAATATTACAAACTTTATCATTGTAAATACTTCCATTTTATAGGTAGAAGTTGATATCAAAAAAGGCTACACTTATCTACCTTTTTAAACCTATAAATAACAACTTCATAATGAAATGATCAATCTTCAGTATCTCCTCGCACGCAAATTTAAGTGTTTCTGATTTCAATCCCTAGTTTTAACCTATTTACTAAAAACTACATTCCACATATTTATTTCCTCGAAAGTAAAGTTTCCGTATGATTTTCCTTTTATTTATTAGAACATTTATATCCAGTTTAACTCCTAATAGTGCTGAAGTTTCTCTTTAAACTTCTACTTAGTGCTCTTAGTCCTACTCTATTATGATGATATCTTTTCCATAGTTAATCTCAAGTCTAAGCAAAAGAGTATTTCTTTGTGAAGCTATCAGTCCATGTAGACAATTGTCAGCTTTATGTTAAGAACTTTTTTTTAGAAGAAATTTCTTAGATGAAAAACAAATATAAACATAGGGGAAACTAGTAGTCAGCTCTCAAATTTTTACAAAGATCAAAAACAGCATTTTCCCTAAAGCACCCGTGACAGTGCCATAAAGAAACAAAGAAAAGATCATATCTAGCATGTTAAGAACATGTATCTTGCATATTTTGTAGGAGACTCCAAAAATAAAACTTATCGAATAATCTGTTATCAATATACACCTTTTTTAATAGGAAAAGAAGATTTATTGACAGACAAAAGACAAAACAAAAGAGGGGGAGCTCCCATCCTACAGATTATAAGTGAAAAGAAAACATAAACAAAACTCAAAAAAGGATATGAACCCACAGCAGAAGACCACTAAAGGATATAACTATACTTATTGAATATCAATATAATAGACTAATAAAAAATAAAGCTCATACTTATCAGTAGCACAAACTAGATATTTGCATACATGACCCTAAAAAACAAATATATTTTATTCAATTGTAAGCTTAACCATATCTCTAATAAAAAATAATGCAAGGGATCTCATTGATTGGATCTTTTCGTTGTTTGCATTAACGACATCCCTAAGGAAACAAACAGCACTAATGAGACATGCCACATGTCATTGAGGTACACGTCTTTCAACTTTATGAATGAGCTTTAAAAAATAATAAAAAGGCACAATGTTATAGGTGGTAAAGTAAGCTCCCTTCATGGGGAGTTGGGGACCTCTACTTTGATTTAAATAGACAAGGTTTATAAATTAAGAAATCTATAAATGGGAAAAGTTTAGCACATCAGTCACCATGCAATAATTCAAGGCAGGTGTGAATCACGGACACTACTAAAGGAAACCTGTTATACCAATTCAAATATAGACACAAGGTTGACATTTCTTATCTTAAAATTTCTACAACTACAACTACAGCATTGAAAAAAAAAGAAATAAAACTACAACAAACTGTTTAACTAGAAGTTACAAAAGTTATCTATTTGATATCAAGCAAAAAATAATATTGACTAATAGAACTAAAATAATTTTAAAAATTACCAAGAAAATTACAAAAAGCTTTGGCCATTAGCTACCCTACTTACAGAGGAGTTCATCATCAAACATAAAAGGAAGATGGAACTTACTCTTTAAAACATCTGTCAATTCACATAGATTATAAACATCATTTTAATTCAAATACTCAACAAACCAACTTTCATTTCAAACAATCCTCAATGACACTCTGTAATACTCCAAACTTATCATAACAAGTTAAGTCATGCAAACAGTTATATACTAACCAACAGAAAGCCTCCAACAAGTTCTAACAATATTGTATAATTACATAATTTACATTATAAATTCATTCTAACCAATTTAAGTAATTAATAAACTCAAATAATACTATAACTGAAAAAACCAAAAAACGACCTTAACTACATTCAGATAACAGAAACTCAAATGTCAAAATAAAAATCACACCTTTTGCTTAGTGAGCTTCAATTTCTCAGCAATTGACATCTTAGGAGGCCGAAACCCTAACCTCTGTTCCCTCAACTTACTGAGACCAAGGTCCTCTATAGCAACCCCAAACGCCTCCCTCGGAAAAATAACCTTAGGGGCAAACCCTTCACACACCCCCACCAACTTCTCTCTCGCCTCCTCCATCAGCTCAACCTCCGCCGGCGTCGGACTCCCCCCTCCCCTCATTTTCCCCATCGTCGCCAGCACCAGCACTATCTCCGCCACTCTCTTCAGCTCACCATCCAACTCCGCACCATTTTTAGCCTTCTTCACCGCCCTAGCCTCCTCCACTTCCCCGTTCTCCGCCGGCCGTTTCTCACCCAACAACAACGTCAAACCCTCAGATCTCACCTCCAACGGCTCCACATCCTCCGCGCCGGCGTTTGAATCCATTTACAACCACTTATCACTCACAAACCCCCATACACATCGATTTCTCTCCTTTTTTGGATAAAATTGGCCAGAAAACCCTAGAATTCCGCGGAAAACCCTGCACAGAGGAGAGAGATGAGTAGCCATGGGTACGGGGGAGAGGAATAGAAACCCTAGAGAGAGACAGAAGGAGGAGAGAGGTATAAAGCGAGCAAAAATGGGGTTAAAATGAAAATTCAAAAATTACGAAAAATTGATCCGTTAATTTTATATATACCTTTTTGGCGGGTTAATTGAGAAGCTTAAGCTTTGTATCAAGTAGCTCTATGTTTGTAAGAGAGAAAGAAGGGGAAAAACTTGAGCAGAGGATTGTAGAGAGAGAAAGAGAGCGTATTTTAGAGAGAGAAAGAGGGGTTTTATTTTATTTTAATTTTTCTTCTACTACTGTTATACTCACGAGCGGTGCACGCTTTCTGGTTGTGCCACTCTTATACTGTGTCCTGAATCCATGCATGCCCCACATATCCACGTGTAATTACATATATGCCACGTGTTCATTACATAAAACAAAACATAATTCCATGTATTTTTAGCTTTATATATGCTCTATTAAGTGATACTCCATCCATATTAAGCTTTATTTAAATTTTATTTTTATTAATGATATTTAAAATGACAAATATATCTTTAAATTTATTGTTATAATTCAACGTGTTATAAAACTTTAACAAAGTGTATAAAGATATTCTTATAATTGCTGCATAAATTTAGAGAGAATAAGCAAGAGAAAGAGAGAGAAATTCTTCAGAGAAGTTTCTTATATTTTTCATTTAGCAACATATCCTTTTATAGGCAATGTAAGGAGTCAAGGGAGGAGGAGAGTATTCACAGGAGAAAGAGAAAGAAGGAAAAGCAGCAGGCTAGTACACATCAGTTCCCTCCTTAGGAGGAATCCATGTTTACAATACTTCCCCTGATTCCCTACAATAGAAGATTATGTCTCATTAAAAATCTTGTTAAGAAAACTCAGTGGGAAAAACTTAATGAAGGGAAAAAGAGCATATCTTTTACATAAATATCTTAATTGACTGTCTCGTTAAAACCTTGTCAGGAAAAACCCATTGGGATAAAAAATCGTGACTAAAGAAAAAGAGTACAGTCTTCCCCTCAAAAAGAATTCATTACTTCTTGATGAAATATTATCACAAGTCTTTCAGTCGACACATTTCAATCCTTTTTCGAAGTTTTGCAAACGTTGCATTTAGTAGCGACTTTGTGAATAAGACGGCTAGATTATCACATGATCGAATTTGATGCACATCCATATCACCGCCCTTCTTTTGTAGCTCACGTGTGAAGAAGAATTTAGGTGAAATGTGCTTTGTTCTATCTCCCTTTATGTATCCTCCTCAAAGTTGAGCAATACATGCAGCGTTATCCTCATATAGAATTGTAGGAATGTTTTTAATTGATGGTAATCCACATGACTTTTGAATATGCTGAATAATTGATCTCAACCAAACACACTCTCTTCTTGCTTCATGTATAGCGAAAATCTCGGAGTGATTTGAAGATGTAGCTGTCATGGTTTGCTTTGTGGATTTCGAGGATATAGCGAGTGTCATGATATGTAAATACATGCTTTGTTTGTGATATTCCATTGTGTGGATCGATAAATATCATGCATCGGCATATCCAACCAATCGCGACGTTGAATCTCTTGGATAAAATAACCCAAGATCTATACCTCCATGGAGGTATCTAAAATATGTTTGATCCCATCCCGATGTCTCTTAGTAGAGAAGAATTGTATCTTCTGCTAACAAGTTAATGACAAAAGTAATATCGGATCGTATACGGTTTATGAGAGATACATAAGAGCACCTATTGCACTTAGGTATGAAACTTGAGTCCAAGAACTTCTTCCCCACTTTCTAGAGTAGAAATGGATCTTTATCAACTTCTAAAGATCGAACAACCATCGGGGTAGTCAAAGGATGAGCTTTATCCATATGAAAATGACTGAGAATCTTTTCAGCATATGTGGATTGATGAACAAAAATTCCAGATGCTAAATGCTCCACTTGTATTCCCAAACAGAATTTTATCTTTCCAAGATCTTTCATTTCAAATTCATCTTTTAATAAGTAGCAGTTCTTGTGAGTTTTTCAGGAGTACCTACAAGATTCAAATCATCCACATATACAACAATGATGGAAAATTCACTTTGTGATTTCTTAATAAAAATACATGGACACACTTGATCATTTATATATCCATCTTTTATTAAATAATCACTAAGTCGATTATACCACATCTGATCAATTGTTTCAACCCATACTGATGGCGTTGTAACTTGATTGAATATATTTGGCGTGGCCTTTGTGATTGACCATTTTCAATCCTTGAGGATTCTCATGTAAATCTCCTTTGTCAGTGAGCCGTATATAGTATATTATTTACAACACCATCGGGACGTGTTTCCAAACCTTCTATGGTTGCCATACCTATTAGAAAACGAAAAGTGACTCCATCCATTACTGGAGAGTATTTATCCTGATAATCAATACCAGGTTTTTGTGAAAACCCTTGAGCTACAAGTCGGGCTTTGTATCTCACAATTTCATTTCCTCATTTCGCTTTCGTACAAAAACCCATTTGTTTCCAAGCGGGATTACACCTAGCAGTGTTTGGACTGCTGGTCCAAATACTTCTCTTTTCAATAGAGATTGTAGCTCAGTTTGAATAGCATCTTTCCATTTTGGCCAATCTTTTCTTTTCTGACATTCTTCCACGTTTTGTGGTTCAGAATCCGTGTCAGGAATCAAAGTAATATTTGATGCTATAGAGAAAACAAATATGTCATCAATCATGACTTTGCTTCGATCCCATATTTTCTCATCATGTACATAATTTATTGAGATCTCTTGGTATTCATCTCTTATCCCTTCACTGAGATTTTGAACCTCTTACAGAAATTTATTCCCACTCTTGGAATAAGTCTTTATACGAGCGGTTTGTACCTCTTCTGGGGCTATTCCCACTCTTGGAATTAGTACTACTTCTAGAGTGCGTATTCCTTCTGGGATTCCCTTATTTGCTTTTGATTTTCATAGTACAGTGTCTTTTGCACCAATCGGTCTTCCACGCTTCTGGCGTGGTTTAGATTCTTCTATCACCTTATTCGTTAATTCTCCAGGAATTGATTTTTCAATAGGTATTTCTATCCTTGCTGGAGTATTCACTGCAGGTGTATGTGACTTTATCACTTTTCTAGCATCATTAAATGCATCTGGCATTTGATTTGCAATATTTTGTAAATGAATAATTCTTTGAACTTCAATTTCACATTGTCCTGTACGAGGATCAAGTGAATTTAAATTTGATGCATTCCATGATATTTTAGAGGGTTTTTTATTTAAAAGTTTCCCTCCTCCTAATGTTGGAAATACAGATTCATCAAAATGGCAATCTACATATAAATGCGGTTAAAACATCTCTCAGTTAAAGGTTCAAGATATGTGATAATAGAAGGAGAATCAAAACCAACATAAATACCTATTATTTGTTGGGCTCCCATCTTAGTTCTTTGTGGAGGTGCAATTGGAACATATACTGCACTTTCAAAAACTCGAAAGTGTGATATATTGGGTATCTATCCAAGAACTAAGCGTAGAGGAGAAAATTTATGAAGAGTCGTTGGTCTTACTCGAATGATGGGTTGCAGTATGAAGAATTGCATGACCCCAAATGAGGTAGGTAAGTTAGCCCTTAACATTAATGGTGCGATGCAATTAGTTGAAGTATTTTTATTAAAGATTGACTAAACCATTTTTTGTGTATGAATATGAGGAGCAGAATGCTCAATAGAGATTCAATAGTCATACAAAAATCATTAAAAGTCATTAATGAAAATTGATTTGCGTTATCAAGTCGAATTGACTTGATTGGATGATCCGAAGCCCGAGCCAGTAACTTGATTATTTGAGCAAGAAGTTTTGAGAAGGCAAAATTTCGAGAAGAGAAAAGACAAACACGAGACCATCTAGTTGAAGCATCTATTAAAACCATGAAATATCGGAATGGGCCAGACAATGGGTGAATAGGTCCACAAATGTCTCCTTGAATTCTCTTTAAGAATTTTGGGGCTTCTTTATAAACTTTTACTGGTGATGGTGAACAATTAATTTTCCTCGAGAACACGCACACTGAGGAAATTCACTTCTTAGGAAAAACCTTCTTATCTTTGAGAGGATGACCAATAGAATTTTCAATAATCTGACGCATCATAGAAGTACTGGATGGTAGAGTCTTTCATTCCAAAGCATAAAGGATTTGGGATCTATGATTTTTGGAATCATAACATTGTGAGACTCAATTGCTCTAATTTTCATAGTATATAATCCAGAAGAATTTGAATGAAGTTTTTCTAGGATATTCTTTTTTCCAAAAAAAGTAGAAGTGATGAGAAGATATTCATTATCATTTTCATTAGTTGTTTCAATATGAAAACCATTCAGTCGAATATCTTTAAAACTAAGCAAATTTCTTCTTGATTTTACTAGAATATATAACATCTTTGATAAAAACTTGTGTCTCATTTGGTAGCAAGAAACTAGCTTTTCCAAATCCCTCGATTAAATTTGATGTGTCAGAGATAGTTCCTACATTTCCCTTAACTTTGATCAATTGTGAAAAATATTTCTCATTTCGAAGGATTGTATGAGTTGTTGCACTGTCTGCTAAACATATATCCTCTATATCCATTAAAAAAATGGTCTGACACATATAAAAACATAAATAAGAAAAGTTACATTTCAAATATAATTTTATTCATGAGAAACACATACCACATATAAAATGAAAACTAATAATATTATACATGCAGGGTGTTTAATTAAAACAAGAAATTAAACGATATCCCAAAAGATACTTTCAGAAGGTTCAGTAATATCAACAACCTTTTCCTCAATGTTGGTCATTGGTGGAACATTAACAATATTCAATTGATGATTAACAAAGTTTGTTTCTGCCTCCATTACTTTGTTCTTTTGAGACTCCTGGAATAAATTAACCAGATGCCTTGGCGTACGACAGGTACGCGACTAATGCCCATTCATTCCACACCTAAAACAAACATCTGGTTTGTTCTTTATCATGTTGCATTTTCTTTATTTTTACCAGAGCCGGACACTTTGCCACTACGGTGGCTTGAATTGTCATGATTACGGAATTTGTTGTTACGATGGCCTCGTTTATTCTTTCGTCCCCAAGGCTTCTTATTATATGACCATCTCTTGTCACGTTTATTCTGCAGGAATGACGTGCTGTTAATATCTGGCAATGGAGTAGCACCCGTTAGCCGTACTTGATGATTTTTCAACAACAATTCATTATTCTTTTCTGCAACAAGGATGATAGACAATAAGTCACTGAATTTTGTGAACTTACTCGGTCATATTGTTGTGACAGAATCATGTTGGTGGGATGAAAAGGTGAGAGTGTTTTCTCTAACATTTGGGTTTCAGAAACTAGATCTCCGCACAAAGCTAAAGTAGAGGTTATTCTATAAACATTGGAACTATATTAAAGTAATTGATTTGTAATCTTGTAGCCTTAAATTAAGCCACTCAAATTTGGCATTAGGAGAACAACTAATTTTTGGTGGTCAAATCTTTCCTTGATTGTGTCCATAAAGATAAAGGATCTTTGGTATTAAATACTCGATCTTTAATCCTTCATCAATATGATGACGAAGAAAAATTATGGCTTTTGCATTTTGTTAGAAGTTGTTGTATTTCTGATTTAATGGTCTTTTTAACTCATTTGCACTAAGGTGCGATTTGCGCATCAAGTGCCCAAGCCAAATTGTTGTCTCAGGAGATTTTCAAAATAGAAAAATCTATTTTGCCAAGTTTGTCATCTATTCTAGGTTAAAACACAATTATTATTTATTAAAACAATAAATAATTGCATGTATGATATAGAAAATAAACTAAGACACGACCTCAAGTGGTGATAAAATGCAAATATAAATATTCTTATATTTATGTTATTAGCATAATGCAAATGGATCTTCACCCAGCATGAAGTAGTTTGCATAGATAGGTTATTCCAACAGAATAATAAATAATGGAATAACAAAAGAATTTCACCATGCATACGGTAATCCGCGTAGACAGGTTATTCCAACAAAATAATAAAAAATGGAACCGGTCATGCGTGAACTTGCAGACGGGATATTCCAGCAGAATAATAATAAAGAATGGAACGGTCGTGCGTAGCGCTTACATACTGAGGATATTAAATGAGAATAATAAAGAATTGAACCGGTCATGCGTAAATGCATGAGACGGGATATTCCAAAGAATAATAAAGAATGGAAACGGTCATGCGTAAGCGCTTGCACGAGGATATTAAAAACAAAATAATAAAGAATTGAACCAGGTCATGCATTAACGCACAGACAGGATATTCCGACAGAATAATAAAGAATGGAATAATAGAAGAATTTCACCATGTATACGGTAGTCCGCGTATACAGGTTATTCCCATAATTTAATAAGCGGTAAAAAGGTTCCACCAAGTCTTGTAAGATCATTAAGGATAGATGGTGCCATTGTAAATAACAGAATTTAATGGCAAAAAGGTTCCCACCAAGTCTTGTAAGATCAACAAGGATAGATGGTACCTCTGTAAATAACATAATTTAAAATGGACAATAAAACATAAATATAACTTGACAGTTAAAGAATATGATAGGCGGCAAAGCCAGACCAATTGTAAGAATAACATTATACTATTGGTGGCATAACCAAACCAGTAATATAATAATAAATGAATTTAATTTTACCGTCTCAGTTGGTTAGAGCTTCTTGCTGATAACGTGTTATAAAACTTTAGCAAAGTGTATAAAGATACTCTTATAATTGTTGTATAAATTTAAAGAGAATAAATAAGAGAAAGAGAGAGAAATTCTTCAGAGAAGTTTCTTATATTTTTCATTTAGCAGCATATCCTTTTATAGGCAATGTAAGGAGTCACGGGAAGAGGAGAGTATTCACGGGAGGAGGAGAGTATTCACGGGAGGAAGAGAAAGAAGGAAAAGCAGCAGGCTAGTACACATCAGTTCCCTCCTTAGGAGGGAATCCATGTTTACAATACAACGTATATTTTTTGAATTGACAGTGTGCTTATCATAAAAAAAATTATTGACAGTGTGGTAAAATTGTAACTAGCAGTAAAGGTAATTAATTAAAATAAAGATATTTTTTGTTTTGTAAGAGGATAGTTTGGCATCACTTTAAGAATTGGAAATCTTGTCTTTTAACACTCCAAAGTCCAAAACATCGTTCAATTACATTACACAATGATGAATGTTTATAGTTAAAAACAGATTGCACTTGCCTTATGGTCGTGTCCTCCTATTATCACGAAAGTGGTATCGTTCAGAATGATAAGGAGCAAAAATTCAATGTAATATTTATCTACAATAAATAGCAATTATGAAATATCACGAAAAAAATCTCAACATATACATATGTATAAATTTACAAAATGCATACCTCCGGTTGGCATTGAAAAACTATTTGTTTATCGTGTACAATTATAACCGAATAAAAAACGGATAAAATTGAATAACCGAACTGAACCAAAAAAATTTAATCGAATTTTTTCGGTTATTCGATTATTTTTTGTATTTCAATTATACCCATTTTATTATCCGGTTTTTGGGTTTGGATTTGGTTTTTGAATTTAAGTTATTCGGTTAACCGAATAACCGAGCAAGCCTTAAAGGTTAAATCAGTAATCTTTCACATCTGATCTCTTATGACTCATTAATCATCTTTCACCCGATGAATTTGATCTCAAGTCTCTCATCTCTCAAAACTCTCAGATCTCTCATATCCCTTCCAAACCTCTCTTTTCTCTAATCTCAGATCTCACACTCTCTAGTGACCAGTCCATCTCTCACTCTCTAGCTCTTTGGCCTAACCTAAAACCCCTTCACTGATTTCACGCCCAACCCTTTTGTCGTCGCACTAGATGCCATGTCGTTGGAGCAAAGGTAGCGATTGAATTGCGGATGATCAACGATTGAGATGTGAGGGTCGGAAAAGATGGAAATTAAAGTTTTGGGGATGTGGGTTTGGTGGAGAGAATGGGTTTACCTTATGGTATGTGGTATATATGTATGTAGTCTAGAGATGGGTGTTCTAAACACAATATACATATATGTGGTTTAGTTAAGCTATTCTGAATGGGTTTAGCTATTGGTATACATGTATTATCAACTCATCAAGCCATTGTTGTGTAAATATATATTTATATAGTCTAGACAAGGAAGGAGGGGTTTTTGGAGAGAGAAATGGAGATTAGAGTTTAGAGAGAGGATGATTGGGATTAAGGCATTAATGAAACCTTCATTACGGTTATTAATCGAATAACTGAATAAGGAATTCGATTATTCGGTATTTGGTAATTCGGTTATCTCCTAATTCGGTTAACAATTCGAATATTAAAAGTGTGGTCATTTCAATTTTCGGTTATAACCGAATAAGCTATTCGGTTCGATTATAACCGAAATGATCAGCCCTATGTACAAACACTCAATAGTCGTTTGCACTGTCCATCCCGTGTACACAAAGGTAAATAGCATATCAAAAGAACAATGGCAAAACTAATGATTTAACCATTGTACTTGGCTAATTTTACTGATTACACCACTAAACTTTTAATTTTTTAAATTACCCCATTAAACTAACTATTATTTTGCAATTGAATCATTCTGTTATCTCTAAGCTAACGGTTGTTAAATCCGAGCTAACAGCTATTAAATCCTTTTAGCCATTATCTTACGTGGATGTGCAAAAAAAATGACATGGCTTATTTTTTACATGAAATTTGTCTCGTTTTCTTTTAAATCTGTTTTGATTTATTTCAAATGGATTTAACTGAATTTTCACAATTGCTAAACTCCTTTCCATCAACTTCATTTTCATCTTCCATTTTTCGTTTAAACCGCCATGAATCAAGGACAAAAACTTCACATCATGAAATTCATCCTCTTGAGTATCACCAGATTCACCACCATCTTCATCTTCATCCTCGTCGTGGTAATATACCTTGTCGACCTATGGTGCCAAACAAAAATCTTAATAATAAATCTCTTCTTAGGCACCCTTAACTTTGCTTTCATCATCCTTATCTATTCTTTACCCGATGATTAAGCAAGGTACTTGTGAACATGAGCATTCACTACCTTCACCGACCTTAGAGCGATTCGGACCCCGATCGCCTCGAAGTCTGTCTGTCTCGATTCGTCAAATTTCATGACCCCACCACTTGAATTTCTAGAGCTGATGGTGGAGGGAGAAAAATCTCTACGCTTTTTTTCTTTTTGGATCCTGGGCTGCTATTCTCCTTGTTGTTTTTGGATCGGTGTTGGATTTGGTTTGAAGGAGTTTGGATCTAAATCTGGGTAGTCATCGGATTCTGTATCTAGGTTGTTGTGTGGGTGATGGTTGTTTCTGTGGGTGCTGATCTGATCTAGTTTACCGATATATAATTTCTCTATATATTCTCTCCCCTGACAACATCACATCATTCACACTCTCATTCTTCTTCTCTAGACGTGTGGGTTCATTCCATTCATGCAGCCAAGACTGGATAGAAATTAGATGATGTTCCTTGTGATTTGTTTGGTTTTGTTTGGGATTAATTCGGACAGGACATGGGCAGAAGATGATAGGCATAGGCTCCTAAGTCCATCAGCTCTCAAAATGTTTGCTAAGAGCTTCCTGATATGTAGACCTGGCAAAATTAGTCCAAGCCCGCGGGTCGGGCTAGCTCGCCCGTCAAAAATTAGACTTTGAGCCTCATTTTTTTAGCCCACAAAAACCTGGGCCGTTTTGGCCTGGCCCGTTTAGGCTAAGCCCAAAAATATGTCCAAAAATGGTCATAAATCAACCCTAGGTAAATTGGTTGGCTTAGTACCACCTTGACTAAAAAGCTGGGCTTTGGGCTTAATTTTTTAGCTTCGCCAAAAACCAGTAGTTTTAGTGCAGCTGGTTGCTGAGTCTCTTGATATGCCCATAATCTTTGATTTTCATGCTTTAGATGACGTTTCTATTCCCAAGTCACTCAAGATTGACATGTTTCATATGAAAATTGTTGATTGAGTTTAGAAAATGATGATTTGTTTAAATTCTTTAATGTTATAAAACAAATGTCATTGAAGATTTATATTGTTCCGGTAGTTGATTCTTGGTAATATAAAGGTGAGGAAATGTCAGTCAAAGTTGAATTTTTAGGATTCATATTTAAATTTTTTAAAGAATTGGTTGCTGGGTAATATGTCATGTCATATTCCTTTCTTTTTTCTTTTATTGTGCACATACGTGGCTAAAGTATTTTAACAGTCGCCAGCTCAGAGATAACAGAATGACTCAATTGCAAAATAATAGTTAGTTTAATGGGTTAATTTAAAAAATTAAAAGTTTAGTGGAGTATTAAGTAAAACTTGTCAACTATAGTGGTTAAATTATTAGTTTTGTCAAAGAACAATTATCATTCCATTATGAGTAAAAAGGACTTTTCTACCTTGAAAAGTATTTTTTTTTGCAAGAGACCACGCCTAAAAATGTGTTAAATCGATTGCTCCAATACAATTCTATGAAAAAAATGTTACTTAAATTAAGTAATAATTTATACATAAATCTAGATTATAAATATAAAAAATATTATTGTACCTGGAAATAAGAATAATATCGCGAGTCTTCTTGAATTTGAGAAAGGATGTTATCTTGGTCTCTTGGTCGTATAATATGTGTGCGTGCGTAGTACACATATAGCTCTTAATACCTTACTGAACCACCTACTAACAGTTTGAGTTGAGTGTTAAAATCATTCTGCTATAATTTTATGACGCACATTACGACATAGTACAAAGAGAAACATTGCAACACCCTCTTCAATACTAACTTCTTTTTCATTTTCAAGTAGTTCCATCATCTTTATCCTGACAAAAGATTAATAAAGACATGTTCTCCATTCGAAAACTTTCAAAACACCTATTGTTGTTTCTTGCGTGAACTTTTAACGTATACAATTTTTTAACCTAAAAGTAAAGTTTTGCATGGCACTTTATCATAAAATTATTTTTCGTAATCCAACATAAGTTGAGACATTTTAACTTCACCGAGTTCCTCATCAATATCAGTACTGCTACTAGAATCTGTTAGTACAATGAATATTTTGGATTTGTTGATAATACAATGTATATTCATAACTAGTAGCTTTTATAAAGTCCTTATAATTAAATGGTGTAAAAGGATTTAGATTAGAAGATCAAACTTGTTGGGTTGATATATTTCGTTGAGTAAATATAATGTATAGATCTTAAGTTAATAGACAATAGTAAAGTAAGCAACTGAAGGTCGTAAAGTACATTAAAGATCGCCGAGTCTGCTGAAGATTGTAAAGTACATTGCAGATCACAGAGTTTGCTGAAGATCATAAAATACATTGAAGATCGCAGAGTTTATTGAAGATCGTAAAGTCTACGAAGGATTGTAGAGCTTACCAATTGTATAGTCAACCTAGCCAGATACTCTACGACCACCATTAAAATTCACAATTAGGAAATTGTAGAGTATATCAATTCTGACAATGAACTGACAATGACAAAATTCTTAGAGTGAAGATCCAAAGTAAGTTTGCTAAATATCTTAAGACTAAGGAAAAGGTCAGATCGAATTGTGTCTAACAACTAGTTTGGTAAAGTGACAGCACCCATATAAATGTCACTGTAATAATTCTGATGTGACATATCACAGTCGAAAGCAAGCTAACACATCCTCTTCAAAAGTCAACAATATAAATTTTTTAGGATCATAGCATTAAATGAGCAACGACAACTTTCCAACAGGAAAATCTCAAGGAAAGCAAGCAGATTCAATTCAACAGTAACGATCGAATATTAAAAAGTTGAATCGCGGTCAAACCAAAAAGAACTCTACTGTACGAGGTTGAAAAACTTGTTCAGCTGCTAAGTCACTTCAAGTAACTTAGTAGCACCTCAAAAACTACTCTTTCTTACTGATCGTTTAGGTCTTAATGACCCACTGTGACCAAGTCTTAGTGACTTGAAGAGATCTTAGTGATCTATTGTATCCAAATTTTTGTGACTTGAATGAATCTTTGTTATTCATTTTGTATAATTGTTCTATGTGAATAGATCTTAATGATCACCCATCCTTAGTGGATTATTTCTACTCAAAGAGTAAAAAAAGTGGACTAAGCGATCTTTGTGCTCCGAACCACTTAAAAATTATGTGTCTTTTTTAATTTCTGCTCTTATCTTTTATGTCAAGTTATTTAATTAATTTGTGACTTAGTTTCACATTGGTTACTAAATTCAAAATTGTAAATTTTCTAAAATCTTTGAAGGGGTTTTTCAAACTATCATTTAGTTGTGCAAAATCTATTCGATTAACCTGTTTAAATTATAAGTTGGTAATAAATCTTTAAACAAATTTTTTTTAAAGGATCTATTCAACCCTCCCTTTTAAATCTCTCAATGCCTTCTGGGAGCTGTCGTTCATACTCCTAAATTAATACCTCACTTATACTCTATTAACACAAGTATTAGTATAGTAACAAGTAAAGGCCGATCCCACAGAAAGTGTATTATTTTGTATTTATCCAATTGTTTCCAAGAAAATGGGATTTTGAATTGATTAACTAAATTATCAAAAGTAAACTGAGAAGAAATAACAATGATTAAAAAGCTTCAAATCTTAAGTTTAGTATTGCCTTTTCACAATTATGGAGTATTCAAGTTATATAGTATTTACCCTTCAATGAGATTAATAACCCTAGATAACCGCGATCGCTAATTACTCGAAATTATCCTTAAGTGTAAATCTAATAAGACGGTCGCCTCCAATAGATCCTAACTATTATACAACCTAGAACTATTAGTCTAGATTTAATACAATAACAACATGAAGAATGAGAATTAGGTTATTCCAAGCAATAATTACACAATCATGAATTATTTAACTTGTCTTCTGAAAATCTTAATAATACCCAAAAGCTTGTTCACAATCAAGTATCACTAATTGGTACTTATGATCAGATATAATATCATTTGCTTAATATATATCTTAATCTAACAGACGATATCAATTCACTAATTTAATCCCGTAGAAACCAAATTAGTAGATTGAATAGCATACTAGAAGTTGAAATAGATAATTAGAATAAATCTCATGCACAAAGGAATAAATAAAGTAAACTTGATCAAACCATTAATTATGAATGTCGACGTTGGGATTTTTATTGTCCCTTTTCTGTTCTTGTTTTTTGGTGTTCTCATGTTAGGTGAGATTTGTTTGAAAAAACAAGTTGTGAAAAGGTCAAACATTTATATGTAATTGATTTGGTATAAAATTCGCATGAGTTGGTTTTTAAATGGTTGTACCAACACAACCGAGAAAAGGTTTACACATTGACCCGATGATGTGACCTTTGCTAAGCGAGTCTGTGAAAACCAAGATTCATTAGGGTCAGGGGACTTGCTTATCATGAGGAGGGAAGATGTTAGGCAACCCAGAACATCAGGTGTTACCACGGATCGCCACTTTTTAATTAAACTGTTATATGAATGTGTGTGTGTGTGTGGGTCAACATGCAGTTATTTGGAAGTAGTGCTATGCCTCGTTCGCACCTATATACACAGGGTTTGAATATGTATAAAAATTCAGTTTTAAACAAGATATAGCAATGAGGTTTTATAAAAGAGGTTTTTCAAATCATGTGCTCAATAGTAATTGAGGCCTTTGATACTTCCATTTTATTAAATGTTCGGCTTGATTGCTTTTATTTTTGACATATGAAGCATCTTCGAGAAAATAAGAAATAAAGCAGTGCCAAACTCTTCATAGGCATGACAACTATCTAAGGAAATTCAAACACCGTGAATAATTTACAAGTTGCTTACAGTTGAAAATCTCCATCACGGGAACTGAATCTAGATTCAGTAGATTGAATCTGTGATCACATGATTCCTAGGCTCACATGATGCCGCAATTTATATTAAAGCAGTAAGCAGTTATATATATAAAAGTTATAAATATATATATACATACATGATCAACCACCACGAAACACCTCCATGGGGGATCGAAAATGTAAATATATAAAAGCGGTAAATATATATATAGAGACATGATCAACCACCACGAAGCACCTCCATGGGGGATCAGAAATGTACATAAAGCAATAAATACAATCAACCGCCACGAAGTAAACTCCAGGGGGGACTAAATGTAAATAAAGCAGTAAAAACGATCAACCACCACGAAGTAAGCTCTAGGCGAAACTAAATATAAATAAAGCAGTAAAAGGCCATGAAGTAAACTCCAGGCCTGACAGAAATGTAAATATATATATATATAAAAGCGGTAAACGCACAAGATATATATCGATCCCGGCTTGGTTTATCATTTCAACGATTTATCTTTATATATATATATATATATATATATATATATATATATATATATATATATATATATATATATATATATATATATATATAAAAGCAATAAGCATTCTAGATGTAAAATCCGGGCTCATCGAGGAAATGTAAATGCAGTTAAATATATATATATATATATATATATATATATATATATATATATAAAAGCAAATAAACGCTCCGGACGTGAGTCCAGGCTCAATCGAGGCATAACTCGATAATGTTAGTCCATAAAATAAAAGTCACAGACCGTAGTCCGGGCATACACACACAACACGACTCTCAATGTGAAGAACAGTGTGTGCAAAGATGAAGAGAAAGGCTTTAAAGTGTGTAAGAAGGCTTTAAAGTGTGTAAGAAGGCTTATAGTGGAATGCCAAAGAAGACTTCTATAGCTTTAAACTGATGAACACTCGGCTCCCGCCGGTAAAAATATGACTGAATATAAGCTCACAAGTGTTTAAAATGAGAAAGCACTCAGTTTAGGGTGTGTATAGAGCAAATTGGACAAGGCTTCCTCGCTGTTCTCTTAAAATATGGCCACCCCAAGCCCTTTATTTATAGAGGGGGAGCAGAGTCTTGCGGCCAGTAGTAGATGTACTGCTGGTTGCCCATGGTGCCGGAACTCCATGGTCCCATTGTTTTTGAAATGCGTTATGCAGCGTGCAATGTGATGTCCGCTCGAACTTGCAGAACTTCAATCTGAGCTTCCGATTGAGGTGTATAAGACATTTACAGAGTGTTTTTGTCGAGTGCTACGCCATGACATGGGATTATAGGTTGTCAGAAGTCAGGAAGATGGGACCATGCCCTTGGTCTTCAAGCTCCAAATTATATCCGGTGTGCTGCCTTGCGTAGTAGTCACTTGGGATTGGAACTCCTTGGTTCTTGTGGGACTTTGCTGTGTAGAATGTATATTGATATGTTGTTGAGACGGCGCAATGTGGGATTGAGGTGGCAAAATGATGATTTTTCCCCTCACCGGGGTTATCTCTGGTTTGGGCGGATAAAGCGATCGTGCTTCAGGAGGTTATCTCGAGATTGAAAGGCTGCTGCAATCTTTGGGCGTCCTCGGGTTGTCTCTGAGGTGTGCTTGACCTCCCGGGGTTATCTCTGGGTTTGGAGTTGAGTACCTCGGTGTGAGTCCCGAGGTTGAAGCTAACTGTATAGGTTGAAACAAGCATTTCCGGGGTTATCTCCGGAACTGCAACTGCACTCCTTAAGGTTATCTCCAAGGTTGACATTGTCTTTCCCGGTGTTATTTTCGGGACTGAGACTGAGTATCTCGGGGTTATCTCCAAGATGAAACGGCCTTCTCTGGTGTGATTTTCGGTATTGGAACTGCATGCCTCGGGGTTATCTTCGAGGTTGAAATTGAAACTTCCGGTGTTATTTCCACGAATGAGCTGATATGTCCTCCAGGGTTATCTCTGAAAGATGATTCTGCCCTCCTGCAATGTTAGTAACAGGAATGCGGAAAATTTTGAGTGTCTACAGATGCCCCTCTTTATCATATTCATGTAATGCAATGGCATGGATAGGATAAAGAATACTAGACGCTTGAAATGCAACAAGATGATCATGATGCCATGTACAACAACATGATGCGAATGTATGTGATTTGTTGGATTATTTTCCAACATAGTGGGATGATTGCCGGCTCCCCTTAACTTCTACCGGTGTTGACAGTTATTATTAACAACCCTGATGAACTGTCTTCGACGTGCAATCCAATGCTCTCAGGAGCTTCCAGGATGTTGACATTGGGGTTATCACCAAAGTCCTTAATCCTTGATACAGACTTCACATTGAAGACGTATCTCTCATGTACAAGAGATTCTGTGGGGATAGAGCTTTGTCTGTTGAGGATGTGTATAACATATTCCATCATCGGTCCTCCCCGATGAGGATGTTCTTCCCTGGTTCGTATCGCCAGGTCTTTCCGCTGCTCTGTTGGAGTATTGCCAATAGTCGGTCTTTTCAGGGTTGCCTGACCTTCATTGATATGTGCATCAATGGATGAGATCCCTGTTGGGGATAATGTCAAAGCTGCTTGACTTTCGTTGACATGTGAATCAACGGATGATTGTATGAAAAAGTCGCTAGGGACAAGGCTTTAGGGCTACAACCCTGAATTGTTGGCCTCGGACCTTTGTGAGGTATTTCCGAATGTAGTTTACAACAATTGAGAACATTGGTATAGTGTACCCTGTGTTTAGGGGAATTCCAATGAGTGATATATAAAGCCACAACTTGACCCATGAAAACCAGGATTTCAGGCTATTCTGCTCAATCGCGTAGCGTTTTTATTCCTGATTTGGCCTTTTCAGCTTGTGAGAACTCTTTTGCAACTCAAACTGGACCGAGCCAGAGGGGTGGGCCCCACCCAAGGGAGCCGCAGGTACACTTGCGACAGCTGCAAGTACACCTACGACCAGCCGTGGGTAGATTTAAGCTGTATGTTTCTTTCAAAAGTCATTTTCATGTTGTGCCGCAAAGGAAATCCGAGAGCTCTTCTTTAGATTTACTGAGTTCAGGCGTCTTTCTACAAATTATGTCACCGTACAAGTGTTCTACATTGTCCTAGTAACATATGCATACCTTCTTTTCCAGTTTTTATCCGTTGGAAAATGACTTATGATATGAAATGCGTCTAAACACATACTAGTGAATATACATGCTCATATGATGTGATAAAAAATATTCAACATAGCAAATGTTAGTATTAAACCATGCTAAACATAATGATGTGAAAAAATTTGACTTTTGAAACAGTCAAATTGACACCTTTTTCTGCTATTTCTTATCCTATTTGAGGACAAATAAGCTAAGGTGAAAAAAGAAAAATAATCCTGGTAATTAGGCTACCCTTACAAATTTTTTACTATGATGTATTAATACATGTAGGATGTTTATGACTGTGGGTAGGTGTGCTACTGAATGGCCACCTAGTCATGCCTGTGTGCATGTGGATAGTCCTATTTACAAAGGGGACTATGCAAAAAAATTTCAAAACGTAGGCATTGGGTAGTCATGCATTTTTAACTCTACTGTAGACGTATGTTAAAATAATGCATGCATGCATGTAGTCATAAAACTGCATTTTTGAAAAGCTCCAGGTTAGAATTTACCACACCCTTTCTGAGGTGATTTGGAGACTTATTGTCCAGATATATGGATCCGGATCAGCCGAGTAGTTCCCTCATGACTACTTCAGGTGTGCGAAGGAGGGCTTCTAAAGTGGCTTGACCCCGTTCTGTTAGACAACCTCATCGTTTGGCAGAGGCGGTGATACGTCCTGTCCGGGTTGATGTACTGGACGTTGAGGATGAGGAGGAGGACGTTCCGATTGTGGACCCTGCTCCTACTGCACATGTTCCCCATAGGGATTTCCCAGGTATCCAGGTGATGATCCCAGAGTTGCTGGGTGATCTGAGTAGACATCCCTCAATTTACTTGCATGCAAATGAGGTAAAAGCTAGATTTTGATCTTCCCCTTTTTCCTATTGATGAGAAGTAAAGGATTCTGATGTTGATTTGCTTTGTGATGTAGGTTCCCGACTTTACACAACCTAGAGGGAACTGGTTCAACATTCACTCCACATACCAGGCTCTGCATCCTGATTATAGAGCGATTGTGCATGGCTGGGGCTTTGGAGCTTTCTTTTCCATCCTTCCTCGTCGTTGTCCACAGGGTTAACTTCGAGAAAGCATTATCTCGGCTGGTTTCACCGGACTCGGTCTCTCTATTGTTGTTGTGAGGTGATGATGATGATGCCGATGGATTGACGATTTATCACCGGTATGGAGTTTTGAAGGGATCCCATGCCATGTACGGTGGATATTACCCCGACTGTCGTTCGATCCTAGCTAGAAGTTAAATTGAGGCGCTCAAGGGCGGGCCGATTTAAATCTAGGTCCATTGGCGTGGATACTATAAGTGGGTACATTGAGTGAGCTTATACCGATGATGTGAGAGTCAGGGATCGCATTCTTGGCGATTGTTCTGATGATCATTAAGAACGCCATAGGTGATAACTCTTCTCTGATGTCATTCGCTTTGGTGAGCTCCACATGACATGTGGACCATATTGGAGAGTATGATTGGGGTTCCTACACCTTCGCCTATTTCCTCAGGGGAATGCGCATGCGTTCGCAGGGCTTGACGGAGGCTTGGCTAGGATTTTACCCATTTCTGCTTTGGTGAGTATTTCTCTTGTAATTTCCATATACTGAGTTAAGAGTGTTGACTGACAGTAGATGTTTGCCTTTGTGTTGGCAGTTCTGGGCCTATGAGAGGCTCCCATGTTTGCGTCCTGTGAGTGTGTTAGGCTTGGAGACCTATCCACGAGGACGACGATGACATCATTCCATACTGGCGGAGGTCCTTGTAGTTGAGGGTTTCACTCATTGTTGCATACAGCTGGAGTTATTAACAGCTGATGCCATTACTTAGACCCCATATCTGGGGAGCACTTGGCCATTGGTTTTGAGGATGGATACCCAACTGGTGTCGAGTACGTGATTTCCACCCATAGGATTCCTATCTTTACAGATGGAGGATGAGAGCTCTATTTAGGAGAGTGTACTATTAGGAGCACCACAGGAGAGATTCGTATACCAGAGGATCATTGGCATTTGTCTAGAGTAGATGTACTGCTACTGTGCATATTGTTATATGTATACATGCCACAGTACATGGATGAGCAGGACATTGGCGTCATTATGGTAGTGAGAGCTCTTAGGGAGGGTCACACCATTGTACCGATGATTGTAGTAAAGACACTGAGGTCGGCCACATAATGCAAAGACTTACTTACCTGCGGGGGGTATTCACGAGATAGTTTTGGTCGTGTTATGCGTGTGGTTTATGTCACAATTGAGGCCAGATTGGCATATTAGAAGGCGCGGGTATTGTTTTACCCATGAGATAGCCATGTCGTACTCCTTCTTCGACTGAATTGAGTGTACATATCCACGCATCTTGGTCCATATTCTGGCGAGGATTGGAGATCCATTTGATGTATTAAGTGTGCACAGGCTCTGTTCACCTATAACTTCATCACCCATGCTCCGGTCATGGATTATCTCCCTCTAGCTGGTTTGAGGGGCATGGCTACTTACCACCCACTGGCTGTGATGTGTCAGTTTGACTAGTTCCAGGATTTTCATCCTTTTTAGGGGGTATTGAGTCAGCGTTTAGCTTCTCGCCACTTGTCAGCAGAGGACAGATCCAGGGTGTATGCTTGTTGGGATCAGCGTGAGCTAGCTGCATTTTCTATTAGCCATCCGGGTTGTTCTGCAGAGTATTTTGCATGGATGGAGACAGAGACTACATCAGCTGCGGTAGTATCCATATTACCGGGGATTGATTTTGATGATGGGGAGCCCATAGAGGACATTGATATTCCCACAGAGGAAGAGCCATTCACTGGGTTGCCAGTAGCTCTTGCAGATTCTCCTAGTATGAGTGTTACTGTGATTCAACATTCTGCACAGTATCTGGAGTAGAGTCTTCATCTGATTACCTTTGAGAGAGATCAGGATAGGGCCTTGATGTTGACAGCTCTTTGATGGGAGAGACACCGCTCTATTAGAGAGAGATGAGGCCAGATCAGCCGAGAGATGCATTGATTGTAGAAGCGGGATCTTTGCCCTATCTATCTGCCGGGATATGGTAATTCTGAGATAGTACTTCAGTGAGATCCCTTACGACTAGCATCCTTGCCGATATAAGTGCATATATTGATGAGCATCATGCCACATACAGTTGGCCTCAGATCTGCTAGCTCGTGTAGATACCCTTGGGCAGGAGCTTGTATCGTTACCCCCTTCTTCAGAGTTAGATGCTATGTTAGATCTGATAGTCCGCATACATATCGATCTGTAGATAGATTTGTATTTTCCTGCACAGACTATCTTAGCCATTTTGTCATGTACAACAGATATTGTATATATCAAACAACATTATATATGGTAGGGAAATATATTTTGATTCACTTCCTTTTCAGTTGTGCCTTAATACTTGCTTGATATTTGCCTGTTTCTTTAGGGCTTTTGATTTTGATGTATTCTGAACTCATCCTTGATGCATGGACATTGAGACGTCATAGGATCTTTCAGAATATATCATTGATATGTGTGTATCCCTACCCTTTTTGGTGTCTTAGGACTGATTTCTACATAGAAATGTGTAGTGGAGTGAGACTTTTCCTCTCTGAGATTCACTGCACCACATATGGTCGTTAGTACTCCTATTTAAGAAGAGCTCAGTTAGTTTCATCTCTTATGGATTGGTGTTGCTCTTCAAGGAATCAACCGCAGCTTAGATGGTCGCCAACTCTCCCATTTATGGGGAGGCCAGGTAGTTCCATTCCTTTGGTCTGAAGCTAATGAAATGTGGTGGATTGAAGTTTGATCCCAGTACTGTGTGACAAATATTTGTGTTTTGGTAGGGGTTAGACCAAACCATAAATGGCTACCTACGTACTCCTATTGAAGAGAAGATCAGGTCTGCGTAGTTCGAACCTGGTGTAAGAGGTTCAACGCTGAATGGTGTAGGGGTAGAAATGTTTTGTTGTTATTTTTTTGTAGAGAAGGGTGTAGAAATGTTTTTGTTGTTTTTGTTTTATTGTGACCAGGCCATATAAAATGGTTGCCTATGTACTCCCAGGTGTCGAGGAGATTAGGTCGACATAGTTCGCCCCATGTTCAGGACGATTTGCAACCGAAAAAGTTTGATCCCATGTTCAGGATAAACTATGGGGAAAAGTTTGATCCCATGTTCAGGACAAACTGCGGGTGTGAAAAAGTTTGATCTCATGTTCAGGACAAACTGCAGGGGAATGGTTCAATCCCTGGTGGGATAACCAAAATTGTATGAAGTGTAAAGTGACAGATCTGATGATCTGAAAACCAGGCTACTGGCTTGAAGAGTGTGTTTCCCTTATAGGGCAAATGGGTATGAAGGAAGGGTTGATTGTAATAAGGGTTAGAAAACCTGAAATGACTGGTGATCTGGTGATCCAAAACCAGGATGTTTGCTTGATGATAACCGAGATATAATCTTTGTTTCACGATTATGCGAGTTTGTATGGAAATTAAATTCGTCGCCATCCATTTCTTGTAATCTGAGAGCACCTCCTGTCAATACCTCCTTGACAATAAACGGGCCCTCCCAATTTGGAGTGAATTTTCCCTTTGCTTGATCTTGGTTGTCAATGATCTTCTTCAAAACCAAGTCATGTTATTTAAATTGCCGTAGCCGGACTTTCTTATTGTAGGATCTGGCGATCATTTGTTGGTATAACTGATCATGGAAGATAACATCACTTCACCTGACACACTATGGACGCGTCCGCGCCCATTTCATTCACAATTCGGTAGGATTGCACCATCTAGCGATTGCTTAATTTCAAATGTGCTTTACTTTACACAGGTAGTCGTTTGCCGCAACCGCTTTGCCCAGATTATAGTTTTCTCAATGTACATACTTCAAATCTTCATAACTTCTTCATTTTAAGTCGGAATTAGTTGGTTTTTGACTCTATGAACTCATGAAACACTGAAATATTCATCTATTGAATAATTTTAACATTTCAAATAATTTAACAAATCAATTTAAGGGTTCTAATTTAGTGTTTATGATATATTTTCATATTTTAAACATATTTAGCGAATTCATTTACTACGAATTCGTTTCCTAACCAAATTAATCCATTTAAACTTCGTTGTTTTCGTTTTTCAGAGAAGAACAACATATATCCATCAATTTACAACTTTAATCATGGATTCATAACTAAGTTTAGCCTCAACACAGACCATAGCATACATATTAAACTAGAAGACTAATTCTTCTCTTCTTTATACAAATTTAGAAAACAACTGGTTTAATTATTCTTGTTATACTATTATCAAATCATCTAATAGGTTATTAATCAATTAACACGATTGATTTCTTCTCCACTTTTATAACCAAAATAACTCTCAGTATAACAAAACTTCAGAAATAGGAATTAAGAGTTTTGAAGTTCTTTCTTACCTCTTGATTCCTTCTTAGCTTGGTTAGATGAATAATTACTTTATCAATCTTCTTCTTCCTCGAGCTTTCTTCTAAATTGTCGCAGAAAATTCCCCCCCTCTCTCTCTCTCTAAAAACTCAGTCTTCTCTTTGCAAATGAACGTATAGGGAATAAACTGAATAATGGGGCTTAAGTGTGACTTTTAAATTGGGTTTCTCAGTTACAGAATGTAAAAGACCTCAAGAGCTAGAAAAACATGAAGGGTCTAATGTCATGTTTGGGAGAGCTCAATTTCTCCATGGTATATTTTTATTTTTCCTTTTACTATATGATATGATATCTCTTCTTCCATTAATTGAAATAAAATGGCACACCTAAACTACTCCAATTATCCATACAGATAACTATATTATTTCTCATACAATTATGAATTCACATTCATAATTAAAATAAACATCTCTATTCAAATAAATATTTCCATTAAAATAATTAATATTTAACCCACTCATTATTTTAATAAATTATACAATTATTATGTATAATATTTAATTTCTTTCCATATATAAATTGTCCCAAAATAATTTATTTTAAGCTATATATTTTGTCACATCTTAAATATTAACTCAATTTATTAGTATTGACACCAATATTTATTTATAGACCAATTTATATTCTCTTGGCATAATATAATACATTAGGCCATTACATAACCGTATTACATTTATATGTCATATATTATATCTCTCATTTCATTAAAACAAATGTATATTTACGTTAATGTACTATTTTAGTTAAGTCCTTTCATTTAACTCACAAAAACACCTTTTCCATCCAAGATTTTAATATTCAAATTATATTATTTCATAATATAATTATTATCTTAATTTTAAATTAACCAATATTATTCAGTTAATTTCCTTCGCCACCATAATCCTTTTCATAACAACTTCGTTTACTTTCTTTAATAGTTAAACTAACTATTAGCCTCATTTTCCCAATATATAGATATATATATATATTTCTCTTCTATATTCACACTTAATCTTTTCATACCAACACATATTTCAAAATTATATAGCACGTATATATACATACTCAAACTCAAAATATCTCATAATAAAAATTTTAATTATTAAATTCTTATTTTAATAACTTAGAAAAATTTGGGTTGTCACATCCTTCCCCTTATAAGGATTCCGTCCTCGGAATCAACGAAACCTCCTTTACTCAGTTTTCACCAAATCTCTTTTCAAAATTTATCGTTGAATATCTTCATGACATTACCTTAATATATGTTTTATTTATTACAACTCCTAAATTCTTGTAAGTTTTATTTCATAACCTTTACTTAGACTCAATTATATTTGAGTATTACATATTCTTTGACCCGTTCATTATCTTTCTCTAAGGATCATTATCATGTACTAGATTCTCAAACTCTCGGGACATTACAATCTCCCCTTCTTCTAAGAATTTCGTCCTCGAAATTTTGACTTACTAATATTCGTTCATTCCATTTATCAAAATAGATTTTATGTTAATATTTATTTATTCATTAGGTTCTACAACTAAATTCTTTCTCTAAGGATCTTTCTAAGATCATCATATTCCTCACCTCTTCATCTTCTAAGAGTTTCACATTTCCCTTCTTTCTGGAATTTCATTTCTTTCTTGAAATTATTATGTTTTGCTTAATTTTCTCATCCTTTCCACTTTCACCTTTTAGAATAATAAGAATCTTCCACAATTGCTCAATAATTGGGAAGCGATATGGATAAGAGAAATTTAAAAGATTCCAATTCATGCTGAGGGGTCACAAGACCATGAACTCATCTCTAGGTTTAATAGTGCTTCACCCCCGGTACTTCACACTTTAAAACCCTTTTTAACAGAATGTTTATCAATCACAAAGAATTAAAACACCCTCTGCAAGTACTCTAGGGCTTACTTATTCAAGTAAAAAATGCTACAAAAGTCGATTAGTCAAGCTAATTTTATCCATCACACTTTTCTGCGTGAATACCGATACTTCTTGAGGCTTGGATACCCAATTAATTCGTACAATGGACATTGAAGTAGATTTTCAATTATATTTTTTTTTCATTCATCGTTTTCATCACAATTTTTTTTTCACATGGTTCTGCAATAAACATAAGCAGTTAAACATTTCTAAATCATGAAATCAGTGCACATAGACAACTCCACAGATGACTCAGCTAAATAAATATGTTTTTCATATTCAAGTACTCATGTATCATAAATTCAATTTGTGACGCCCCAAAAATAGGTAATCATCATCCATTTTGAGTTACCAAATACATGGTATAAAATTTAAAATACAAACTTAATTATACAACTGTCGTGTAAAATACGACAAAACATAGCTGAGAGTTTTAACACGAATATTGTCTTCTAGACAATATCCAAACTTAAATGGAGTCATCATTACAATTATTATAACACTATTTCATAAAATAGTGAGGACTACTATAGCCACCATCTCGGACCGTCACTCCATTCCCCGACTAGTCCCGGCTACGTTCTCATTTCCTGAAGAGAACAATGAAAGCAAAATGGTGAGCTCAACTATCCCAGTAAGAAATATTATGACTAAGATAATGTGACGCCCCCAAATCCGGGTATCTTCCAACCCGACAGATGGTGCTCCACGGTGCTATGGTTCACACAAACATTCAATCAAAAAAGCCTCAAAAGAATGAATATGTCTTATATATATTGCAAATCAATATTACCATTCCCCAGGTTTTTTATAACTTGTACAATTGTTCTTGTCATAATATCAAATATTAACATTACAAACCTATACTATTACATAGTTAAATCTATAGGTTCGTCTTCTCCTTTCCTTTATCCTCGCTTAGGATCCTTGATCAGATTCGGTCTTTAATTGCATTCATATGGTTCAAGCAAGAGTGAGCATGACTAGCTCAGAAAGTACAACAATTCTATTTAACAATATGCTTGAATCATACACATCATATATCTTCAATAACTGAACAATAGTTATGAAGTACTATCGATAATTCAAAATAGCACTTCTCCTTTCTTTAAAATGTTTTACAATGATAATATGCAGTAAAACATCAATTCCGGTCCGAGACCTTGAGCATTTCATACTTTCTATGAAAAGGACATCCCGGCATAAAGTCCGTAAGTCCGGCATTTCTTACGAGCACATCTAGGTGATTAACCTATATTACTCTATGTTGATCAACACTATATTCATTAAACATATGTACGTTTAAGTTGTGGCAACCTCACGTGCCTGTCGTTTGTCGACAAAACATTTTAGCATACTCAGTCTTCATTTGAAAACCACACCAACATAACTTGGTAATACATTGACCATACTTTGATAAGTTGTAAGAAATTCAACATATCATAAGTCTAGCCGAATGAATTGGCTTTGACTTCATCATATATCAATTCATGCGTAAGAATACATGAACTACAAAGCTTGTCTAGATTGAACATAGACAAGGGTTAGAATACTTGCCTTCAGCGTCTGCTACTGTTATTACACGTTCACGTTAAGTCCTTAAGGTCTCTACAGTAGATGATCACATCACATAACACATTAGGTCATGAATAAACATACATGGTTCCTAATGAATCTTACCCTTCTTCTCAATCTAATCATGTATTAGATTTGTTACTATTGGTTTCGACTTTTCGATATAGTTCACATTGTTCTTACGTTCATGTTTGATTACCTATCTTCAACCTTTATATATCATAATTAAGGTTTAACAAAGCTTTAACAATGTTATAATTAAACTTTACTTCTTTGTTAACCAGTTACCATTCATTCTATATTTGCAATCATTCTTTCTTTGTGCATTCCTTAAAGAAATTTGGTCTTCATGGCGCGATCATCCTTATATAACTTCAGCGTTATGTGCGAGTTAGCGATCAACGAGCCGACCTTGGCTATTGTGGTAAGCCACACATAACTCACTTGGCGTCTTGCATGCGTGACTCTGCAGATGAGAGTGCAGGCATGGCACCAGTGACTGCCAGTATAGCTTTTTAAGCCTCAATTTGGAGCATGGCCTTGACTCTGTGCACCAGATAACTTGGACAGTTTTTGAACTTTGTGAATTTCCCGGACTCCAAATTTGATCATTTTAAGTCTGAATTGGCTCGTTCAAAAGCCATTAGCTCACAAATCACATACTCTACATGTCCATGCAAGAATTTTATATTTTCGACTTCGTTAACTCAAAATTCACCTATTCATTTTTAACGAAAACAATAAACGTCCGTGAATGTTCAACGCTCGTTTCTTCGTTCTAAGTCAAAATTCGGCCATTTTCGAGTCCGCAACTCTATAATGCCAAATGTAAGACCCCAACTTTTATGAATAAAGAATAATTTTCTCGAAATATATTTTTGAATATTATGGTGTGGATTTGATATAATGTTATAGTTGTGGGTAATATATATACAAATTTTGCAAAGTAAGCAAGTGGTTATATAATATTCAATTGGTCGGGGAATATTTGTTTTAACAGGGAATATTCGTACGACAACACAATCATTGGTGGACCCCACAACGGAAGTATTGTCGTAGTTAGAAAACGACATAATTATCTTTTTATAAAAATAACGGCGAAAGTTTTCTTAGTTAAACTGTTGAACTACCCAAAGATAGTAAAAGTACGATAATATGTGTGGTTGCATAGTAGCTGCGGTATTGATTATTGATGCTTACGTGAGAAGTCACTCGGTTATACTCAATTATTGCTACGATAATTCTTGCATCATATCTCTCATATTATTGATTCGATTATTGTGATGATATCATCGCATTATATGATATATTATTAAATCAATAATTGAGGCGACAAAGTTATTCATATTATTAAATTGCAATATTTACAATGTCTAGAAGTTACATCGAGGAGAGGTTTGGTCATCTAATTGCGGCATGATAAGGAGAAATCCTTATCGAAAGCTCCCTCTTTCACGAGGAGCGACACGGTTGTTAAATATTGTGAGTTATAATATTAATGATGAATAAGTTCGTGTTGATTAAAGATGAAATTAATAGTTCCATTGTGTTGGAATTATTAGTGTTAGTGGAAATCGACATTTATTTCGATATTAATTGATGTCTAAAAGTTATACTGACCAGTCGATTAATTAACCGGATAAATGAGCAATTAATTGCTATTAATTCACATGATTATAACTATTTATTCACATATGTGTACTATTGAATCACATTCATGTACTATTAGGGGAGTTGGTGCAAGATTGATAATACTTACATGACTAAGTTAAAAATGGAGGTATAGATGGAGGTATTATACTGTAATTCGTATTTTCACATGATTATAACTATTGATTCACATGATTGAACTATTGATTCACATTATTTACTATTAGGGGAATTACTATAGAGAGAAATAGAAGCTATAGAGAGAAATTATCGAAACTATAAATAGAAACTATATTTTCCTACAAATAGAAGCTCATTCTTCCTATAGTAAAATATATTTTCCTATATATTTTACTATCAGCAATTATCGAAACTATATTTTCCTATAAATAGAAGCTCATTCTTCCTTCATTTCTCACCAATTTACTAAAGCTATAGAGCAATTACTATAGAGAGAAATTATAGAGAGAAAGAAGAAGAGAAGTCTGCTACTTCTCTACTCCAGTATCCAGTTTCTTTCTAAGGTAAGGGGTATTATTTCTTTCGTATTCATGAAGAGAGCTTCTGTTATTCCATTCTTTATTATTATGTTGGAATAACTTTGTCTATCATGAAATACCGCATTCATGGTGAAATTCTTACATTATTCCATTCGTTATTATTATGTTGGAATAACACATACACATCGCAATCTTGCATACATTGTGAAATTCTTACATTATTCCATTCTTTATTATTACATTTGGAATATCACATGCATACGGATTACGCTAGACCTTGTTCCATTCTTAATTATTCTATTGGAATAACTTGTGCATGCGTCTATCGCATGCATGGTGAATTCTTTGGTATTCCATTCTTTATTATTACATTGGAATATCACATGCGTGGATTACGCTGAACAGGTTCCATTCTTTATTATTCATTTGAATAAACATGCATGCGGTCTATCGCATGCATGGTGAATTCTTACGTTATTCCATTCATTATTATTCATTGGAATATCACGTATGTGCGGATTACGCATGACACAGTTCCATTATTTATTATTATGTTGGAATAACTTTGTCTATGTGGATTATCACATGCATGGTGAATGATCCTTCGTATTCATTCCTTATTAAATTGTGGAAATGATGCGTCTCGTGGATTACTGCATGGCGGTGAAAATCCATTTGTAGTTTCATATATTCTATGATACTCATTTGGTTAAAGTTTTGGCTTCTATACTCCATGAAATTAGTAGAATATCACGGATATTTGCGCTTCATCCGGTATCTTTTCATGGAAAAATTCTTACGAGCATTCTTGAATTTTATTCCACAAAGTAAATATCATGTTGACAATTTGGACGTAATTGATTTCAAGATAAATTAACTTATAAATCTTTAAAATTTATTCTTGAACTTGTTTTATTGAATTATTATGTCATTGTCATCATCCTCATGCTTATATTGGGATGAAAGTCATCTTTGGCTTACGTGCATAGATGGACTTGATATGATTATGACCAGGGATTATTCGGTATAATCATGACCTGTAATGTTATAAATGATGTGGTAAAAGTCCTCAGTAGCCTGTAGTGCATTGATGGGCAGTTTTTGGTATGATTATGACCAGGGATTATTCGGTATAGTCATGACCATTGATGATTTAATGAATATCCTTGGTCCGTAGTGCAGGGATGACTCGATGATGTGGTTTATTTATTAAGCTGAGTCTCAGCGATAAAAATTGATGAAAACATTTTAAATCATAAAATATTGTAGATATCATGCTCTACCTGACTCTTCTAATGGATTGCTTATTCCACTGCAGTTAAACTTGATGTCTATTATATTTTATCAGTTTAACATTGTTGAAGACTAATGATAATTTATTCTGCATTATTTTAGTCATAATATTTCTTATTGGGCTAGTTGAGCTCACCCTTTCTTTCTTTATTCTCTTGAGAAATGAGAATGTAAGCGGGACTAGTCGTGGAAGCAGAGTGACGGTCCAGATGATAGCATTAGTAGTCCTCACTATTCTGTTAAATAGTGTTAAAATAAATGTAATGAGGACTCCATTGAGTGTGGATATTGTCTAGCTAACAATATTCTTATTAAAACTCTAAGATTATGTTTTGTCGTATTTTACACATTGTTGTATAATTAAGTTGTATTTGAATTTTTGTACCATGTATTTGGCGACTCAAGATGGGTGATGTATACCTATTTTGGGGGCGTCATGATTAATATCAAAGCTTAGGGATATGATCCACAGGTGAGATGTGAGACAAGAACTAGGAGGGGAGAGACGGGGAATTCCTTTGCTAGTATGACCTACCTAAGTTTATTTGGTATTTAGTTGGTCGGTCAGAGTATAGGAAAAATATGTGATATGTTAATTAACCCTTGTTTTGTGATAATATTTGAAAATGGCATCCGAAAATATTGAGATAAACAATGAAGCACATGAGACCGTTGAGTCACCACAGATTAATGCCCAGGATAATGTGCAACAGAAAGACAATAATCCTCATGTAAACAATAACACCGATGAAATGGTGAGCGATGGGATGTTTAGAGGCTTTATGCAATTCATGCAACATCAAAGTAAAAGCGATTGCGGTGGAAACAACGACAACTCTCGGACGGTCACCGCTAAGCGATTCAAGAGCTGGGACCACCAGGAGTTTTTGGAGAGCCAAAACCACTTAAAGGCGGAGGCGTGGATAAAGCGAGATCAACAAGATATTTGATGTCTTGAGATGCTCCAGGAGCAAAAGGTTCCTTTGCCACCTTCATGTTCTTGCGGCAGAGGCAGACATTGGTGGGAATCTGTAAAGCGTACTCAACCTGCCACACTCAAAAATGTCTTGGGAGAAGTTCCAAGAGCTGTTCAATGACAAGTAGTTTCCTGAAAGTATTCGTCACATGAAGGAGGTAGAGTTCATCAAGCTTTAGCAAAACAATATGACTGTGGCGCAGTACGAAGCTAAGTTTTGCCGAGTTGTCTTGGTTAATGTCCCACTTGGTTGATAATGAGGAGAGAATGACGCGGATGTTTCTAAGAGGTTTGAAACTCGAGATACGGTAATACCTAATTTCTCATAAACTGTGTTTGTATTCAGATGTTGTGAATAGGGCTCAGTTATTAGAGAGCAATAATGAGTCAACCCAACTAAAAGAGAGCAACCGACAAGTCGATAATACCAGTGGTAGCAGTCATCGAAGCGGTGACAACAAACGTGGAGGGAATCAACATGCCAGTAATGGTAATCACTTCGGTGGTAATCATGGCCAAGATAATAGGAGTGGAAATTTCAAGAAGAGAAGGTTCAACAACGATGGAAAGACTGCAGCACCAACACCCGTTTTCAAGGAAGGAGAACGACCACCAATTGTATGCTTCAAATGCGGAGGGAAGGGACATATCAGTCCAAACTGCGTGATGTAGTCCAAAGCATGTTACAATTGTGGAAAAGAAGGTAACCTAGCCTAATTTTGTTGTGCACCAAAGTCAAGTTTAGCTGGGATGGAGGCATCAAAGGGTGTCCCAGACAAGACAAAACCGGTAGTTCAAGGGAGAGCGTTTGTCGTAACCTCCCAAAAAGCGAGGAATACGAACAAGGTGATCACGGGTAAGCTAATCATAAACTCTAGCTGTAGACACTCGAAATTTTCTGCATGCATGTTACTAACATTACAGGTGGGCAGATTCGTCTTTCGAAGATAACCCTGGAAGAAAGCTTACATCCATTCTGAATACTATCAGAAGTGCAGTTCCAACCCGTACCACAAACTGAGAACTTCATCTCAAACCCGGAGCACACATTGGGAATGTCATTTCCAATCTCGGAGATAACCCCAAGGTTTGCAAGATCAAAAGACCGACAACAACACCGGAGAGGACAGTTCTGTCTCGGCGATAACACCGCGATGTTCAGTTCCAGTCCCAGAAACAACACTGGGAGTAGCAACTCCATTCTTGGTGATCTCCCCAAGGGATGCTTTTGCAGTTCCAGCGATAACTCTGGAATTATTTCAAACACATGCGATTAACTTCAAACCGGCGATAACCCCGGTAAGGAGTCAAAAGCGTCATCTTACCACCTCAACAAGATGATATCACGGCATACCATCAAGTAGTCCAATCTCAGATATAACCCTGAGCAACGTCTACTTTCAACTCAAACCGGCGATAACCCGGTGAGGAGTCAAACATCATCTTGTCTCTTGACACTGTAGCGTCGTCTCGACACTTCATACATACATACATACAACAATGTCCCACAAGAACCGAGGAGTAACAATCCCGAGTGACTATTACGCGTGGCATTAATTTGGATAGAATTTGAAGCTTGAAGACCATGGGCATAGACCCCTCTTCCTGACTTCGTACAACCTCTAATCCATGTCATTGCATAACTCTCGACACAAGCGGTCCGAAGAAGGTCAGATATACCTCATTTGGATGCTCGGATTGAAGTTCTACAAGTTCGAGCGGACATTCTGATTGCAGAAAGCACGCATTTATAAAACGACGAGACCGCGATGCTCTGGATACACCGACCAGTGTAGGTAGTACAACTGGCATTGCTGCTGCAGTGTACGCTGGCCATCCGTCTATATATACAAGCCTTGGGGTTAGCCATTTGAAGAAGAGAAGAGAGAGAAAAGGCGAGGAAGCCCTGTCCATTTTACTCTGCATACACATGTTTTGAGTGTTTTCTCACTTTTAAACACTTGTTAGCTCACATATAGCTATCTTTTATCTGGCGGGAGCTGAGTGTTTATCCATTTAAAGTCATAGAAGTCTACTTTAGCGTGCTTACGTAAGCCTTCTCACATTATATAAAGTCTTCTTCTAATATTAGCACACACTGTTGTACACGTTGAGAGTCGTGTGAGTGTGTTTGCCCGGACTTTGATCCGTGGTTTTCATTCCAGTCTATATATATACTTATATATATATGTATATATTTCATATATGGACTAACATTATCGAGTTATGCCTCGATTGAGCCTAGACTTCAGTCTACAGCGTTTATTGCTTATATATATATATATATATATATATATATATATATACACACACAGGATCCTGTCCGGACTCCCGGATAGGTCCTAAAATACGGACCATTTTTTTTTTTGCTTTTTTTTTTGAAACAACTAAAAAAAATTATGGAACTGGAATTTTTACATAATAAAGTGTTTTGGGTGTGTTTTGGATACCTATACCAAAAAATGTATATACATGCGCACAGACTATACGAGACATGTTTTGTATAAGCATCCAAATCACACCCCAAAACATCAGATATGTAAAAATTCCGATTCATAATTTTTTTAGTTGTTCAAAAAAAAAAATGGTCCGTATTTTATAGAAGTCCAGGATCCCAGACTAGATCCGGACTCTATATATATATACTTATATATATATAATTGTTGTCAGACATATATGATGAGCATGGATTTTATATCCGGAACATTTACTCGCTTATATATATATATATATATATATATATATATACTTATATATATAATTATTGTCGGACATATCCGATGAGCACAGATTCATCCAAATGCGTTTCATTGCTTTTATATATATATATTCGTACATATATATATATATATATTTACATTCTGTCAGACCTGGAGTTTATTTCGTGGCCTTTTATAGCTTTATTTATATTTTGTCCGACCTGGAGTTTACTTTGTGGCAGTTGATCGCTTTTACAACTTTATTTACATTTCGTCCCACCTTGAGTTTACTTCGTGGTGGTTGATCATGTCCATATATATATATATATTTACCGCTTTTATATATTTACATTTCTGATCCCCCATGGAGTTGCTTCGTGGTGGTTGATCATGTCTGTATATATATATATATTTACAGCTTTTATATATATAACTGCTTACTGCTTGCCATACAAATTGAAGTATCATGTGAGCCTAAAAATCATTTGATCACAAATTCAGTTTACTGAATCTAGATTCGGTTCCCATGATGGACATATTTTTCAATTTATAAGTGACTTGTACATTATTTTCTGGTGTTTGAATTTTCTTGGATGGTGGTCATTGCCCATGAGAAGTTCGGAAGATCGCCGTATATTATTTTCTCGAGAATGCTTCGCATCTCGAAAAATAAAAGCAAATGTTTAACATTTAATAATAAAATGGAAGTATGAAAAGGTCTCAATTCCTATTGAGCATGGGTTTGAAAAACCTCTTTTACAAAACTTCATTGATATATCTTGGTTAAAACTGAATTTTTCTATAAAATTCAATCCTTGTGTATATAGGTGCGAACAAGGCCTCGCACTACTTTCAAATAATTGCAAATTGATCAACACACACACACACACACACACACATTCATATAACAATTTCTTTGAAAAGTGGCGGTCACCGTGGTAACACGGATGTTGGGGGGTGCCTAACACCTTCCCTCCGCATAATCAAGCCCCCAGACCCAAAATGAATCTCGGTTTCATAGACCCTTCTAGCAGTGTCAAATCACTGGGTCAATGTGCAAACCTTTTCGGTTGCGTTGGTGCAACCAGTTAAATACACCAACTGGCGACTCTTAAAGTCAAATCGTCGACATTATACATGTCGGACCTTTTTCACTTGTGTTTTCAAACAAATCTCACATTAACATGAGAACACCAAAGAACAAGTAACGAAAAGGGACACTCAAAAATCCCGACGTCTATTCATTCCTTATTAAATTGTGGAAATGATCAATCTACGTGGATTACCGCATGGCGGGTGAAAATCAATTTGCAGTTTCATATATTCTATGATACTCATTTGGTTAAAGTTTTGGCTTCTATACTCCATGAAATTAGTAGAATATCCTGGATATTTGCGCTTTATCCAATATCTTTTCATGAAAATATTCTTCTGAGCATTCTTGAATTTTACTCCACAAAGCAGTATCATGTTGACAATTTGGACGTAATAGATTTCAAGATAAATTAACTTATAAATCTTTAAAATTTATTCTTGAACTTGTTTTATTGAATTATTATGTCATTTTCATCATCCTCATGCTTATATTATGGTGAAAGTCATCTTTGGCTTAGGTGCTTAGATGGACTCGATATGATTATGACCAGGGATCATTTGGTATAATCATGACCTGTAATATTATAAATGATGTGGTAAAAGTCCTCGAGTTACTGTAGTGCATTGATGGGACAGATTTTTGGTATGATTATGACGAGGATTATTCGTATATAGTCATGACCATTGATGATTTAATGAATATCCTTGGTCCGTAGTGCGGGGATGACTTCGATGATGTGGTTTATTTATTAAAATTTGAGTCTCGATTGATAAAATTGATGAAAACATTTTAAATCATAGAAGATAGTAGATATCATGCTCTACTTGACTCTTCTAATGGATTGCTTATTCAGCATGTAGTTAAACTTGATGTCTATTGTATTTTATCGGTTTAACATTGTTGAAGACTAATGATAATTTATTCGCATTATCTTAGTCATAATATTTCTTCTTGGGCTTGTTGAGCTCACCCTTTCTTTCTTTGTTCTCTTCAGAAATGAGAACATAGTAGGGACTAGTCGGAAAGCGAGTAAGCGGTCCGGTGATAGCATTAGTAGTCCTCACTATTACATTAAATAGTGTGACAATAAATGTAATGAGGACTCCATTGAGTGTGGATATTATCTAGATGACAATATTCTTATTAAAACTCTTAGATTATGTTTTGTCGTATTTTACACGACTGTTGTATAATTAAGTTGTATTTGAATTTTGTACCATGTATTTGGCGACTCAAGATGGGTGATGTATACCTATTTTGGGGGCGTCACACCAAATAAGACTTGTTCCCATCAAAAACCAACATTTTCGAGCTCAATATCAAAATTTGACCTCTAATCCGAGAATTTCACGAATTCGACGATTATCGTCCAATCATGAGAATTCCGACATAGCTTCGTTACTTATGATTTGATTATCATTTCAAATGGATTCTATCCATCATTTTGACATCTTAACCTACATATTACATCAACTTATTTTCATGATAATTTATGGCTTATTCCTCATGAGTTTATAACTTATCATAGTATAAACTACATAGAGTTCAATTCTCATGACTTATGATAGTTTAAGTCTTCTATCCATCATTCTTACATACTTTTAACATACCAAATTTATTCATGTAAACATGATACAAGTCTTACAAGTTCTTCCTTAATTCATAGTTTATCTATGAACAAAGTACTTATTCTCGGCTTATTAGGACTTAAGCCCTTAGTTTATTTCTTCCTATCATTCTTTGCATACATGATCGTTAATCCATACTTCTCTTATCAACCTAAAATGGTAGAGATGGAAGACTAATGACATGAAAGGCTTACCCTTGTTGAACTAGCTTTCTTCTTCTCTTTTCTAACAAATGAAAGTAGCTTATTCTTGCTAACAATTAAGTTGTATTATGTTGGATGAAATTAACAAGTGTATAAATGATCCAACTCTCTCTATTTATAGGATTGTTAAGGTTAGGGTAATTTAGTCATTTAGGCCATCCCACCTCCTTTAAACACACCTCCTTACTAGTCCTTACTTAGTTATTAAGTTAACTTGCTAATCACAACACTTATCCAATACTTGCTCATCACAACTTTTACTTGGTCATCACATAATTACCTTGGTCACCAAGAATAATTAAATGATCATGGGTTTCCCCATGGATTACTTTAACCCATTGGATCCTAGCTTGGGCTTGGATTAATTAACTTAACTTAAGCTTTTGCTTTAACATTTCTCCCACTTGGTCTTGCACATTATATTCCATTGGACTCTACAAATTGCTAAACAATCCCATAATTCCATTTCAATTGGCTAAAAGCCTTATTACATATTTTTTACGTATTATTCTCGTATTCTAACTCGTATACTCATTCTTAATATATGATATCCCATCCTTCATACATACACGTATCATACATCGTATCATATTCGTATTCGTTACCTCGTACAATACATACATATCATATGATCATTACATTCATTTCCTTAACGCTTTATTTTTCTTAGCTTTCTCGAATTAAGTCCGCATGCGAAAAATTACGTTTTGCATACTTGAATTATTATTACATAATCCAATTCACTTCGATATTCTATCGTTACGTATTTCTCGGAAGTTCAAAAATAATTCCCGAGCAAAAATCGATGAATAGTGTTTTTCGGAAAACTTTTATTTACGTCTTGGAAATTCAAACATTTTAATTCTCTCACGTAGTCAAAATACTACTAAGTTCCTACGTTTCTAGGTTGTAGAACAACATCCATCTTACTAACACGTAATAATAATAAGTAATACAATTTTATTCATTATTTTATTAAATAAAATTATTTTACAAAAGATCCGAATTTCTCGGTCATTACAGATAATGCAAAATAAATTATCCTTAGCCTTCAACAGTGTTAAACTGATAGAATACAATATACAACAAGTTTAACTGCAGTGGAACAAGCAATCCATTAAAAGAGTCAAGTAGAGCATGATATCTACTATCTTCTATGATTTAAAAAGTTTATCATCAATTTTATCACTGAGACTTAGCTCAATAAATAATCCACATCACTGAATTATCCATGCACTACAGGCCAATAATATTCATTAGTATCACATCCACGAATTTTCTATGCACTACGGGCCAAGGATATTCGTGTTATCACCAATGGTCATGATCATGCCAACAACTGTCCATTAATGCACTACGGGCCAATGAGGACTTTTACCACATCATTTGTAACATTACAGGACATGATTATACCGAATAATCCCTAGTCATAATCATACCAATCAACAGTTTATCTATGAACTATGGGCCAAAGATGACTTTCATCACAATATAAGTATGAGGATGATGACAATGATATAAGAATTCAATTAAATGAGAGCAAGGATAAATTTTAAAGATTTATAATTCAATTTATCCAGAATTCAATAATTGACCAAATTATTAACATGATACTGCTTTGTGGAGTAAAATTCAAGAATAATATTGTATCAAAAATGATTTGGATAGAAAAGAAATCAATTTTTGTCATGAATAGTACCTCGGGTGAATAGTACTCGAGTGAATAGTACTTCGGCCCGTAAATAGTACCCCGACATGAAAAGATTAAAAATTATCAAGAATACTCAGAATAATATTTTCATGAAAAGATACTAGATGAAGCACATATTTCAAGGATATTCTACTAATTTCAAGGAGTATAGAATCAATACTTTAAATAAATTAGTGTAGAATTAAGAATACAAAATGAAATAATATTACTTACATACTACAGAGTATGGAAGAAAATATTATTTCATATGAATATTGAAAAAAAATAATATCTCTTACCTTAAAAGGAGAGTATTTCTGACTGGTAGGGCGAGGATATTCTTGAAGAAAACTTATACCGTTCTCTACGCTAAAAGCTTCCTTAAACTCAAAAGAAATACGCTCAATATTAAAGAAGAAGAATTCTCTGATTCTAGTGTGATTTTCAATTCTAAACTAACGATCCTATTTATAGGAGAATGGAAGGATACTATTTAGGAAAAATCACGGACTGCACAGTAATTTCGGACGAATTTCACGGGCGCAGAAACTGAATTCACATGATTTACTATGTAAATACTATGTATAATAAAATATAATATATTCTATTTTTCATAAAAAATAAAACTTATTATAATATATAAATAATAATAATAATAATAATAATAATAATAATAATAATAATAATAATAATATAATAATAATAATAATAATAATAATAATAATAATAATAATAATAATAATAATAATAATAATAATACTCCCACCCGACCAAGTTTTTCCCCACCCCTCATTTTAAATTAATATATAAAACAAAACTGAGATAAATTTCTCCCGACTATTTTGGAAAAATAGGTAAGTGGGGGGTCCAAATAATATGCCAAACTTACAACAAATACTTCATAAAAATCCCCTCTTATTATCTCAACTCACTTGGCTTCACAAAACACATTTTTGAACAACAATTATTCATCATAAATATTATAACTTGCAATATTAACAACCGGATCATTCCTGGAAAGAGGGGCTTTCAGATAAGGATTTCTCCTATTAGTAGCCTTGATTTAGTGACCAACCCCTTTCTCGTGAACTTTCTAGACATTGTCAATAATGCAAATAATAATATGAATAACTTTGTCGTCTCAATTATTGATTTAATAATATAACATATTGTGACAATAATTGAATCAATAACGTGAGATACTATCAAGGCAAATCATCAGAGCAATAATTGAGTATAACTGAGTGACTTCTCACGTAAGCATAAATAATCAATACCGTTTGCTACTATACAACCACACGTATTAATGTATTTTTATCACCGGGTATTTCAACAGTTAACGGTAAAACTCTCGTCGTTGTTTTTATAAAAAGATAATTCTATCATTTTCTAACTCCGACAGTAATTCCGTTGTGGGGTCCACCAATGATTATGTCGTTATACGAATATTCTCTGTTAAAACAAATATTCCCCGTCCAATCGAATATTTTATAACAACTTGCTTACTTTGAAAAATTTGTAAATATTACCCACAACTATAATATTATATCAAATCTACACCATAATATTCAAAAATATATTTCGAGAAAAATTAATCTTTATTCATAAAAGTTGGGGTCTTACAACCTCCCCTCCTTATGAAATCTCGTCCTCGAATTGGGGTACGTACCTGGTATGTCGAAGAGGTGAGGATACCTTGACTTCATTTCAGATTCTAACCCCCAGGTCATTTCCTCAATATCGTGGTTTCTCCACAAAACTTTGACTTGAGGTATAACCTTGGAGCATAGAATATGATCCTTCTTATCCAAGATTTTAATAGGTACCTCTTCATACGTTAAATCTTTCGTTATCTTGTCCGATTCTAATTCAATAATGTGGTTCGGGTCTTTCACATATTTATGTAACATAGATATGTGAAAAACGTTATGAACACGAGACATACTTGGCGGTAAGGTGAGTCTATAAGCTACAGTTCTTACTCGATCGAGGATTTTGAATGGGCTAATGAATCAAGGATTGAGCTTTCCTCTCTTTCAAAATTTCGTAACTCCTTTCCATGGAGCCACACGTAACAACACATGCTATCCAACATTGAATTCCACGTCATTTCGATGAAGATCAGCATAACTCTTTTGTCAATCTTGTGAGGTCTTTATACGTTGCCGGATCATTTGAATCTTTTTCGTAGTCATACGTACTAATTCTGGTCCCAACAACGTTGTTTCACCCACCTCATCCCAGCATACTGGAGAACAACACTTGCGTCCATACAACGCCTCGAATGGAGCCATGCCAATACTTGCTTGATAACTATTATTGTAGGAAAATTCCACCAATGACAAGAACTTGTCCCAACTTCCCTTGAAGTCAAGGACACAGAGTCTTAATAGATCTTCAAGAGTTTGAATAGTCCTCTCCGACTGCCCTTCCATCTGAGGATGATATGCCGAATTGAATCATAAATCTGTGCCCATAGCTTTTTGCAAACTAACCCAAAATCGTGAAGTGAATCACGCGTCTCAATCAGAAACTATGGATACTAGCATACCATGCAGTCTTACAATCTCATTTATGTATATACGAGCAAGACGTTTAAGTGAATAAGTTTCTCGTATAGGTAAAAAATGAGTAGACTTGGTCAATCTATCGACAATGACCCAAATCGCATCTATGCCTTAAGAAACCTTGGGAAGACCAGTAACGAAATCCATGGTAATGTGCTCCCACTTCCATTCTAGAATTTTAAGTGGTTGCAATAGACCTTTTGGTACTTGATGCTCCGCTTTGACTCGTTGACAAGTTAAACACCTTGAGATAAACTCCGCTATCTCTCCCTTCATATTTCTCCACCAAAATGTATATCGAAGATCACGATACATTTTGGTACTCCTAGGATGGATTGCAAACGGTATATTGTGCGCCTCCATCATGATTTTATACTTCAAATCAGAGTCGTTAGGAACACAAAGTCTGGAGTTGACTCAAAGTATTCCTTCTTCATCGATTCTTACTTCCAGAATATCACCTTCTGGTACCTTCTTCCTTATACGCATCAACTTTAGGTCCGAAGCTTGAGAAACTTTAACTTTATCGATTAAAGTCGGTTCTACTAGTATATTTTCCATTATCATGTGGGTCCCTGGAGTCTTTAACTCTATCTCTATCCTTTGTAAGTCATACAAAATGGGCCTTTACGTTGACAATATCGCACTCGTACCCGCATATGATCTTCTACTCAATGCGTCAGCTACCATGTTCACTTTTCCAGGATGGTATTGAATGGTATGATCGTAATCTTTCAACATCTCGAGCCAATGTCGTTGCCGCATGTTGAGTTTATTTTAGGTGAAGAAATATTTGAGGCTTTTATAATCGGTATAGATCTCCACTTTTTCCCATACAGGTAATGTCTCCAGATATTTAGCACAAAAACGACTGCTGCCAACTCTTGATCATGAGTAAGATAATTCCTCTCATATTCTTTGAGTTGTCGTGAGGCATAGGCTATGACTTTCCCATGTTTCATAAGAACACATCCTAACCCTCTGCCTGAAGCATTGCTGTATATGATAAATCCCTCCAAACGATATGGTATTGTCAGAAAAAGTACTGAAATGAGTCTCATCTTGAGTTCTTGAAAACTCTTCTCACATTCCTCACTCTAATCGAATTTTATATCTTTCCGAGTCAGCTGAGTTAATGGAGTAGAGATTCGAGAAAACTCTTCCACGAATCTTCGAGAATAACCAGTTAAGCCTAAAAAGCTACGTACTTCGGTCATTGACTTAGGTTGCTCCCAGCTTTGAATTGCTTCAATCTTCGCTGGATCAACAGATATTCCATGATTTGATATCACGTACGAAATGCTACTTCCTCAATCCAGAACTCGTATTTCTTCAACTTGGCATATAACTTGTTTTCACGAAGCTTTTGAAGTATCAGCCTCAAGTGTTGTTCATGATCTTCACGACTTTTGGAGTAAATGTGGATGTCATCAATAAAGACAACCACAAAATGGTGCAAATATTCCTTGAATACTCGGTTCATTATATCTTTAAAGGCAACAAGAGCATTTGTCAATCCAAAAGATATGATTAGGAATTCGTAATGCCCGTACCGAGTTTTGAAAGCAGTCTTTGGAATGTCATCAGTTTTAATCTTTAACTGATGATATCCGGAATGAAGATCGATCTTTGAAAAAAAATTTAGCACCTTGCAACTGGTTAAATAGGTCATCAATTCGAGGCAACGGATACCTATTTTTGATGGTGACATGATTCAACTCCCGATAATCAATACAAAGTCGCATACTCCCATCTTTCTTCTTTACGAATAAAACAGGGGCACCCCAAGGAGACGTACTAGGACGAATTAAACCGATGTCTAACAACTCCTACAGTTGGGTTTTTAACTCCTGAAGTTCAATATGAGCCATTCGATATTGGCCTTTGGAAATGGGTTTTGTACCGGGTTCAAGGTCGATACAAAATTTGATTTCATGCTCCGGGGTTAGACCAGGAAGTTTTTCAGGGAATACATTAGGAAATTTATTAATAATAGAAAAATTATTCAAATCTGACGTATTTTTGTTTAAATCTGTGACATGGGCTAAGAAAGCTTGACATTCGTTTTTCAATAAATGGATAGCTTTATGGCCTGATATGACAGTGATTAACTTTATTGGTTTGGTTTCTTGAATTCGCATAATAGGTTGGTTAGGAATATGAAATCTAATAACCTTACGAAAATAATCAATTTTAGCATGATGAGTAGTTAACCAATCAATCCCTAAACTTACATCAAATGCAAGTATTTTCAAAGAGATAAGATCGACAGGTAATGTGCTAATGCCGATTTGAATCAAACAAGATTTATAAACAGTGGATGTAATAAAGGTTTTTCCCAACGGAGTTTTGACAGATAAGTCAAAATCTAATTTCTTTGGAGTTAAATTTAAACGTTGAACGCAAGTAGGAGAAATAAAAGAATGGGTAGAACCGGTATCAAATAAGGTATAGACTTCGTAAGAGTTTATGATTAGTTTACCCGTGATAACTTCGTTTGGTTCCTCGCTTTTTGGGAAGTTACAAAAAGTGCTCTCACTTGAACCACCGACTTTGACTTTTCTGGGATAGCCTTTGGTGTCATCATTACCGTTGGAATTAACTTTTGCTATACGGCGTATTCCACCCTCAACTGCTTTGTCGTATTCATGATCCATGATCTGAATCATTAATCTTCAATCCATATCAAATTGGGGTTGACCGCAAAGTACATGGTAATTCAAAACTCGATGTTGGCTTCTCCTAATTACTGTCCAAAAAGAGAAATACATATCATCTATTTTAGTCTTCTTGGATCGGACTTCTCTTTCCACAATATCAATGCGTCGTTTGGCTTTTACCCATGCATCCTTCATTCTCACTCGTTCATTTGTTTCTTCTTTCAGCTGACCCTTGACATTTGAATTCTCAGATTCCAGCTTTATCATTTTATACTCTGCCAAAGAGTGCTTCTGTTCAAGCATCACATATCGGGTAACGCAATCTTGAATTATTGCATCTCTTTGCTCAATGACCGCCTGCTGTTCTTCAGCCTTCTCTTCTAACTCATGAATACGATTTTGCAGTTCTAAATTTCGATAATAAAGTTCTCCTAATAAATCCTCCTCAGGTTCCTCTTCTTCCTCACTCTCAGCTGCTACCTCTGCGACTAGCTTGGGTGCAACTATTAATTCTTCACTCACCACATGGATATCTCTAATTTCTTCTTTGCTTAACATCCTACAATCAAGTTTAATAACTTAATTAGTACTCCCCATTAAAAATCTTTGTTATAACAAGATATTATACTCCAATATGTATTCTTTATATGAATCTCCTCGATTCAGCATTTAAAAATCTATATGTGTTCATCTCTTGATTTTCAGATGTCATTCTCAAACACTGCCACAAAAGAAGGGTTAATTGACATGCCACATATTATTCCTATATTCTGACCGACCAATTAAATAACAAATAAGCTTTGGTAGGTCATACTAGCGAAGGATTTACCCGTCTCACCCCTCCTAGTTCTAGCCTCACATCTCAGTAAGGGATCGTATCCCTAAGCTTTGATACCAACTGTGACGCCCCCAAAATAGGTATCCATCACCCATTCTGAGTCGCCAAATACATGGTACAAAATTTAAAATACAAACTTAATTATACAACTGTCGTGTAAAATACAACAAAACATAGCTGAGAGTTTTAACACGAATATTGTCTTCTACACAATATCCAAACTCAAATGGAGTCCTCATTACAATTATTATTATACTATTTCATAAAATAGTGAAGACTTCTACATGCACCATCTCGGACCGTCACTCTATTTCCCGACTAGTCCCGGCTACGTTTTCATTTCCTGAAGAGAACAATGAAAGCAAAATGGTGAGCTCAACTAGCCCGATAAGAAATATTTTGACTAAGATAATGCAGAATAAATTATCCTTAGCCTTCAACAGTGTTAAACTGATAGAATACAATAAACAACAAGTTTAACTGTAGCGGAACAACCAATCTAGTAGAAGAGTCAAGTAGAGCATGATATCTACTATCTTCTATGATTTAAAAGTTTATCATAAATTTTATCGCTGAGACTTAGCTCAATAAATAATCCACATCACTGAATTATCCATGCACTACGGGCCAAGGATATTCATTAATATCACATCCACGGATTTTTCATACACTACGGGCCAATGATATTCGTGTTATCACCAATGGTCATGATCATGTCAGCAACTGTCCATCAATACACTACGGGCCAATGATGACTTTTACCACATCATTTGTAACATTACAGGACATTATTATACCGAATAATCCCTGGTCATAATCATACCAATAAATAGTTCATCTATGCACTACGGGTCAAAGATGACTTTCATCATAATATAATTATAAGGATAATGATAATGATATAAGAATTCAATTAAATGAGAGCAAGGATAAATTTTAAAGATTTATAATTCAATTTATCCAGAATTCAATAATTGTCCAAATTGTTAACATGATACTGCTTTTTGGAGTAAAATTCAAGAATAATATTGTATCAAAAATGATTTGGACAGAAAAGAAATAAAATTTTGTCATGAATAGTACCTTGAGTGAATAGTACCCGAGTGAATAGCACCCCTTGAATAGTACTTCAGGAATGGTACCTCGACATGAAAAGATTAAAAATTATCAAGAATACTCAGAATAATATTTCTATGAAAAGATACTAGATGAAGCGCAAATTTCAAGGATATTCTACTAATTTCAAGGAGTATAGAAGCAATACTTTAACAAAATGAGTGTAGAATTAGGAATAAGAAACGAAATAATATTACTTACATACTACAGAGTATAGAAAAAAATATTATTTCATACGAATAATGAACAAAAATAATATCCCTTACCTTAAAAGGAGAGTATTTCTGATTAGTAGGGCGATGATATTCTTGAAGAAAACTTATACTATTTTTTACGCTCAAAGCTTCCTTAAACTCAAAAGAAATACGCTCAATATTATAGAAGAAGAATTCTCTGATTCTGGATTAATTTTCAATTCTAAACTAAGCATCCTATTTATAGGAGAATGGAAGGATACTATTTAGGAAAAATCACGGACTGCACAATAATTTCGAACGAATTTCACGGGCGCAGAAACTGAATTCACATGATTTACTATGAAAACACTATGCAGACACTATACAAACACTATTCATAATAAAATATAATATATTTTATTTTTTATAAAAAAATAAAACTTATTATAATATATATAATAATAATAATAATACTCCCTCCCGACCAAGTTTCTCCCCATCCGCATTTCAAATTAATATATATATAAAAAAACCTAAAAAAAACTAATAAAAAAACCTAATCTCCTCCCACACTCAAACCTTAAATTGTCCCCAATGTTAGAAAATCATGCAAAGAAGAAAGTAATTACTAGCTAACATGCAACTAAAAAAAATTAAAAAGTAAAGGGATAGAAAAATCAAATTTGAGTCTTGGGTTGCCTCCCAAGCAGCTGCCCTTGTTTAACATCATTCGGTCAACATCAATCCTTTAAATCAAACCTCGGTCGGATCCACCAACGTCAACATCTTAACCTTCTCAACCTGACTGCTATCGAAGAACGGTTTCAACCGATGATCGTTCACCTTGAATACATTCTCTATTTTTGGATTTTGTATATCTATAGCACCATGAGGAAACACATTACTAATTAAAATGGTCCCTGAACGAGAATGTAACTTACCTGGGAACAATTTCAGTTGTGAATTATAAAGAAGAACTCTTTGTCCAACAGTGAAAGTTTTCCTCAAAATCTGCTTATCATGGAAAGCTTTTATCTTTACCTTGTATAATTTAGAGCTCTCATATGATTCATTCCGTAATTCCTCTAGTTCTTATAATTGTAACTTCCTATGGACTCCACCTAGAATATGGTATGAAACACTCACCAATTATCTTATTGAAAATAGATTTACTAGAGGAAGAGTTGATACAAATCTATTTCTTAGGAAGCATAAAAACAAAATTTTATTAGTTCAAATATATGTTGATGATATCATATTTGGCTTTAGTAATGAAAAATATTGTAAGAGATTTGTCAAGTTAATGCAAAATAAATTTGAGATGAGCATGATAGGTGAGCTTAATTTCTTCCTTGGACTTCACGCCAAGCAATTTGAAGAATGAATCTTTATTAATTAAGCCAAATACATCAAAGATCTTCTGAAGAAGTATGGATTAAAATCAGCCACCCCCATGAAAACTCCTTTGGCTTCTGCTACCAAACTTAACAATGATGAAAAAGGTAAAAGTACTGATATCACTTAATACAAAGGTATGATTGGATCTCTCTTATATCTAACTGCTAGTAGACCAGATATCATGTTCTTAACCTGTATTTGTGCTAGGTTTCAAGCTAATCCTAAGGAATCTCATCTAAGAACTGTGAAAAGGATTTTTAGATATCTCAAGGGCACTCCTTATTTGGGATTGTGGAATCCAAAGGAGTCTCCCTATGATCTAATAGGATATTCAGATGCAGATTTCGCAGGGTGCAAGATTGATAGGAAAAACACCAGTGGAACATGTCAATTGCTGTTAATTACTGATAGGAAAAATAAGGATTCAACTGATGACCGTTCTCCTTGAATACATTCCCTATTTTTGGATTTTATATATCTATAGCACCATGAGGAAACACATTACTAATTAAACAGTCTCTCCTAATGAAAACGTTACTTACCTGGGAAAAATTTTAGCCGTGAATTATAACGAACTCTTTCTCCAATAGTGAAAGTTTTCCCCAAAATCTGCTTATCATGGAAAGCTTTTATTTTTTCCTTGTACAGTTTAGAACTCTTAAATGATTCATTCCCTAATTCCTCTAGTTCTTGTAACTATAACTTCATATGGACTCCAGCTAGATTCAAATTCATGTTACACTACTTGATTGCCCAGAAAGGTTTATGTTCCAGCTCTATAGGTAAATGACATGGTTTCCCAAACACTAGCCTATAAAGCGATATACCAATAAGAGTTTTGTATGTCGTCCTATATGCCGAAAGTGCATCTTCTAAACGTAGACTCTAATCTTTTCTGTTTGGCTTGATGACTTTCTCTAAAATGGACTTCACTTCACGGTTTGATAGCTTAGCCTACCCACAACTTTGTGGATGATAAGACGTAGTAACCTTATACATCACATTATATTTCTTGAAAAGTGTGGCTGGCATCTAATTGCAAAAGTGTGTTCCTCTATCGCTGATGATATCTCTAGGAGTTCCAAACCTAACAAAAATGTTAAATTTGGCAAAATCTGCAACAACTTTAGAATTATAAGTCCTGGTGGCTTTAACTTCCACCCATTTTGAAACATAATCAACAATCAATAGAATGTAATTATTACCATAAGATGCAGGTAAAGGTTTCATAAAATCAATACCCCAAGCATCAAAAATTTTAACAATTAGAATAGGGTTTTGTGGCATTTGATGTCTGTGTGATATATTTCCCGTTCTTTGACAATTTTCACATGATTTACAAAATAGATAATGTTAGAGTCTGCATGATTAATTTGGTGATGAATGAGCTTAATGTATATTTGTACTAGTATGGCTTGTACAGTACTTATAAAGAATTGTCCAATTGTATAAGGACTTAGATTAGAAAAATTAAATAATGTTAGGTTGATCTTAAAAGAAGCTGAGTTGATGTATAGTTGATAGGATCGTAAAATTGCCATGCTACTTGAAGATCAAGATCACAAAAGAAGTTTAAGATCACGCATACATCAAGAGGATCGCTGAACTACTAGGAGTAACTAAAACCCGCTGCTTCGTAAAGTCACTTCAAATCTTTGAGTGAACAAGTGATCTTCTCAGCCAGCTAAACGATTATCGATGTCGGGATTTTTACTATCCCTTTTATGTTCTTGTCTTTTGGTGTTCTCATGTTAGGTGAGATTTGTTTAAAAAAACAAGTTGTGAAAAGGTCCGACATGTATATGTCGACGATTGGACTGTAAGAGTCACCAATTGGTATTTTTAAATAGTTACACCAACTCAACCGAGAAAAGGTTTGCACATTGACCAAGTGATGTAACACTGCTAAACTGGTCTATGAAACCGAGATTCATTAGGGTTCAGGGGCTTGATTATGCGGAGGAAAGGTGTTAGGCACCCCCCGACATTCGTGTTACCATGGTGACTTCCACTTTTAAATTAAACTGTTATATGAATATGTGTGTGTGTGTGTGGGTCAATGTGCAATTACCTGGAAGTAGTGCTATGCCTCGTTTGCACCTATATTCAAAGAGTTTGAATTTTGTATAAAAGTTCAGTTTTAACAAGATATAGCAGTGATGTTTTGTAAAAGAGGTTTTTCAAACCCTTATGCTCAATAGTAATTGAAGCCTTTGATACTTCTATTTTATTATATGTTCGGCTTGGTTGCTTTTATTTTTGAGATGCGAGGCATCCGAGAAAATAATATACATAGCAATGCTAAACTCCTTGTGGGCATGAGAGCCATCTAAGGTAATTCGAACACCGTAAATAATGTACAAGTTGATTACAGCCAAAAATGTCCATCACGGGAACCGAATCTAGATTCAGGACACTAAATCTGTGATCACATGATTCCTAGGCTCACATGATGTAGTAGTTTATATGAAAGCTATAAACAGTTATATATATAAAAGCTATAAATATATATATACAGACGGTCAACCACCACGAAGCGAACTTCATGGGGGACTGGAAATGTAAATATATAAAAGTGTTTATATATAGAGATAATCGACCACTACGAAGCAACTCCATAGGGGATTGGAAAAGTAAATAAAGCAGTAAAAACGATCAACCACCACGAAATAAATTCCAGGCAGGACTAAATGTAAAGAAAACATTAAAAACGATCAATCGCCACGAAGTAAACTCCAGGCGGGACTAAATGTAAAGAAAGCAGTAAAAGGCCACGAAGTAAACTCCAGGCCTGACAGAAATGTAAATATATATATGGTCCGGATCTTAAGCTCACCCCTTATCTAGCTCACCTTGCTCACCCCCTTTTAGCGACGGACCAAGAGACGATTCGGTCCGTCGCTATATATAGAACCGTCGTTTTAACTTTTAGCGACGAACAACATATAGTAACGGACCGAACATATAGCGATGGACCGAATCATCACCCTATCCTCATCGCTAAAAGGGGGTGAGCAAGGTGAGCTAGATAAAGGAGAGCTTAATATATATATATATATATAAGCGAGAACGCACTGGATATTATATCGAGCTCAATCAAGCAGAGTTTGATGGTAATAATATATATATAAGTATTTATATATATATAAAAGCAGTAAACGCTCCGGATATAAAATCTAGGCTCATCGAACAGAGTTCGACAACAGTATATATATATATATATATATATAAAAGAAATAAACGCTCTGGATGTGAATCCAGGCTCATCGAACAGAGTTTGACACCAGTTTATATATAAGTATATATATATATATATATATAAAAGCAATAAACGCTCCAGATGTGAATCCAGGCTCATCAAACAGAGTTCGACAAAAGTTCATATATAAGTATATATATAAAAGCAATAAACGCTCCGGACGTGAGTTTAGGCTCAATCGAGGCATAACTCGATGATGTTAGTCCATATATATATATATATATATATACATATATATATATATAAAGAAATAAAAAGCCATGGAGCAAAGTCCGAGCATACACACGCAACACGACTCTCAATGTGAAGAACGGTGTGTGCACAGTAGTGGAGAAAGGCTTTAAGAAATGTAAGAAGGCTTACACTAGACTACCAAAAAAGACTTCAATAGCTTTAAATGGATGAACACTCGATTCCTACCGATAAAATATAGCAATATATAAGCTCACAAGTGTTTAAAATGAGAAAGCACTTAGTTTATAATGTGTACAGAGCAAATTGGACAGAGCTTCCTCGCCTTTTCTCTCTGTAAAATAGCCACCCCAATCCCTCTATTTATAGAGGGGGGAGCCGCAGGTGTACCTGCGGCTACCCGGGGGCTCTGTGGGTCCCGCCGTCTAGAAGTACGTATACACATGCAACGTGATGTCCACTCAAACTTTCAGAACTTCAATCCGGGCATCCGATTGAGGTATATAAGACCTTTTTCGGAGTGCTATTGTCGAGAGCTACACAAATGACATGGGATTAGAGGTTGTACGAAGTTACGGAGATGGGACCATGCCCTTGGTCTTCATGCCTTCAAATTCTATCCGGTGTGTTGTCCTGTGTAGTAGTTACTCGGGATTGGAGCTATTAGTTCTTGTAGGACACTATTGTGTAGAATGTATGTTGAAATTTGTTGAGACGGTGCACATATGGGATCGAGGTGGCAAAATGATGATTTTCCCTCATGGGGTTATCTCCGGTTCAACGATATAGTAGTCGTTGCTCGGGGTTATCTCTCGAGATTATGTCCGCAAATCTTTGAATGTCCCTGTGGTTTTTCTCGAGGGGTTCTCGACCTCCGGGGTTATCTCCGGGTTTAGGACTGAGTGCCTCGGGGTTATCTCTGAGGATGAAGCTGATTGCTGGGTTGAAATGAGCTTTTTCGGGTTTATCTCCAGAACTGCAACTGCACTTCTCGGGGTCATCTCCGAGGTTGATGTTGAAAATCCCGGTTTTGTTTCTGGGACTATGGCTGAGTATCTCGGGGTTGTCTCTGAGATGGAACTGCCTTCTTTGGTGTTATTTCTGGAACTAGAATTGTATTCCTCGGGGTTGTCTCCGAGGTTGAAATTGAAACTCCCAGGGTTGTCTCCGGGACTGGAGCTGGATATCTCGGGGTTATCTCTGAGATGGAAAACTGAGAATTCTGGGTTTGTCTCCGGAATTGAGTTGATTTAACTCCCAGAGTTATCACTGGAAGACGATTCTACCCTCCTTCCAGGTTAGTAACAGAAATGCAAAATTTCGAGTGTCTACAGATTCCCCTCTTTATCATATTCATACCGTGCAATGGCATGGATACGATAAAGAATACCGGACACTTAAAATGTGACAAGATAATCATAATGCAATGTACAACAGCATGATGTTTGTGGTTTGTTGGACTATTTTCCAACGAGATGTGATTACTGTTTGCTCCCATAACTTCTGATGGGGGCTGGAGTTATCACTGACGAATCTTATGAACTGCTTGGACGTGTGATCCAAAGTTCTTAGGAACTTCCAGGATGTTGACGTTGGGGTTATCACCGAAGTCCTTAACCTTTGGTACAGACTTTCCACTGAGGATGTATCTCTCATGTACAAGAGACTCTGGGGGAATAGAACTTTGTTTGTTGAAGATGTGTATAACATATTCCATCATCGGTCCTCCACGATGAGGGTGTTCCTTCCTAGTTTGTATCGCCAGGACTTTCCAGTGTCCTGTCGGAGTTATTGCCAATAGTCTGTGTTGCCAGGGTTGCCTAAATCTCGATGAAATGTACATCAACAGATTAGATCCCTGCTGGAAAAAATGTCAAGGCTGGTTGACCTTCGTTGACATGTGCATCAACGGATAAGATTATTGGATGGTTCCTGAAGCTTCGTTGGGTTTAACTGCCAATAACTAATGATGTCAAGGCTGCTTGACCTTCATTGACATGTGCATCAACGGATGTAGTTTTCGTTGGGGAGAAGTGTTTTGGAGTTACGACCCTGAACTGACGGCATCAGACCATTGTGAGGTATTGCCGAGTGTAATTTGAAACAACTATGATCATCGGTATAGTAAACCCTGTGTCGGGGTGAATACCAATGAGTGATATGTAGACCCACAATTTGGTCTATGAAAACCAGGATTTCAGGCTCTTCCGCTTAATCGCGTAACATCTTTTTTCCTGATTTAGCCTTTTAAGCTTGTGAGAGACCTCCTTTCAGAAGTTAAATCGATCGAGCCGGGAGGTGGGGCCCCACCCAAAGGAGTCAGAGGTACACCTTTCACCAAATTGTGGGTGGCTTTAAGGCACTTGGTGATTTACACAAGTCATTTTCATATTGCGCCTCACAGGTAATCCGAGAGCTTTTCTTCAGATCTGCTGAGTTTGGGCGTCTTTCTGCAAATTTTATCACCGTACAAGTGTTCTACACTGCCCTGGTAACGTATGTATGTCTTCTTTTCTAGTTTTTATCTGTTGAAAAAAGAGTTAACACGTGAAATAATTCCAAACACATAGTAGTGAATATGAATGCTCATATGACTTGATAAAAAATGTTCAACACAGTAAATGTTAGTATTTAACCATGCTGGACATAATGATGTAAAAAAATTTGACTTTTAAAACAGTCAAATTGGCACCTTTTTTCTGCTATTGCTTATCCTATTTGAGGATAAATGAGCAAAGGTGGTAAAGTAAAGTAATTCTAATAATTAGGCTACCCTTATGGATTATAACTTTTATATTATAGTGCATATAGGATGTTTATGACTGTGGGTAGGTGTGCTACTGAATGGCCACCTAGTCATGCCTACGTGAATGTGGATAGTCCTATTTACAAAGGAGACTCTGGCAAAAAAATTTCAAAAGTGTAGGCATTGGGTAGTCATGCATTTTTAACTCTACTCTAGACGTATGTTAAAATAATGCATGCATACATGTAGTCATAAAAATGCACTTTGAAAAGCTCCAGGTTAGAGTTTACCACACCCTTTCTGAGGTGATTTGGAGACTTGTGTCTAGATATATGGATCCGGATTAGCCAAGTAGTTCCCACAAGACCACTTCAGGTGTGCGGAGGAGGGCTTCTGATGTGCCTCGACCCCGTTCAGTTAGACAACCTTGTTGTCTGGCAGAGGTAGTGATTCGTCCTATCCGGGTTGATATACCGGATGTTGAGGACGATGAGGAGAATGTGCCAGTTGCGGACCCTGCTCCTGCTGCTCATGTTCCCCGTAGGAATTTCCCAGACATCCAGGTGACGATCCTAGAGCTTCTAGGTGATTTGAATCGACACCCCTCAATTTACTTGCATGCAAACGAGGTATAAGCTGGATTTGATCTTCCTTTTTTCCTATTGATGAGGAGCAAAGGTTCTGATGTTGATCTGCTTTGTGATGTAGGTTCCCGACTTTACATAGCTTCGAGGGAACTGGTTCAACATACACTCTCTGTATCAGGCTCTCCATCCAGATTATCTAGAGATTGTGCATGGTTGGGGCTTTGAGGCGTTCTTTTCCATCCTCCCCCGTCGTTGTCCCGGGGGTTACCTCAGGGCGTTGTCTGAGCGCTGGTTTCACCAGACTCAGTCTCTCCATTTATTGGACTATGAGGTGATGACGACACCGATGGATTGGCGGTTTATCACCGGTATGAAGTTTGGAGGGGCGCCAGTGCCATGTACGACGAATATTACCTTGACTGCCGTCAGATCCTTGCTAGGAGTCCCGAATGAGGCGCTCAAGGGCATGACAGTTCGTACAGGTCCTGTAATATTCGAGATTATTATATAATTTACTAATTATCAATAAATGAATTTATGTGAAACTCTTGTGTGATTTTTATTATTAGATGTATATGTGTTATACATACATGTTTAATTTTAAGTTATGTGATGAGGTATGTGTAAATGGTTGGTTTAGATGAATTTAACTATTTGAGTTAGTTATGTAATTAAATTGATTAATTGCGTGGGAGGGGATTAAAATATGAGATTGATTTCGGAGCGGAATTTAGAGACGTGGACAACGTATTTGAGTTTGAAACGTCAAAATTAGTCAAGATACACTGTAACCACAAAATGTGTCGTGGTTAACTTTTTGGTCAAAGTTAACCGATTGACTTTTTTGGGTAAAAAGTCAACCACAAATTTTAGAAGATAATTTGACAAAACAGATAGTCCCATGAAGTCCGGAACGTTGATTTAGTAGGAATCAATATTAGTATCGAAACGTTTGGCTACGGAGGGGAAAATGGTCAAAATAGTTTATTAAATGATTAAATTGATTATATTAATATTTTAATAAGGGAGTGATGTGACGCCCCCAAAATAGGTATACATCACCCATCTGGAGTCGCCAAATACATGGTACAAAATTCAAATACAACTTCATAATACAACTGTCGTGTAAAATACGACAAAACATAAACTGAGAGTTTTAATACGAATATTGTCTTCTATACAGTATTCAAACTCAAAGGGAGTCCTCAATACATTTATTATCACACTATTTTATAGAATAGTGAGGACTACTAATGCAAACATCTGGACCGTCACTCCATTTCCCTACTAGTCCCTGCTACGTTCTCATTTTCTGAAGAGAACAATAAAAGCAAAAGGGTGAGCTTAACTAGCCCAGTAAGAAATATTACGACTAAGATAATACATAATAAATTATCGTTAGCCTTCAACAGTGTTAAACTGATAAAATATAACAAACATCAAGTTTAACTGCAGCGGAATAAGCAATCCATTAGAATAGTCAAGTAGAGAATAAAATCTACTATCTTCTATGATTTGAAAGGTTTTTCATCACTTTTATATCACGAGACTCAAATTTCAAAATATAATCCACATCATCCCACACTTTCTGACCCGAGGATATTCATTAGTATCACGACCATAAATTATCCATGCACTACGGGCCAAGGATATTCGTGTTTTCATCAATGGTCATGATCATGCCAACAATTGTCCATCAATGCACTACGGGTCAATAAGGACTTTTACCACATCATTTGTAACATTACTACCATGATTATACCGAATAATCCTCGGTCATAATCATACCAAGTCCATCTATGCACTACTGAAGCCACAAATGACTTTCAACATAATATAAACATGAGGATGATGACAATGATATAAGAATTCAATAAAACAAGTTCAAGGATAAATTTTTAAAGATTTATAATTTAATTTATCCAGAAATCAATAAGGTCCAAATTGTCAACATGATACTGCTTTGTGGAGTAATATTCAAGAATAATATTGTACCAAAATAATTTGGACTGAAAACGAATCAATTTTTATCATGAATAGTACCCCAGGTGAATAGTACTCGAGTGAATAGTACCCCATGAATAGTACTCTAGCATGAAAAAGTTAAAACTTATCAAGAATGCTCAGAATAATATTTCCATGAAAAGATAATGGATGAAGCGCAAATATCAAGGATATTCTACTAATTTCATGGAGTTTAGAAGTCAAAACTTTAATAAAACGAGTATAGAATTTGAAATCTGAAACGAAATAATATTACTTACATACTACAGAGTATGGAAGAAAATATTATTTTAGCGCTTAATATTGAACAAAAATAACATCCCTTACCTTGAAAAGTCGAGTATTCCAACTGGTATAGCGGGGATATTCTTGAAGAAAACTTTCACTGTTTTCTACGCTCAAAGCTTTCTAAAACTCTAAAGAAATACGCTCAATATTATAGAAGAAGAATTCTCTGATTCTGGTGTGATTTTCAATTCTAACTAAGCATCCTATTTATAGGAGAATGAAAGGGTATTGTCAAAAGAAGCTGGACGAAAATGTAAAACTCACTTGACGCCTAAACCGATTCATATATAATCTATGTACCTTCGCATAGTAAAATACTATGCAAATAATATATAATATATTCTATTTTTCATAAAAAAAACAAAACTAATAATATATATATATATATATATATATAATCACATTGTCATTCACGGGTTACAACCACCGTGAATCAAAATCCCACCACCAGCATCTCATTTTCCAACCTTATATATATATATATATAAACAAAACTTAATATATATATATATATATATATATATATATATATATATGTATACAACTTCAATTCCTCAAGAAAACACTCCACCCGTGAACTCTTGATTCCTCCACCATTTTATTTCCTCCAATGGACTACATGTGGCCCCACCTTTATTATATTAAATAATTTTCTACCGATTATTTTGAAAAACGGGTAAAGGGGGGTCTATAAAATAAGAAAAAGTTACATCAAATACTTCATAAAAATCCTCTCAATATTTTTAATAATATTTATCATTATTATTATAATTCGCAATATTTAACAACCAGGTCGTTCCCAGGAAAGAGTGGGCTTTCCGATAAGGATTTCTCCTTATTGGCGCGCAATTAGGTGACCAAACCTCTCCTTGACAGAACTTCTAGACATTGCCAATATTTTAAATAATAATATGAATAACTTTGTCATCTCAATTATTGATTTAATAATATAAAATATTATGCAGATGATACTGTGACAATAATTGAATCAAATAATGTGAGATACTATACAGCAATCACTGTAGCAATAATTGAACAAAACTGAGTGACTTCTCACGTAAGCATCAATAATCAATACCGTGTGCTACTATGCAACCACGCCAGATTCGTATTTCTTTAACACCGGGTGTTTCAACAGTTAACGGTAAAACTTCCGCCATTATTTTCATAAAAAGATATTTTTGTCGTTTTCTCAATCCAATAATAATTCCATTGTGGGGTCCACCAAAGATTGTGCCGTCGTACGAATATTCCATGTTAAAACGAATATCCCCCGACCAATCGAATATAATATAACAACTTGCGTACTTTGCAAAATTTATAAATATTTCCCCCAACTATAACATTATTTCAAATTCATATCGTAATATTCAAAAATGATATTTATAGAAAATTCAGCTTTATTCATAAAAGTTAGGGTCTTACAACCTCCCCTTCTTATGAAATTTCACCCTCGAAATTAGGGTACGTACCTGGTATGTCGAAGAGGTAAGGATACCTTGATTTTATTTCAGATTCTAACTTCCAGGTCATTTCCTCAACATCGTGGTTTCTCCACAAAACTTTGACTTGAGGTATAACCTTGGAGCGTAGAATATGTTCCTTCTTATCCAAGATTTTAACAGGAACCTCTTCATACGTTAAATCTTCCGCTATTTCGTCCGATTCTAACTCAATAATGTGGTTCAGGTCTTCCACATATTTACGTAACATGGATATGTGAAAAACGTTATAAACACGAGACATACACGGCGGTAAAGCGAGTCTATAGGCCATAGTTTCTACTCGATCGATGATTAAAAATGGGCCAATGAATCGAGGATTGGGCTTTCCTATCTTTCCAAATCTCGTAACTCCTTTTGATGGAGCAACACGTAACAACACATGACTCCAATATCGAATTCCACGTCCTTTCGATGAAGATCAGCATAATTCTTTTGTCAATCTTGTGAGGTTTTTATACGTTGTCGGATCGTTTGAATCTTTTTCGTAGTCATACGTACCAACTTCGGTCCCAACAACATTGCTTCACCCAGCTCATCCCAGCATACTAGAGAACGACACTTTCTTCCATACAACGCCTCAAATGGATCTATACTAATACTTGCTTGATAACTGTTGTTGTAGAAAAACTCCACCAATGGTAAGAACTTGTCCCAACTTCCCTTGAAGTCAATGACATACGTAGTCTTAATAGATCTTCAAGAGTTTGAATAGTCCTCTCTCGATCGCCTCATCCATCTCGAGGATGATATGCCGAAGCTAAATCAGAATCCGCGCCCTATAGATTTCAAAACTAACCCAAAATCGTGAAGTGAATCTTGGGTCTCGATCAGAAACTATGGATACTGGCATACCATGTAGTCTTACAATCTCATTTATGTATATACGAGCAAGAAGTTCAAGTGTATAAGTTTCTCGTATAGGTAACAAGTGAGCAGACTTGGTCAATCTATCAACAATGACCCAAATTGCATCTCTGCCTTGAGAAACCTTGGGAAGACCAGTAACAAAATACATGATAATGTGCTCCCACTTCCATTATGGAATTTTAAGTGGTTGTAATGGACTTTTTGGCACTTGATGCTCCGCCTTGACTCGTTAACAAGTTCGATACCTTGAGATAAACCCCGCTATCTCTCTCTTCATATTGCTCCACCAAAATGTATGTCGAAGATCATGATACATTTTGGTACTCCTAGGATGGATTGCAAATGGTGTGTTGTGCGCCTCGATCATGATTTTATACTTCAAGTCAGAATCGTTAGGAACACAAAGTCTGGAGTTGACTCGAAGTATTCCTTCTTCATCGATTCTTTCTTCCGGCATAACACCTTCTTGCTCTTTCTTCCTCATACGCATCAGCACCAGGTCTGTAGCTTGAGCAGTTTTAACTTTATCGATTAAAGTCAGTTATACTCGTATATTCACCATCATCACATGGGTCCTTGGAGTCTTTAACTCTATCTCCATCCTTTGAAAGTCATACAAAAAAGGCCCTTGCGTTGACAATATTAAACTCGTACCCGAATATGATCTTCTACTAATGCGTCAGCTACTACGTTTGCTTTTTCTAGAATGATATGATCATAATCTTTCAACAGTTCAAGCCAACATTGTTGTCGCATGTTGAGTTCCTTTTGAGTGAAGAAATATTTAAGGATTTTATAATCCGTATAGATCTCCACCTTCTCTCCATATAGGTAATGCCTCCAAATTTTAAGTGCGAAGACAATAGCTGCCAACTCTAGATCATGAGTAGGATAATTCCTCTCATATTCTTTGAGTTGTCGAGAGGCATAGGCTATGACTTTCCCATGTTGCATGAGAACACATCCTAACCCTTTGCCCGAAGCATCACCTGTAGATGACAAATCCTCCGAGCAGGATGGTATTGTCGTAGCAAGGTGTTGAAATGAGTCTTCTCTTGAGTTCTTGAAAACTCTTCTCACATTCCTCGCTCTAATCGAATTTTTGTATTTTTCGAGTCAAATTGAGTTAATGGAGTAACGATTCGAGAAAACCTTCTACTGAATCTCCGATAATAAACAATTTAAGTTCGAGAAAGCTACGTATTTCTCACATCGATTGAGGTTGCTCCCGGCTTTGATTAGCTTCAATCTTATTTGGGTCAATGAGATATTCCGTGATTTGATATTACGTGCCCAAGAAATGCTACTTCCTCAAGTAACTCACATTTCTTCAACTTGGCATAAAGCTTGTTTTCACGAAGCTTTTGGAGTATCAGCCTCAAGTGTTGCTCATGATCTTCATCGCTTTTGGAGTATATGAGGATGTCATCAATAAAGACAACCACAAAATGATCCAAATATTCCTTGAATACTCGATTCATCATGTCCATGAAGGTAGCAGGAGCATTAGTCAATCCAAAAGACATGACTAGGAATTCATAATGCCCGTCATAGGAGTTAAAAGCCGTCTTTGGAATGTCATCGATTTTAATCTTCAATTGGTGATATCGGAATGAAGATCAATCTTTGAAAAGAATTTGGCTCCTTGCAACCGGGTCAAACAGTCATCAATACGCGGCAATGGGTACCTATTTTTTATGGTGACATGATTCAACTCCCGATAATCAATACAAAGTCATATACTCCCATCTTTCTTTTTCACGAATAGAACAGGAGCACCCCAAGAATGTAAGACCCCAAATAATTAATAAATGAAATTTAATTTCCTCTAATTATTATTTTGAAATAGTAAGGGTTGATGTGATTAATGTGGATAGTTATGGGTAAAATACGCAAATATTTCAAAATAAGCAAGTGGTTATAAAATATTCATTGTTGTTTGGGAATATTCGTTTGGTCGTGGAATATTCAGATCGCTTGGGAATATTAAACGACGGCAATGCGACCATGTGGGCCCTATAACGAAAAGCGATTGGAGGAAGAAACGACAAATATAAGTTGTTTAAAAATAATCAGCAGTAGTTATTACTGATTTATAATTGTTGGAATACCGGTGGTTAAAACACAAGAATACGCGTTGTTGCACAAGAAGATACGCTGTATTGCACCAATTATTGACTCTTACGTAAGAAGGCACTACTCAATAATGGTTACAGTAATTTAATCGCTCAAAGATTTTATTGATTCAATAATTGTTGCGTTGATATTTTATATTGGTTTGTTGTTTCAATAATTGTCATTACACAAGATTTTTCATTATCGAAGCAATAATTCATATTATTTGAATAATATTATTAGATAACATTATTGTCAATGTCTAGAAAGTTACTGTCTAAGGAGAGGTTTGGTCACCTAATTGCTTGCAAGTGAAGGAGAAATTCTTATTGAAAAGCCCCTCTTTCACTGGAACCGCCTTTGGTTGTCAATATTGTGATTCTCGTAATATTATTTGTGAATAATTAATTATTGATTCATATGATGAGGAAAATATTGATTTTATGTGGATATAGATGGAGAAAATTTTTAATGTGACAATTGTTTAAAATTGAAATTTTATCTTTTTCTGATAAAATAATTCATTTAAATATATATATTATTATATTTTAATAATATAATAATGGTGATATTTTTACAACGAATGTGGAATATATGAGTATACAAGGAGGAAGAGTATTTTTGTTACAATAAATGTTTAAAACATGTTAAAACATGTCGGTGGACCCCATTTATTGACTGAAATTTGATTATAGCCTCTAAAATCGCCCATTTATGGATTTCGGTCAATTTCTGCTTGGAATTTGGAAAAACTTTCTTCTGCAAAGTTGTAGAGAATTGAATTTCCTATAAAAACTCGCGAGATTTGAATTTTATGACAAAAGGGCTATTTATTTTGAATTATTGAAGTTCAAGCTCAAAATAATTGATTTTGGAAGTTTAAATTATTTTAAATAATAAAACGTTTTTAATAAGGTAGGTGTGCCCACTAGCATGGAAAAAGAGCTGAGATCAGATTGTCCAAGGTGTGCGTGAAGATTATATATATATTAATATTTTAATAAATTTTTTCGCTTTGGTGTTACAAGCATTTTCTATAAATAGGTGCTTAGGTTAGAATTAAAAATCACACAATCGTTAAATCAAGTTTCTCTCTCTATATTATCGAGCGTATTCTTGTGAGTATTTTGAGTATACTTTTAGTATTGTTATACGGTGAAAGTTCAAGTTATAGCCTATATCCGAAGATTCCGGTTAAATCTTTTGTCTTTCCGAGGTAAGGGATATTATTTTTTTCGTAATGATATTATTTCTTCAATATCATTATCTTTGAAATATTGATCCGAAGTTTTTATCAAATTTGGAACTTTTGGTGTCTGAGTTACTATTCACGATATCGACCTTTATTCACGATATCTGATCTTATTCACGAATACTAAGACTATTCATTGAAAAATGAAAATTTTTCTTTTCGTCAAAATATCTATTGTGGATACTAGCTTTGATTGTATCCATGTTTTGATCATTCTTGAATTTTACACCACTATGATTATTTTTGAGGTATTTTTGGACGTGGATAAAACAAAGTACGAATCCTTAATCCTTGTCATTTTGTTTCTTTGGATTCGTTTTTAAAAAAAAAATTCATCATCCTCGGTCTTAAATGATGATATTATGGAATATCTTTGGCACAGAAGTGCAAAGATGAATGATTTCGATGAATATCTTTGGCCGTAGAAAAAGATGAACAAGTGTTTAGATGAACATGACTAATGGTGAATGTCCTTGGCCTCAGTAGTGCAAGGATAATATATGATTCGTATATATATTGATTGATGTTACTGAGGATAAAAATATTGATGATGGATTCGTTAAATTCATAGATATTAGTAGATTTCATCCTCTACGTAACTCTTCTATGAATTAATATTTTCATCATGAGTATTGATTTAAAACTTGTTGTCTATTGTATTCTATTAGATTTTTTTTTCCTGTTGAAGACTAACGATAATTTGTTCTCATTATCTTAGTCATAATATTCTTTTATCGGGCTAGTTCAACTCACCCTTTTCCTTTTGTTCCATTTTTCTTCTCGGGAGGCGAGAATGTAGCGAGTACGCAGCCTGGGGTATGGAATGATGGTTTTAGAGAGTTGTTTAGTAGTCCTCACCATTTTGTAAAATAATGTATCAATAATTATGATGAGGATTTATTTGTATGTGGATATTGTTTAGATGGCAATATCTCGTATTTAAACTCACGCTTTCTTCTTTGTAATAATAAAATTATAGTTGTTTCTGTACCGTGTATTGACAACTCAGAATGGGTGGTGTATACCTATTTTGGGGGTGTCACAAAGAAGATGTACTAGGACGAATGAAACCGATGTCTAACAATTCATATAGTTGGGTCTTTAACTCCTGAAGTTCAATAGGATCCATTCGATATGGGGCTTTGGAAATGGGTTTTGTACCAGATTCAAGGTCAATACAAATTCAATTTCTCGCTCTGGGGGTAGGCCAGGAAGTTCTTCAGGGAATACGTCAGGAAATTTATTAACAATAGAAATATCATTTAAAACTGACGTATTTTTGTTTATATCCGTGACATGAGCTAAGAAAGCTTGATGGCTTGAGATGACAGTGATTTATTTTAATGGTTTGGTTACTTGAATTCGCATAATAGGTTGGTTAGGAATATGAAAACTAACAACCTTACGAAAACAATTAATTTTTGCATGATGAGTAGTTAACTAATCAATCCCTAGAATTACGTTAAATACAAGTATTTTCAATGAAATAAGATCGACAGGTAATGTGAGGGCACCGATTTGAACCAAATAAGACTTATAAACAGTGGATGTAATGAAGGCTTCTCCCAACGGAGTTTCAACAGATAACTTAAAGTCTAATTTATCCGGAGTCAAATTTAAACGTTGAGCGCAAGTAGGAGAAATAAAAGAATGGGTAGAACCGGTATCAAATAAGGTATAAACTTCGCTAGAGTTTATGATAAGCTTACCCGTGATGACCTCGTTCGGGTTCCTTGCTTTCTGGGAGGTTACGACAAACGCTCTCCCTTGAACTACCGGCTTTGACTTTTTTGGGACGGCCTTTTGTGCCACCATCCCAGCTGGACATGTCTTTAGTGTATGATAAAATCGGGCTAGGTGACCTTCTCTTCAACAATTATAACATGCTTTGGACTGCATCGTGCAGTTTGGACTGATATGTCCCTCCCCTCCACATTTGAAGCATATGTTAGGTGGTCGTTCTCCTTCCTTAACAACGGGTGCTGGTGCTGACGCTTTCCATCATTGTTGAATCTCCTCTTCTTGAAATGTCCACTCTTATTGTCTTAGCCATGATTACCACCAAAGTGGTTACCATTTCTAGCCTGATGATTCCCTCCACGCTTGTTGTCACCGCTTCGATGACTGCTACCACTGGTATTATCATTTTGTCAGCTGCTCTCTCTTGGTTGAGTTGATTCATTATCGCGCTCTAATAACTGAGCCCTATTAACAACATCTGAATACAAGCAAAGTTTATGAGAGATAAGGTATTGACGTATCTCGGGTTTCAAACCTCTTAGAAGCATCCGTGTCATTCTCTCCTCATTATCAACTAAGTGGGACGTAAACCGTGACAGCTCGGCAAACTTGGCTTCGCACTGCGACACGGTCATGTTGTTTTGCTCTAGTTTAATGAACTCTACCTCTTTCATGTGATGAATACTTTCGGAAAAGTACTTGTCGTTGAACAGTTCTTGGAACTTCTCCCAAGACATCTTGATGTAGGTAAGGGTTGAGTACGCTTTATAGATTTCCACCGAAGAATCGCCTCGCTTCACAACATGAAGGTGGCAAAGGAACCTTTTGCTCTCTGAGCATCCCAAGACATCAAATATCTTGTTGATCTGTTTTATCCACGTCTCCGTAGTAAGTGATTTTGGCTCTCCAAAAAGCTCGGTGGTCCCAGCTCCTTGAACTATTTAGCGGTGACCGCCCGAGAGTTGCTAGTGTTTCCACACATATTTTGGATGAGAGCCGCTCTACCGATGTTGCATGAATTGCATAAAGCCTCTGAACATTCCATCATTCATCATTTGGTCAGTGTTATCGTTTGCATGAGGATTGTCGCCTTCCTAATGTACATTATCCTGATTATTGATCTGTGGAGACTCAACGGTCTCCTGTGCTCCATTGCTATTCTCAACATTCTCGGATGTCATTTTCACATACTGCCATAAAATAAGGGTTAATTGACATGTCACATATTATCCCTATACTCTGACCGACCAATTAAATACCAAATAAACTTAGGTAGGTCATACTAGCGAAGGAATTCCCCGTCTCTCCCCTCCTAGTTCTTGTGTAAGACCCCAACTTTTATGAATAAAGAATAATTTTCTCGAAATATATTTTTGAATATTATGGTGTGGATTTGATATAATGTTATAGTTGTGGGTAATATTTACAAAATTTGCAAAGTAAGCAAGTGGTTATATAATATTCAATTGGTGGGGGAATATTCGCTTTAACAGGGAATATTAAATGACGACAACACAATCATTGGTGGATCCCTAACGGAAGTATTGTCGTAGTTAAAAAGCGACATAATTATCTTTTATAAAAATAACTGAAAGTTTTACCGTTAAACCGTTGAACTACCCGGTAGTAAAAGTATAGTAATCCGTGGTTGCATAAGAAGTACATTATTTGTATTGATTATTGATGCTACATTGAGAAGTCACTCGGTTATACTCAATATATTGCTACAAGAATTGCGCAAACATCATATCTCTCATATTATTGATTCGATTATTGTCACAGTATCATCTGCATTATATGATATATTATTAAATCAATAATTGAGATGACAAAGTCATTCATATTATTAAATTGCAATATTTACAATGTCTAGAAGTTTTGTCAAGGAGAGGTTTGGTCATCTAATTGTGTGCCAATAAGGAGAAATCCTTATCGGAAATCCCCCTCTTTCCTGGGAACGACTTGGTTGTTAAATATTGTGAGTTATAATATTAATGATGAATAAGTTCGTGTTGATTAAAGATAAAATTGATAGTTCCATTGTGTTGGAATTATTAGTGTTAGTGGAAATCGACATTTATTTGGATATTATTTGATGTCTGGAAGTTATCTTGACGGTCGGGTGTAATGCTTAGGATAAATGAGCAATTAATTGCTATTAATTCACATGATTATAACTATTTGTTCACATGTGTGTACTATTGATTCACATTCTTGTACTATTAGGGAGTTAGTGCAAGATTGATAATACTTGCATGACTAAGTTAAAATGGAGGTATAGATGGAGGTACTATATCGTAATTTGTATTTTCACATGATTATAACTATTGATTCACATGATTGAACTATTGATTCACATTATTTACTATTGGGGAGGTGGTGCAAGTTTGATAATACTTGCGGGACTAAATTAAAAATGAAAGAAAAGTTGAAGGTATTGTATTGTAATATTTCAAGCCCCAAAACGTGCAATTATCGAAACTATAGTTTCCTATAAATAGAAGCTCATTCTTCCTTCATTTCTCACCAATTCACTAAAGCTATAGAGCAATTATTATAGAGAGAAATTCAAGAGAGAAAGAAGAAGAGAAGTGCTACCTCTCTCTACTCCAAAGATCCAGCTTTTCTAAGGTAAGGGGTATTATTTCTTTCGTATTCATGAAGAGAGCTTATGCTATTCCATTCTTTATTATTATATTAGAATAACCTGTCTATGTGAAGTACCGCATACATGGTGAAATTCTTATGTTATTCCATTCTTTATTATTATGTTGGAATAACTTTAATCCATGCACAATACCGCATACATGGTAAAATTCTTCTGTTATTCCATTCTTTATTATTATGTTGGAATAACCTATCTATGTGAAGTACCGCATACATGGTGAAATTCTTCTGTTATTCCATTCTTTATTATCCTGTTGGAATATCCTGTCTGTGCGGATTACGCTAGACCTGGTTCCATTCTTTATTATTCTGTTGGAATAACCTGTCTGTGCGGTCCATCGCATGCATGGTGAATTCTTTGTTATTCCATTTTTTATTATTCTATTGGAATAACCTATCTGTGCGGTCTATCGCATGCATGGTGAATTCTTCTGTTATTCCATTCTTTATTATTCTGTTGGAATATCCCATCTGTGCGATTCTGGATGACTGGTTCCATTATTTATTATTCTATTGGAATAACTTCGCTCATGTGGATTATCTCATACATGGTGAATGATCCTTCGTATTCATTCCTTATTAAATTGTGGAAATGATCTGTCTACGTGGATTACCGCATGGCGGGTGAAAATCCATTTGCAGTTTCATATATTCTATGATACTCATTTGGTTAAAGTTTTGGCTTCTATACTCAATGAAATTAGTAGAATATCCTGGATATTTTCGCTTCATCCGGTATCTTTTCATGGAAATATTCTTCTGAGCATTCTTGAATTTTACTCCACAAAGCAGTATGATGTTGACAATTTGGACGTAATTGATTTCAAGATAAATTAACTTATAAATCTTTAAAATTTATCCTTGAACTTGTTTTATTGAATTATTATGTCATTGTCATCATCCTCATGCTTATATTGTGATGAAAGTCATCTTTGGCTTACGTGCATAGATGGACTTGGTATGATTATGACCGAGGATTATTCGGTATAATCATGACTGTAATGTAATAAATGATGTGGTAAAAGTCCTCGATGAGTCTGTAGTAGTGCATTGATGGGACGCTTTTTTGGTATGATTATGACCGAGGATTATTCGGTATAGTCATGACCATTGATGATTTAATGAATATCCTTGGTCCAGTAGTGCGGGGATGACTTCGATGATGTGGTTTATTTATTTAAGTCGAGTCTCAATGATAAAAATTGATGAAAACATTTTAAATCATAAAAGATAGTAGATATCATGCTCTACTTGACTCTTCTAATGGATTGCTTATTTCATTTGCAGGTTAAACTTGATGTCTATTATATTTTATCGGTTTAACATTGTTGAATACTAATGATAATTTATTCTACATTATCTTAGTCATAATATTTCTTCTTGGGCTAGTTGAGCTCACCCTTTCTTTTCAATCGTTTCTCTTCAAGAAATGAGAACGGCGGGACTAGTCGGGAGCGGAGTGACGGTCAGATGATAGCATTAGTAGTCCTCACTATTACATTAAATAGTGTGACAATAAATGTAATGAGGACTCCATTGAGTGTGGATATTGTCTAGATGACAATATTCTTTTTAAAACTCTTAGATTATGTTTTGTCGTATTTTACACATTGTTGTATAATTAAGTTGTATTTGAATTTTGTACCATATATTTGGCGACTCAAGATGGGTGATGTATACCTATTTTGGGGCGCCACGGTTAGTATCAAAGCTTAGGGATATGATCCCCGGGTGAGATGTGAGACAAGAATTGGGAGGGGGAGAGCGGAGAATTCTTCGCTAAGTATATGACGTACCTAAGTTTATTTGGTATTTAATTGGCCTCACCGAGTATATGGATAATATGTGATTTGTTAATTAACCCTTGTTTTATGGCGTGATTTGAAAATGACATCAGAAAATGTTGAGATAAACAATGAAGCACATGAGACCGTTGAGTCACCAGATTAATGCCTGGGATAATGTGCAATGGGAAGACAATAATCCTCATGAATAATAACATCGATGAAATGGTGAACGATGGAATGTTCGGAGGATTTATGTAATTCATGCAACATCAAAGTAAAGCGGCTCTCATCCCAAAATGTAGGTGGAAACATCGACAACTCTCGAGCGGTCACACGCCTAAGCGATTCAAGGAGCTGGGACCACCGAGTTTTTGGAGAGCTAAAACCACTTAAGGCAGCGTAGACGTGGATAAAGCGAGATCAACGAGATATTTGATGTCTTGAGATGCTCCAGGAGCAAAAGGTTCCTTTGCCACCTTCATGTTATGGCGAGGAAGATTCTTGGTAGAAATCTATAAAGCGTACTCAACCTGCCGCACTCAAAATGTCTTGGGAGAAGTTCCAAGAGTTGTTCAATGACAAGTACTTTCCTGAAAGTATTCTTGTAATGACCATGAATTTTTAAACTCCTTATTAATTAAATATGTGATTTAATTTTAATGAGTTAGTTTTGCGAGTATATTTAAACCTTAAGTGGTTATGTGAATTTACGAGAGGATTAAAGGGAGTCACTAATAGTTTATTTAAATTTGTGGACTAACCCTAAGATTTTAATATCAAGGAATTGATAAGATTATTATTAATTAAATATTCAAGTTATTTAAATATAGTAGCAAGAGTTGAACGTATTGATTAATTGCATTTATGAGTAATTAACTGATAATGTGTTAATTAATAATTATTATGAATAAATAATAATTAATGTGTAATAGATTAATAGTTTATAAAATGATTATATGTTACTTGATTTATTGGTGCAATATAGTAAACCTTTATTATATGGTAGTTGACTATATATTTTATATAATACAAGGTGGCACATTAATATGCTATATAATATATACAAAGATAGACTATATAATAAGAGTTATTTGCATTCATGTGAGTTGCATAATAATATTGTTATATGTATGTGCACTACTAGATATCTTGTAATTAGGAAGCACATTGTATGCTCTTTAAATCATTATAACCTATGTTATATGAAATGAATTGTGTACACCTATTTGATAACCAAAGTTTATATTGTGTGTATATTTGTTATAAGCCAAATGTTACATTTCATTATTTTGCTAGTGCTGGAAATTGCTTTGTCCCATATTAGAGTCCCATTTCTTCTTCCCACGTGAACAAGCCTAGCCTAGCCTATTTCCACCTCAAAATCAACCAACATAGATGAGGAGTGGGATTCATGATTGAGATTACCAACTCTCACCAACTCTTCCTTAACCCTTGTGCATTCTTGAAAGCTAATGGTTTGATTTGTGAGGTAATGGCATTATTTAGACAATCAATCTTCAATACATAAGTCCTTCATCTTTCTTGTTATAATTTGCTGAGAATTAGTTTGCTAAGAGTGGGTAGATTGATAGAGGGAAGCTGAATTGAATCACAAAGGTATAATTTCCATTTTTATGTTTCATTTTTGATAAATTGCTTATTGGGTTGATTCTTTGAATTAAGCATGAATTTGTTGTTAGTTGATTTGGGATATGTTTCTTAGTGTTATATATGCTTATAAGTGTGTTGAGTTATGTTAAAAGCAATGTTGTAAAGATTTTTGCATGATGGGTTTCAACCGCAAATGAGTCTCGCCATCTTGTCATCTTATCTTACGCAGTACAGGTATTAGTCGCTACTTATTTACTATTTAAGGTCTTGTGCGGCAAAACAATACTTGCCAGAATACTTAATTCGATTTTATCACGGTATGGCGCAATTGCACTTCTAATTGTACTTAGGGTGCAACAGAAGTTGCGCTTGATCCGCACTAGACCTGAGATGTTCTGATATGTTTCTGATTCATGCTAACTTGTTAGTACATGGTAGGGAAAGCTTGTAAACTGTTTTTAACATACACACGTAGGCACATGCATGTAGTATGAACAAGTATAACCATGTTAGTAACTACAATGGACACAACACTTGTGGTATTGAAATGAGATTTGTGATTTCAAAAGTGAACTTGACCAAGACTTTGTCTTATAAGATCTGACCATTTAAACATGCAAATGTGTCTTTAATATATGTTGTAAATGCATGAGAGTTACATGTTAAGATGCCTTGTATGTACTAAGTTGACTTAGTGTAAAATTCAAAGAAAGTTAGAATGAGGAAGCTAATGTTATCAAGTAATAAGCATAGTATGTTATGACCATTCAAGCATGTGTACTAGGATTCATTATGCCTATAGACATATTGACATGATCATAGTTTGATTAATGTATGGTTTTCACTTATGCACGCATAGGCATAAAGAAAGGAAAATTTCTAGAATATGAATTATGTGAGTAAGGTATACATGTGTTGTCTATATACAAGCATGACTACTGAGTATTGTATGACCAAGATTGTAAAGCATGATGATTACGTGACTTTTTATGTTTTAATGACATATAATTTGTAAGTTAAACTTGAAGTAATGAATTCAAGTATGGTCAAGTGTTATGTGTGAAACACTAGTATGTACGTATGTTAAAATATATGTGTAGTTGGTATGTTAGAGTTGGACTGAAGTCAGGAAGTGCAGAAGCTCAACCTTGGTCTAGCCAAGGGATACAGTAGCATTGCTGCCATCCCTAAGCCTAGACCCGGTAGCAATTTGCTACCAATCCTGCGATCCACAAATAGAATCTGTTTTTAAATGCGAAGTATTAAGGCATGCTTACATGATCTCTTTATCTTGTAATATGTGACCAATGTGTCATATAATGTGTTGAGAAGCATGCTATGTGATGACTTGATTCTTTTAAGTGTAGACTCGTATTAGTTTACACATACTGATTGAAAGACTGACTTGTTAATGTTAGGTCATTTCAACGCAAGTTAGTTAAAGCTAGTATTATAATGTAGCTGAGCAAACAGAAAAGTTCCCTTAAACTTCACCATTTGATTGTGCAAGTATCCTAAACCCTTGCATTACTTTATTCGATGCATACCGTAAGCAAGTTCCTCGAACCCTACTTTTGTTAAGCAAGCTTCCCTAAACTTACTCTAAATTATATTGAGCAAGTATCCGAATTTATTGTGTTGCAAGTAATAGAGTCGAACCTTTGTTAAAATTAGAGACATGCCTATGAAGTTTTATAAAAGCTATCCAAAACCGATTGATGGTAAGGATTCTTAGACTGAAAGAACACCCCTTTCTATGATAAGGGATTGCAGGTATCTAATAAAGATACAATGAAGCAGATTTAAATGTTATGCATATACATAGAGTCACGTGAGGTCGATCCCTCAAGTACTTATCTCAGAAGCCAAGAACCAAAGGGTCAATTAGCTATTGATTCCATTGGAGTGTTATAGTTCAAGTCTATTTGACTAGCAGTTATTCTAAAAGCAATAATTATCTTTGCTTATGATATTCATATTGTTGAATCCTTCAGATATTATACTATTGAACCCTTTGTCAGACATTTTCCATTCATCATGATATATCCTTGTTGTTGTACTTAAACTTGTTGAGCAAACTTGTTGCTCATCCTTGCTATATCATGAATTATATTGCAGCTAAGCCCGAGACCTCAGGAAAGGTCAAGGGTAAAAGGAAGATGTAGGATTATTACGAGAAACAGAATTTATCTTAATCTTAATTTAAATTACGATTATGTAATATGAACCCTAATGCTTATTTTAGGGTATGTTTATAAGATGATATTAAGGTTATCGTATCTTGGGACTAGTAACACCTTTTGAATGAACGACATACGTTTATTATATTCCGCATCTTAGTCATCGTATGTTGTTTAGAGGTGGATGTTTGTGTTTTATCGTGACGTGAGCAAGGGGTAAGAGGATCCAGGATTCGGGGAGTCACAGTTGAGTATCGAGCGATGAGGTTATAAACGTTAGGAATGCGAAACCTAGGTTATAACCTTAGTAGAAAACTCAAGTAGAGTATGTAAGTGATGGGTTGAGGAAATCCATCGAGTTTTATTGTGATAATGAAGTTGTTTATTTAAATCAAAAATGATTGATAGACATCATAAACTTCTTAATGCTAACATGAATAGTATATCACATAAAGCCTAATAATTTTTTTCCTTTCCTCAGATCATGCCGCCTAGGAGAGTTCAGCGGAATCAGAGGGAGGAAGGATCCGCTATTAACAATGGTGGAGGGCAAATGTTGATCCGATTGTAGAACTTCGTTAACTCGTTGGCGAGGCAATACAAAATGCACTTCGCCTTGTGACAGAGGGCGACCAGACAACACTTGGCTAGCTTTAAGGACTTTAAATTGGTAGGACCACCAGAATTCCGGGGAATCTTGGATCCAATTGAAGCCTAGACATAGATAGAAGAGATGGAGAAGGTGTTTGAGGTCACACAAGTGGCCGAAGAACTGAAGACTTGTTTTGCCACTTTCATGATGAAGGGCGAAGCTAACTATTGGTGGAAAGCTAATAGGGGCCGAGCAGACGAAGGAGTTATTCCTTGGGAGTGATTTAAGGAGCTATTCCTCGAGAATTACTTCTCGGAGAATACACAACAGGATATGGAAGTTAAGTTTCTGGAACTGAAACAATGTAGTATGTCTGTCGCAGAGTACGCGACGAGATTTAACGAGTTAGCCCGATTCGCTTCACATCAGGTTGACACGGAGGCCAGGAAGGCAAGGAGGTTCGAACTAGGACTGAAACCATGGGTGCAGAAGGCAGTGGTCGTGTTAAAGATCAAGACTTACTCCGATCTTTTGGAAAGGGCTATCATTGCCGAAGGAGGCAATGAAGCCATCGCTCGATTTAAACAAGAAAAGAAGACCAGGTCGGGGAAGGGCGTAAAGGGGAAGAAGAATGAGGCAAAGAACCCCAACAAGTTAAATGGACAGAGAGCCAATCCTTTGGAGGTAATAAGTCCAGTGGAGAAGCTAAGAAAAGTGTGAGGTAATAAGTCCAGGGGAGAAGCTATGAATTCCTAGTCATGTCTTTTGGATTGACTAATGCTCCTGCTGCCTTCATGGATATGATGAACCGAGTATTCAAGGAATATTTGGATCACTTTGTGGTCGTCTTTATTGATGACATCCTCATATACTCCAAAACCCATGAAGACCATGAGCAACACTTGAGGCTGATACTCCAAAAGCTTCTTGAAAACAAGTTTTATGCCAAGTTGAAAAAATGCGAGTTACGGCTCGAGGAAGTTGCATTCTTGGGCACGTGATATCAAATCATGGAATATCTGTTGACTGGCAGCAAAGATTGAAGCAATTCAAAGTGGGAGTAACCTTAAGTCGATCAAGACGTAGCTTTCTCGGCTTATTTGGTTATTAGAGATTAGAAGAAGGTTTTTCTAATCGCTACTCCATTAACTCGGTGACTCGAAAAAAGATACAAAATTCGGTTGGAGCGAGGACTGTGAAAAGAGTTTTCAAGAACTCAAGAGGAGACTCATTTTAGCACATGTTCTGACAATACCATCTGGCTCGGAGGGATTTGTCATTTACAGTGATGCTTCAGGCAAAGGGTTAGGATGTGTTCTCATGCAACATGGGAAAGTCATAGCCTATGCCTCTCGACAACTCAAAGAATATGAGAGGAATTATTCTACTCATGATCTAGAGTTGGCAGTAGTCGTTTTTGTGCTTAAGATTAGGAGGCATTACCTGTATGGAGAGAAGGTGGAGATCTATACGGATTATAAAAGCCTCAAATATTTCTTCACTCAAAAGGAACTCAACATGCAGCAACGACGATGGCTTGAGTTGTTGAAAGATTATGATCATACCATCCAATACTATGACGCCCCCAAAATAGGTTCACACGACCCATTCTGAGTCGCCAGATATCATACTATAAAAATTAAATACAACTTCATTTATATAATTGTTGAAGCGTAAATGTATTACGACCCACAGTTAAATTGTGAGTTTTAATACAAATGTATGTAACCTCATGGTGCCTTGACCACAACCTTACAATGGTACTTACATAAAAAGTACTGATCCATAACTGTTTTAGAAATTAAAATCTTTGGGAAGTACTCAAGGAAACCTTCATACATGGGAGGCCATGCGTCTAGGTTACGATAAATATCATATGTCCACAGAATTATCCTTAGTTGACCCAATAGTCCCCAAAAAAAATAAGAAGATTGCTATCATCTTCTTTCCAATTGTGAGTCTTCTCTTGACATATAATTATCTCCATTGTCTCCAAGTGAGAATTATATTTCAAATAAACTCCAAGATTATATAGGTAGTTCTCGTAAATATACTCAGCAAGTGGATGTGCACAACCCTGTCTTATGATAACACGAGGTTGTATGTCATTAAACATCTTGTATGATAGTGGAAAAACACCCTTCTAAAGTTGGGTTCACCTCACCCTATTCGGTTCACCAAAATTAAATATCAAATGACGTATACAATACGACACACTTATCTAAAGTTCTCAATAAAATTATTTTCATACTATTTAGGAGAACCTCAACAAATTTATAGACAATAACCGCTTATTCTTTCTTCATTACCCCCGCTTCACCCAACTACACTTTTATTACCTGAAAGGAATTGTGAAGCAAAAAGGGTGAGCACAACTAGCCCAGTAGAGAATATCATGACTAAAGATAATTAACATCATCAATAGCCTTTATCAATAATAAATCAGAGATTTAGAACATATGGTAGATGATAAAACTTTTCAACCATAGTTGCAGCGGAACGAGCAATCCATTAGAAGAGTCAAATAGACCATCGATCTATTATCTTCTCCATGTTAAAAGTCCACCAATAATGTTTTATCCTCAGTAACATCAATCAACAATTCACATCCACAATCATATGAATAACTCATAATCATAATTGTGATTCTAAATTCCTCTTCGCACCTGGTGATTTAAGATAATATTCATCACCTATCTTCACCGAAACATCAAAATCATGGTTATACCAAATCAAAATTCTCGCTCATAATTTTACTAATAAATTCATCTTTGAACTACTACCAAAGATATTCATTAACAATTCATCTTTTACTACTACAGCCAAAGACATACAACTATATTTTAGAAGAGTCAAGTAGAGCATGATATCTACTATCTTTTTACGAATTAAAAGTGTATAATCAATATTTTATCGGCGAGACGCGCCTTTTAATAAATAATCCACATCATCGAATCATCCTCACACTACTGACAAGGATATTTATATAATCATCAATGGTCATGATTATCTTTGAATAATCCTCAGTTATAATCATACCAATAATCATCCCATCAATGCACTACGGCCAATGAGGACTTTTACCACATCATCTATAACATTACGGGTCATGATTATAACGAATGATCCTTGGTCATAATCATACCAATAAACAGTTCATCTATGCACATAAGCCAAAGATACCAATAATCAACAGTCCACCTTTGCACGTAAGCCAAAGATATACAACTGTAAAACCAATAATCAACAGTCCACCTTTGCACATAAGCCAAAGATATACAATTGTAAAATTAATAATCAACAGTCCATCTTTGCACGTAAGCCAAAGATGACTTTCATCACAATATAAGAATGAGGATGATGACAATGATATAAGCATTAATCAAACGAAAATAAGGATAAATATTAAAGACTTTAAATTTATCCAAATATTTTCAATCACTTAATAAACTCATAATCTAATATTATTAATATTATAAAAATATTTTAATCACTTCTTAAACTTATAAACAATTTATTTCAATTGTTTACACTTTACCAAATAATGCATTTAATCATTCAAAAATGCCATACTCATAAGATTTCATCATCAATGATATAATGCCTCATCAAAAATCTGCATATACCCTATATAGGATTCCCAAGCGATAAAATCCTATTTTCCAATTTTGTTACTTCACATAACATATTTAATTCATTTACTCATAACTAGTTCATTTTTATGAAAAATACCAAATCAGTCCCAAAAATATTTCTTTTCTGGGATTTAGCAGAATGTAGTCCCATATTGAACATATATTTTTCTCGAAATTTTTAAAATCCATTTACTATTTTTCATATGGCCAAAACTGCCGAATATTTAGATATTTTTCATAAATTGTACTTTTGTCCAAAATTCAAATTTCTGTGTAGGTATACTCGTTATATACATGTACTCCCAATAAAAATTTCACCAATTTTGAAGTTAACCACAAGGAGTTATAAGGGTTTACTTTTAAAATAGTCTTTTCCCATAAAATTCATAACTCCTAATCTATACATCCAAAAATCGCCATTTTTCGACACAATCTAGAAAACTCATCAATGTATCATTTCAAATTTTTCCAGAAATTTTGAGGGTCAGAAAAATTACGAAACTATAAATGAATTTTCTCCCGCCATGCGGTAATCCACGTAGACAGATCATTTCCACAATTTAATAAGAAATGAATACTAAGGATCATTCACCATGCATGCGGTAATCCACATAGACAAAAGTTATTCCAATGAATAATAATAAAGAATGGAATAACAAAGGAATTCACCACGCATGCGATAGTATCGTAGATATATGTTATTCTAACGAATAATAAAGAATGGAACAGTCATGCGTGAATCGCGCATGCACGTGATATTCCAATGTAATAATAAAGAATGGAACCGAAGTCATGCGTAATCCGCACGTACGTAATATTCCAACATAATAATAAAGAATGGAATAACAATGTAATTCACCGCATATACGATGATGGGCATGCAGATATAGTTATTCCAACATAATAAAAAAAGAATGGAACTGTGTCACGCAGAATCCGCATGCGTGATATTTCATGAGAATAATAAAGAATAGAATAATGGAAGAATTCACCACGCATGCGATAGATCGCATGACGGATAGGTTATTCCAATGTAATAATAAAGAATGGAATAACAAAAGAATTTCACTATGTATGCGATGATTAAGATGCATGATGGGTTATTCCAACATAATAATAAAGAATGGAATAACAGAAGAATTTCACCATGTATACGGTAGTCCGCGTATACAGGTTATTCCAACAAAATAATAAGGAATGGAATAACAATAGCTCTCTTCATGAATACGAAAGAAATAATACCCCTTACTATAATAATAATATCCCTTATCTTAAGAAACCTGGATATTCGAGGAATAGAGAAAGAGACTTTCTTCTTCTTTCTCTATAATTTCTCTCTCGTAATAATTGCTCTAAAGCTTTAGTGAATTCGTGAGAAATGAAGGAAGAATGAGCTTCTATTTATTGGAAAATATAGTTTCGATAATCGCACGTTTTGGGGCTCGAAATATTACAAAGATAATACCTTCCTCTTTTCTTCATTTTTAATTTAGTCTGTAAGTATTATCAAACTTGCACCACCTCCCTAATAGTAAATAATATGAATCAATAGTTCAATCATGTGAATCAATAGTTATAATCATGTGAAAATATGAATTACAAAGATATAGTACCTCCATCTATACCTCCATTTTTAACTTAGTCATGCAAGTATTATCAATCTCGCATTCAACTCCCCTAATAGTACATGAATGTGAATCAATAGTACACACATGTGAACAAATAGTTATAATCATGTGAATTAATAGCAATTAATTCCTCATTTATTCGATTAATTACCCGATTGGTCAATATAACCTCAAGACATCAATTATTAGCGAAATAAATGTCGATTTCTACTAACACTAACAATCCCAACACAATGGAAATATTTTTCTCAAAAATTTTATTTTTGAAATTTCAAAGTGAATTTTTCTGAAAAAGTCAACTGTTGACTTTTTTGACCAAAAAGTCAACTTCGATAAATTTTGTGCTTATAGTCTATTTCTACTAATTTTATCGTTCCGGACTCAAATATCATGTCTGCGTCTCCAAATTCAACTCCAAACTCAAATTCGATTTTTAATACTCCCTCCGTCCCAGGATAAAAGTGCTGGTGGATTTTTTACGCATATTAAGAAGATGAATAAAATGACAAAATTGCCTATAATAATGTCATTAAATATGGAGAGAGAATTAAAATAAGAAAAGTATGAGATATTTAATGCTACAGGTATAATAAGAAAATATGTGTAAAAGTTTGGTTATTAAAGAAAAATGGATATTTAATATGGGACTAACTAAAATAGAAATAAAGACTTTTATTATAAGACGGAGGGAATAACATTCATTACACTAAATAGATAATACTTAAATCACAAACGTTGTAATATTTTTTTTCATAATATTTTTTAACAAAACGTCGAAGATGATATGAAAAAACATTATGTATGTAAAACACTGAGGGAAAAAAACACGGAGGTCTGCCTGGGAGTCGGGTAAGAAAATAAAAACACGGAGGTAATCAAACTTTACTTCATTTGTTCCCTTCCCGTTTTCGAAGTCCTCAAACCCTAACTCCATTCTCTGATTACAAAAAGCGTATTATAGAACCCTCCGTCTCTCCTAAACCCCAGACACAGAGAGAAAATGGCCGCCGGATTCCTGAGAAACGCAGTCAAAAGGCAGTATTCCGGTGACCATCTATGGCGAATACATTCAATCGCCGACTCAATTAAAGCTCCGGTCATCAGAAACCAATTTCCTCGCCAGCAGCAGCAGCAGCCCTTAAAAGCTTTTAGCCGATTCCCCAACTCTATTTACAGAAAAGCCAAGGAGCTGGATTTTTCGGTTCCTAGTTCAATACTATCCTCACCCTTTTCGTCTGTTACAAAGTTTGGGGTTGTGGGGTGGTATTTGGGGATGATTAAATCTCGCCCCATTCTCACAAAATCCATCACTTCTGCCCTTATTTACACTGTTGCAGATTTCTCTTCTCAGGTACCAAAACCCTATAATTTCTATCTTCTCTCTCTCGAATTTCTTTTTCCAATCGGCCGCCTCTAATTATATATATATATATATATATTTATACTCCACTAATTTATATAATTAACCTGCCTATTGTGATATAATCCTATATAGACTCTGCTCAATAATTGTTTATAAACCCTACAGTAGAGCACTTCTTCATTTGGGGAAGGGGAGCTTTAGTATTTTGGGATCCTTTAGACCTGTTATTGTTTTATAGCGAGAATGGCGAATTCGGATAGCTCCTGTTAGTGTTGTTTAGGTAATTGGATTTTATGATTCAATTGGGAAATTAATCCAAAGATTGAATTTTTATATATATACTTGATTGATATTCATGTGGGTTCCTTCTTTGTTCGACAATACTACCAGGTTCTTCAACAGCAACCCGATTGTGCCCATCAGTTTTATACTGATGCCAGCACTATGATTCGAGTTGATGGGGAATTAAGTGACACGGCTTCGGCATTATTGGTAATCAATCTATGCTTTGTCTTTAGTTAATTCAGATTTTTCTCAGATGTTTCTGTTTTTCTTTTCCCCCTCATATATAATCAACTTGGTTTTGGTCTTTCAGTTTTAGTAATTTGGGTGATGCTTGGTTATCTAGGAGATCATATGCTAGATTTACTATAGTTATTACTTGGCTGGTTGAATTAGAATTTTATCGTCTTTTGCGTGGTTGATTTTTAAAAGTCCTGTACTGATAGATGTTCAATATTTTTATCAATACAAGCAATTCGATATTGTTTTTAATGTGTTTTCATAAGCACGATAATATAAATGAAATTGATGGATCCACAATTTACTGAGTGTATTTCATGTGTTTTCATGAGCACGATAATTTATATCATGAAAAGTTTGCTTTCAAACTCTTTGAGCTAGAGAGGATGCTGCTTAAATATCTGTGTATCAACATGATTTTTATTGTAGATGTGCCCGACTATGAGGTGGAGGTTAGCGAGCACTTTAATTCAGTGCATATAGAAGGAGATGAGCCAGCTGATGAGTACAGTCTCCATGATCAGCAACAAAAGGAGGAGCCAACTAAACTTGATTTTCTATGACCTTGCAGGTTAAAGAATCAGCAGAACTGCTGATGCTTCTGTTGCAAAAGTCTAATGACTTTGACCAGGGGGGATGGTTTGATACCTATTGATTTTCTGATATCATTGACTGTCAGAGCCTAAGCATATTGAAAAGTGAAAACTGTTAGATTGAGGATGGATCTTAGACCAACGGTGCATTCATAACTGTGAAATCATATCTATCAATCAGTTCATTTGGACTATGCTATCTGATCAAATTACTTTTTATGCATATAATGCACTCCCTCTGTCTGAATTTTACGCATATTTTTGCTATTTTCTTACAGGAAAACTCTACTGGTGGCTTCTGGCATCATAGTTGCTGGGGGGACAGCTGCTGCATACATGAAATACCGCAGTTACTGATGGTTTGCTTTATACCTGGCGCCTATGAAATACTACTGATTGATTCTTGATTTAACTGTCAAATAGGTGAGTTATGTTTATGATGATCTTCTCTGCTATTACTTTTGTTTGATTTAGTTGTGACTGATTTTGGTTTGATTTGATCAATTGAGCTGCCTATTGGTGCTTTGCTTTTTTGGGAGCTTTGTTATCTGTATTGTACTTTGAGATATTCCTTGGTTAGTTGGATATTGTTGTTACAAGTAACGGTCTATATAAAACAAAAGCTAAATCAGGTATCTTCATTGCTTGGTGATGATAATATTAAAAATGTTTACTTCCTTGGAAAGATTGTCACTGTTAACTGATTTTTTTTTGTTTAATGTTAGGACTGGCTTTGTTGATTCACATCCATTTGTGCTTTTCAGAATGTGTACAATAAAAGTTTTATCTGAAAACAGATACAATAAACGCACGTAGCTTTGACCACTACATCTTTCATACGTTTTTGAGTATGAAACAAGATAGTGGTCCAATAGTTTGGAAAGCCTATACGTAATAACTATTAAGCTTTAATATCTTACCATACAAAGTAATTAGATCCATCACATATAGATGGTGTATCAATTAGTTTTGTAATTGTAATGGGTCCTAATTTTAGCTTTTTCTAGCATACTATACTATTTTTCATCACCTCAGCAGATTTAGACATGATGACAGTGTTTCTAGTAGGTTGATTTTACTTATGATTGGTAAAAGCACTATTTCAAATTATTTTGTCTTCATTTTGTGTTTTTGTAATACAAGTATGACAATTCCTAACTAGTTTACCTACTTGCCGAAAACTTATGTCTGCACATCTTCAATAGAATGCTCTTGTCTTCAATCGCAGTTGTACTCTGAGCTAATTTTGCAACTTTGGTGCCCAAACAAGTGGAATTTAATATGAGATAAATGAGTTCTTAGAATTGCAGCATATAATATTTAATCCCCTGCAAGATTCTTACTAAACCCACATCAATTTTGGGCTTTAGAAGAAGATAATGCTTGGAGGGTCCTTGATAATTCATGTTTGCCTTTTCATTAATGCTATTGTGTCACTCATATAAACTTGTGAGCTGGGGCAATCTCGAAGAAACAAAAACAAAATAGCATTCCCTCAATGTTGAGCAATCTAAGATATCATACTAGCGTAATAATATCACTCTTTCAGTCCCTGGGAACCTTGTCCATAAGTTCGAGAAGGCTTAATCGCCTAAGGTATTTCTTCATCCATTTTATATTTCAGCATTTTGTGGTATTGGAAAATGAGAAAATCTTCTATGAAGATATGCTGGTGACATTTTCACGTGCTTTGATTCTTATGGCACAAGTAATTGGATGATAGCATAACATCTCGTTGAATATTGTCATCTTATGCAATGTGGTATGAATTATGATGATTTGTCCTTGCAGTGGAAACCATGAGCGTGACTGGCCAGGGTCAGGATCCTTTTATGGCAACATGGATTCAGGAGGAGAATGTGGTGTTTTAGCCGAGACTATGTTTTATGTTCCTGCCGAGAACAGAGCTAAGTTCTGGTATGAGTGTGAATAATTAAAATATTATGTCATCTTCTTTTCAAATCTGCCATGTTGGCATTTACAGGTCATGTGTGCCTGAGTTAATGCTGCCTAGGCTTTGAGTATGACAGTGACTCACCTTACAATTTATATACTCTTTTATATCATATTCAGGGGGAGGTAAAGATTAGTAGCACTTCATCATAGATTAAATACAGATATACTTTGTGATATACTTTGTTGAGCCATTCTTCTGCAGTTCCTTATGCTGTTGAATCAGTCAAGGAAATAATTGGAAAGGTTCCTGTTTTTGGGATTTGCATGGGCCATCAGATGCTTGGACAGGCATTGGGTGGTAAAACCTATAAAATGAAGTTTGGTCACCATGGAGGAAATCATCCTGTTCGTAACCTTCGAACTTGCTGCGTTGAGATAAGTGCTCAGGTGTGCTCATTAACTAACTCTAGTCAATAACCTTGTATGACTTTCCAATGTGCACACAACTCCACCTAAGTTTTCCAAGTTTTCTGCTTTCAGATCCTTTTGGTTATTTATAGCCTTAAACATACTCCGTCTTTTTGCTAATTTCGTGATGTTCAATGATGCTGACCTCCCATTTGTTTGTTTTATATCATCTCAATTTCCTCTATCTGACAGAATCATAATTATGCTGTTGATAAAGCTTTGATGTTTTGGAAACTCATGCAAATATCCACATGCCAGGTTTTGATGAACTTAACAAATGACAACTTTGTTGGCTGTCAACAAATTGCTGCCTGTGGAGGACTAGAAATATTGTCGTCGTTGATAGCTGGACATTTCCCATCAGTTAGCTCATATTTGCCTCCTTTCATTGAGATACAAAAACATGGTTCGCCATCCAAGTCGGGTCTCGAATTTGATCAGCAGAGTGGCAAACATCTCACTGATGAAGAATTGGATTTTCTTGTTGCTATTTTGGGCTTGCTTGTAAACTTGGTTGAGAAGGATGGTCAGAAGAGGTAATTTTTATTTTTAGTATCATCAGTGGCTTCAAGCTGTTACTTCCAAAAAAAAGAAAAGCTTCAGTTTGTAATATTTACATCAGTTGGATGCAAAAACTGTTTTTGCTTCTTTGAATCTGTAAAAGTGATTGCATGCTTTAACTTGTATCCTTGTGATTTGGTATCTTTGTTGAATACTAAATTTGTTCTTTTATTTCAGTGGGATAAGGCATGTGGATTAACGTACACACAAGAACAAATTGACGAAGTACGGGATGAGTGGGCAATGTACGTGAGCAACTATATGTAGAGCCTTGAGTTAACAATGAATATGTTAGATGAATGTACGTATTTTTGGGAGAACTAGGCTTTTTGTGGATGCATGTAATCAAATTCACAATTCAATATAGTAGTAATTTATATTGAAAAGTGAATTTGAGATGCATATATGGATACATTTTGGTATATATTTTCTGGATGTAGTAATTTGAAACTGTAAACGAATGATATTATTGGGATGTATTTTGAATGGTTGATATATTTTGGCTATATATCATGGCATTAGCATATTGCAGGTGCATTGGTAATATAGGTGAATCATATTCTTTTTTTTTTCTTTTTTCTTTTTTATCTACAACATTTAAAAAATGTTGTCTGATATACTAAACAATATTTTTATTCAAAAAACGTTGTGGAATCATAACTTCTACAACGTTTTTAAGCATTTGCTAATTTTTGAAAAATAAATCTACAACGTTTTTTTTTAAAAAACGTTGTGTATTGTGTTTAAGTACAACGTTTTAAAAATGTTGTGTAAGAGTGTCAAATAGATAACACCTTTAACCACGACGTTTTTTTGATAGAAATCACAACGTTTTTTTCGCCTTGTCTATTTACTGTTTTGTAGTAGTGTCATTAATATTATAACTCATAATATTTAACAACCAGGTCGTTTTTAAGAAAGAAGGGGCTTTCCGATAAGGATTTCTCCTTATTGGGGCGCAATTAGGTGACCAAACCTCTCCTTGACAGAACTTCTAGACATTGTCAATATTGCAAATAATAATATGAATAACTTTGTTGTCTCAATTATTGATTTAATAATATATAAAATATTATGCAGATGATACTGTGACAATAATTGAATCAATAATATGAGAGATGATGCAGCAATTATTGTAGCAATAATTGAGTATAACTGAGTACCTTCTCACATAAGCATCAATAATAAATACCTGGTGTACTTTCTTATGCAACTATTCAGACATATTCTGTACTTTTATCAATTTAACCATTTACTAAATAGAATAATAATTATAAAAATTGAATACTTTCATTTCGTAAAATTCAGGGTCTTACAAATACCATCCTGAAAAATCGAACGTAGTAGCTGACGCATTGAGTAGAAGATCATATGCGGGTACGAGAGCAATATTGTCAACGCAAAGACCCATTTTGTATGACTTGGAAAGGATGAAAATAGAGTTAAAGACTCCAGGGATCCATGTGATGATGGCGAATATACGAGTGGAACCAACTTTAATCGATAAAGTTAAAATTGCTTTCAAACTACTGGACTCTAGAGTGATGCGTATGAAGAAGAAAGTGCAAGAAGGTGCTTTATTAGGAAGCAAGAATCGATGAAGAAGGAATACTTTGAGTCAACTTCAGACTTTGTGTTCCTAACAATTCTGATTTGAAGTATAAAATCATGATGGAGGCGCACAACACACCATTTACGATCCATCTTGGGAGTACCAAAATGTATCGTGATCTTCGACATACATTTTGGTGGAGCAATATGAAGAGAGAGATAGCGGAGTTTATCTCAAGGTGTCTAACTTGTCAACGAGTCAAAGCAAAGCATCAAGTGCCAAAAGGTCCATTGCAACCACTTGAAATTCTAAAATAGAAGTGGGAGCACATTACCATGGATTTCATTACTGGTCTTCCAGAATGGAAGTGAGAGCACATTACCATGCGATTTGGGTCATTGTTGATAGATTGACCAAGTCTGCTCATTTCTTACCGATACGAGAAACTTTTTGTGACGTCCCCAAAATAGGTATACATCACCCATCTTGAGTTGCCAAATACATGGTATAAAAATACAAATATAACTTAATAATACAACTGTCGTGTAAAATACGCCAAAACATATGCTGTGAATTTTAATACAAATATTATCATCTAGACAATATTCACACTCAATGGAGTCCTCATTATATTTATTATCACACTATTTTATAGAATAGTGAGGACTACTAATACACCATCTCGGACCATCACTCCGTTTTCCGACTAGTCCCGGCTACGTTCTCATTTCATTAAGAGAACAATGAAAGCAAAAGGGTGAGCTCAACTAGCCCAGTAAAAAATATTATGACTAAGATAATGCAGAATAAATTATCATTAGTCTTCAACAATGTTAAACTGATAAAATATAATAAACATCAAGTTTAACTACAATGGAATAAGCAATCCATTAGAAAAATCAAGTAGAGCATGATATCTACTATCTTCTATGATTTAAAATATTTTCATCAATTTTTATCGCTGAGACTCAGCTTAATAAATAAACCACATCATCCCTGCACCACGACCAAGGATATTCATGTAATCATCAATGGTCTTGATTATACCGGATAATCCACGGTCATAATCATACCAACAATTTGTCCACCAATGAACTATGTGCCAATGAGGACTTTTATCACATCATTCGTTACATTACGGTCATGATTATATTAGAATAATCCATGGTCATAATCATATCAAGTCCATTTCGCACGTACGTTTTAAAAGATGACTTTCATCACAATATAAGCAATGAGGATGATGACAATAATATAAGCATTAATCAAACAAAAATAAGGATAAATATTAAAGACTTTAAATTTATCAAAATATTATCCATCACTTAAATAACTCATAATTTAATATTGTTAATATTATAACAATATTTTAATCCCTTCTTAAACTTATAAATAATTTAATTTAATTGTTACACTTTACCAAATAATACATTTAATCATTCAAAAATGTCATACTCATAAGATTTCATCACCAATGATCAAATCACTCATCAAAAATCTGCATATACCTTATATAAGATTTTTAAGCCCTAAAATCCTATTTACCAATTCTTCAACTTCACATAACATATTTAACTCATATGTTTATAACTAAACCATTTTCATGAAAAATTATCAAATCAACTTATTATTTTTCTATCCTTTGTCCAAACATATATACATATATTTCATACACAACAAGTATTTTTTTTTATAATTTTTCAATTACCTTAAGTATTTTTCAAAAATTAATTTCTAAGTAATTCCTAAGAAATTAGCTACCTCAAGTTTAACTCCAGAAATTCCCAAATCTTGGCAGGTTCTTACACATGTTAACGTGAGCTTCCAGTTTAAATTTCATGGTCATCGGAGTTATAGAACTCAGGTTATAACGTTATTCGTCGGAAAAATCTAAATATTGAAATAGTCACAACTTGCTCATTTTAAGTCGGAATGAGCTCATTTTTGGACAGGAGGTACTTTATACCCTATATTTCTATGTCCCAAAAGGCCGAAATTTTTCTCACAAATTAAGTGGCCAAAAATGCCCTTTTAAATTTTTGAACAGTAGTTTTTTGGTACTTTGCAATTTTTGGTTCCTTTGCTAAAATTAGTCCATACGAAAATCTACAACACCTTTTCTAGTGATTCCACTTGGATAAGTTAGAAAACTCATAGATCTAACTCTAGAACTTAACCACACTCAAAAATTCGAAATATAATAGGTGATATGGTCAATTGAATTTCATGTTCTATTTTCACCAAAATCTGATATTCAACCCTTTGTGATTTTTAAGAAACTTTCATGTTTTCATAATTTAATAAGGAATGAATATAAAGGATCATTCACCATGCATGTGGTAATCCACATAGACATGTTATTCCAACAAAATAATAAAGAATAGAATAACAGAAGAATTCACCATGCATGCGATAGACCGCACAAACAAGTTATTCTCGACAGAATAATAAAGAAACGGAACTGTGTCAAAGCGTAATCAGACCAAGCGAGGATATTCCAACGAGAATAATAAAGAAGCGGAACTAGTCGAGGCGTAATCCGACCGATGTGATATTCCAATGAGAATAATAAATAATGGAATAACAATGTAATTCACCATGCATACGATAGATGCATATGCGAGGTTATTCCAACGAGAATAATAAATAATGGAACTGGTCGTGCGTAAGCGTTACGCAGACGGATATTAAGCGAGAATAATAAAGAATGGAATAATGAAGAAGAATTTCACCATGTATGCGGTACTTGGCATAGGCATGAGTTATTCCAACATAATAATAAAGAATGGAATAAAAGAGAAAAATTTCACCACGATATACGGTGAGTCGCGTATCTGAGTTATTCTAATAGAATAATAAGGAATGGAATAACAATAGCTCTCTTCATGAATACTGAAAGAGTAATACCCCTTACGAGTACAACAAATAATATTCCTTACCTAGAAGAAAGCGGATATTGGAAAAGTGAGGTAGCAGACTTCTTCTTCTTCTTCTCTCTATATAATTTCTCTCTAGAGTTTGATTGAATTCGTAAGAAATAATGAAGGAATGAGCTTCTATTTATAGGAGAATGGGTGATATAGTAACTAATTTATGAACGGTCAGATTGATTTACTTTTAAACGAACGGTCCATATTGATTTACTATTAAAACTTAAAGCAATAGTCCATACTGATTCACTATTAAAACTTTAAACCAACGATCCATATTGATTTACTATTAAAACTTTAAACCAACGATCCATATTGATTTATTTATTATAATTTCAAAACAATGATGCGAAAAATTAGCACATCTCCTCATGGAATAATATTGTACCCAAAAATGATTTGGATCTAAAAGAAATATATTTTTCGGGTGAATAGTACCCTATGAATAGTACTTCGGGAATAGTACCCCGTGAATAGTACCCCGATACAAAAAGTATCTCAAATACCCAAGTGAACAATGCTAGAGTGAATAGTAATCGGGTAAATAGTAACCCATGAATAGTAACTCGTAAATAGTACTCTGACACAAAAAGTGTCCCAAATATCCGAGTGAATAATGCTAGAGTGAATAGTAATCGGGTGAATAGTAATTCGTGAATAGTATTCTGACACGAAAAGTGCCCCGAATACCCGATTGAACAATATAACCTCCAGACATCAATTATTATCGAAATAAATATCGATTTTCACTAACACTAATAATTCCAACACAATGGAACTATCAATTTCATCTTTAATGAACATGAACTTATTCATCATTAATATTATAACTCATAATATTTAACAACCAGGTCGTTCCTAGGAAAGAGGGGGCTTTCCAATAAGGATTTCTCCTTATTGGCGCGCAATTAGATGACCAAACCTCTCATTAACAGAACTTCTAGACATTATAAATATTGCAATTTAATAATATGAACAACTTTGTCGTCTTAATTATTGATTTAATAATATATCATATTATCACGAGATGATCTTTGTGACAATAATCGAATCAATAATATGAGAGATATGATGCAAAGAATTCTTGTAGTAATAATTGAGTATAAGCGAGTGACTTCTTACGTAAGCATCAATAATCAATACTGGTGTGCTACTATGCAAAAACGCGTATTCTTGTACTTTTACTCTTTGGGTAGTTCAGCGGTTTTAACGGTAACACTACTAGTTATTTTTATAAAAGATAATTACGTCATTTTCTAAATACGAACAATACTTCCGTTGTGGGTTCACCAAAGATTGTCGTGTAAATGACGGATATTTTCGACAAAAAGAATATTCCCTGACCAAACGAATATTTTATAACAACTTGCATACTTTGCAAAATTTATAAATACTACCCACAACTATAACATTATATCAAATCCATACCATAATATTCAAAAAAAAAATATTTCGAGAAAATTAAATCTTTATTCGTAAAATTTGGGGTCTCACACTTTTACACTTGAACGTCTTGCTAGTATGTACATAAACGAGATCGTAAGATTGCATGGTATGCTAGTATCCATAGTTTCTGATCGAGACCCAAGATTCACTTCAAGATTTTGGGTTAGTTTGCAAAAAGCTATGGGCACAGATTTACGATTTAGTTGAAATATATCATCCTCAAGCGGATGGGCAGTCGGAAAGGACTATTCAAACTCTTGAAGATTTATTAAGACTCTGTGTCCTTGACTTCAAGGGAAGTTGGGACAAGTTCTTACCATTGGTGGAGTTTTCCTAGAACAATAATTATCAAGCAAGTATTGGCATGGCTCCATTTGAGGCGTTATATGGAAGAAAGTGTCGTTCTCCAGTATGCTGGCATGAGGTGGGTGAAGCAACATTGTTGGGACCGAATTTGGTACGTATGACTACGAAAAAGATTCAAACAATCCGACAACGTATAAAAACCTCACAAGATCGACAAAAGAGTTATGCTGATCTTCATCGAAAAGACGTGGAATTCAATATTGGAGATCATGTGTTATTACGTGTTACTCCATGCAAAGGAGTTACAAGATTTGGAAAGAGAGGAAAGCTCAATCCTCGATTCATTGGCCCATTTTTAATCCTCGACCGAGTAGGAACTGTGGCCTATAGACTCGCCTTACCGCCAAGTATGTCCCGTGTTCATAACGTTTTTCACATATCTATGTTACGTAAATATGTGAAAGACCCGAATCATATTATTGAATTAGAACCAGACGAGATAGAGGAAGATTTAATGTGTGAAGAGTTACTTGTTAAAATCTTGGATAAGAAGGATCATATTCTACGCTCTAAAGTTATACCTCAAGTCAAAGTTTTGTGAAGAAACCACGATGTGGAGGAAATGACCTGGGAGTTAGAATCTGAGATAAAATCAAAGTATCCTCACCTCTTCGATATACCAGGTATACACCCTAATTTCGAGGACGAAATTTTATAAGAAGGGGAGGTTGTAAGACCCCAATTTTTATGAATAAAGAATAATTTTCTCAAAATATATTTTTGAATATTATGGTGTGAATTTGATATAATGTTATAGTTGTGGATAATATTTACAAATTTTTCAAAGTAAGTAAATGGTTATATAATATTCGATTGGTTGGGGAATATTCGTTTTAACAGGGAATATTCGTACGACAACACAATCATTGGTGGACCCCACAACGGAAGTATTGTCGCAGTTAAAAAATGACATAATTATCTTTTTATAAAAATAACGGCGGAAGTTTTACCGTTAAACTGTTGAACTACCTGGTAGTAAAAGTACAGTAATACGCGTGGTTGCATAGTAACACACAATATTGATTATTGATGCTTATGTGAGAAGTCACTCAGTTATACTCAATTATTGTTACAGTAATTGCTGCATCATATCTCTCATATTATTGATTCGATTATTGTCACAATATCATCTGCATTATACTATATATTATTAAATCAATAATTGAGAAGACAAAGTTATTCATATTATTAAATTGAAATATTTACAATGTCTAGAAGTTCTGACAAGGAGAGGTTTGGTTATCTAATTGCGCGCCAATAAGGAGAAATACTTATCGAAAAGCGCCCTCTTTCCTGGGAACGACCTGGTTGTTAAATATTGCGAGTTATAATATTAATGATGAATAAGTTCATGTTGATTAAAGATGAAATTGATAGTTCCATTGTGTTGGAATTATTAGTGTTAGTGGAAATTGACATTTATTTCGATATTAATTGATGTTTGGAAGTTACTGACCAGTCGGGTAATTAACCGGATAAATGAGCAATTAATTGCTATTAATTCACATGATTATAACTATTTGTTCACATGTGTGTACTACTGATTCACATTCTTGTACTATTAGGGGAGTTGGTGCATGATTGATAATACTTGCATGACTAAGTTAAAAATAGAGGTATAGATTGAGGTACTGTACTGTAATTCATATTTTCACATGACTATAACTATTGATTCACATGATTGAACTATTGATTCACATTATTTACTATTAGGGGAGGTGGTGCAAGTTTGATAATACTTGCAGGACTAAATTAAAAATGAAAGAAAAGTTGAAGGTATTGTACTATAATATTTCGAGCCCCAAAATGTGCAATTATCGAAACTATATTTTCCTATAAATAGAAGCTCATTCTTCCTTCATTTCTCACCAATTACTAAAGCTATAGAGCAATTATTATAGAGAGAAATTATAGAGAGAAAGAAGAAGAGAAGTCTACTACCTCTCTACTCCAGTATCCAGTTTCTTTCTAAGGTAAGGGGTATTATTTCTTTTGTATTCATGAAGAGAGCTTCTGTTATTCCATTCTTTATTATTATGTTGGAATAACTTTGCCTATGTGAAGTACCGCATACATGGTGAAATTTCTTCATTATTCCATTCTTTATTATTATGTTGGAATAACACATACATCAAGTACCGCATACATGGTGAAATTCTTCTTTTATTCCATTCTTTATTATTATGTTGGAATAACTCGCATCATGGCAAGTACCGCATACATGGTGAAATTCTTACATTATTCCATTCTTTATTATTCGTTGGAATATCTCAGATAATAAGCGGATTACGCTTAGACACGGGTTCCATTCTTTATTATTCATTGGAATAACTCATGCATGGATCTATCGCATGCATGGTTTCTTTGTTATTCTATTCTTTATTATTTCGTTGGAATATCACATGCATATGCGGATTACGCTTAGACACGGGTTCCATTCTTTATTATTCTTTGGAATAACACGTCGTTCGTGCGGTTTATCGCATGCATGGTGAATTCTTTCGTTATTCCATTCTTTATTATTACATTTGGAATATCCATGCTGTGCGGATTACGCATGACACAGTTCCATTATTTATTATTACGTTGGAATAACTCGCCTATGTGGATTATCACATGCATGGTGAATGATCTTTCGTATTCATTCCTTATTAAATTATGGAAATGATCTGTCTACGTGGATTACCACATGGCGGGTGAAAATCCATTTGCAGTTTCATATATTCTATGATACTCATTTGGTTAAAATTTTGGCTTCTATACTCCATGAAATTAGTAGAATATCCTGCATATTTGCGCTTCATCCGGTATCTTTTCATGGAAATATTCTTCTGAGCATTCTTGAATTTTACTCCACAAAGCAGTATCATGTTGACAATTTGGACGTAATTGATTTCAAGATAAATTATCTTATAAATCTTTAAAATTTATTCTTGAACTTGTTTTATTAAATTATTTTGTCATTGTCACCATCCTCATGCTTATATTGTGATGAAAGTCATCTTTGGCTTACGTGCATAGATGGACTTTGTATGATTATGACCAGGGATTATTCGGTATAATCATGACTGTAATGTTATAAATGATGTGGTAAATGTCCTCGATGAGTCTGTAGTGCATTGATGGGCGGTTTTGGTATGATTATGACCGAGGATTATTCGGTATAGTCATGACCATTGATGATTTAATGAATATCCTTGGTCGTAGTAGTGCGAGGATGACTCGATGATGTGGTTTATTTATTAAGTTTGAGTCTCGTGATAAAATTGATGAAAACATTTTAAATCATAGAAGATAGTAGATATCATGCTATACTTGACTCTTCTAATGGATTCTTATCCGCTATGATTAAACTTGATGTCTATTGTATTTTATCGGTTTAACATTATTTGAAGACTAATGATAATTTATTCTACATTATCTTAGTCATAATATTTCTTCTTGGGCTAGTTGAGCTCACCCTTTCTTTCTTATTCTCTTGAGAAATGAGCGTATTTGGGACTAGTCGGGAGCAGGTGGCGGTCAGGATGATAGCATTAGTAGTCCTCACTATTTTCTTAAATAGTGTGACAATAAATGTAATGAGGACTCCATTGAGTGTGGATATTGTCTAGATGACAATATTCTTATTAAAACTCTTATATTATGTTTTGTCGTATTTTACACAACTGTTGTATAATTAAGTTGTATTTGAATTTGTACCTGTATTTGGCGACTCAAGATGGGTGATGTATACCTATTTTTCGGGCATCACATCTTGTCTCGCATCTCAGCCAGGGATCATATCCCTAAGCTTTGATTTTAACTGTGACACCCCCAAAATAGGTATACATCACCCATCTTGATTTGCCAAATACATGGTACAAAATTCAAATACAACTTAATAATACAACTGTCGTGTAAAATACGATAAAACATAAACTGAGAGTTTTAATACGAATATTGTCTTCTAGATAGTATTCAAACTCAAAGGGAGTCCTCAATACATTTATTATCACACTATTTCATAGAATAGTGAGGACTACTAATACAAACATCTGGGCCGTCACTCCGTTCCCCGACTAGTCCCTGCTACGTTATCATTTCCTGAAGAGAACAATGAAAGCAAAAGGGTGAGCTCAACTAGCCCAGTAAGAAATATTATGACTACGATAATCCATAATAAATTATCGTTAGCCTTCAACAAAGGTTAAACCGATAAAATATAACAAACATCAAGTTTAATCATAAATGAATAAGTAATCCATTAGAAGAGTCAAGTAGAGAATAAAATCTACTATCTTCTATGATTTAAAAGGTTTTTCATCACTTTTATCGCTGAGACTCAGCTTAAATAGAATCCACATCATCCCTGCACTACGGCCAAGGATATTCATTAGTATCACGACCACAAATTATCCATGCACTACGGGCAGGATATTCGTGTTTTCATCAATGGTCATGATCATGCCAACAACTTTCCATCAATGCACTACGGGCCAATGAGGACTTTTACCACATCATTTGTAACATTACGGCCATGATTATACCGAATAATCCTCGTCATAATCATACCAAGTTCATCTATGCACTCTGTGCCACAAATGACTTTCAACATAATATAAACATGAGGATGATGACAATGATATAAGAATTCAATAAAATAAGTTCAAGGGTAAATTTTTAAAGATTTATAATTTAATTTATCCAGAAATCAATAACGTCCAAATTGTCAACATGATATTGCTTTGTGGAGAAAAATTCAAGAATAATATTGTACCAAAAATAATTTGGACCGAAAACGAATCAATTTTTATCATGAATAGTACCTCGAGTAAATAGTACTCGAGTGAATAGTACCCCGTGAATAGTAATTCAGGAATAGTAACCTCGTAAATAGTACCCCGGCATGAAAAATTTAAAACTTATCAAGAATGCTCAGAATAATATTTCCATGAAAAGATACTGGATGAAGCGCAAATATCAAGGATATTCTACTAATTTCATGGAGTTTAGAAGCCAAAACTTTAATAAAACGAGTATAGAATTTGAAATCGAAACAAAATAATATTACTTACATACTATGTAGTATGGAAGAAAATATTATTTCAAGCTTAATATTGAACAAAAATAACATCCCTTACCTTGAAAAGAAGAGTATTTAAACCGGTATAAGCGGGGATATTCTTGAAGAAAACTTTTCAACGTTTTCACGCATCCTATTTATAGGAGAATAGAAGGGAAGTCTTGATGAGAATAGACGTAAAAGCAGAAAACTCACGGACACTCTCTGGCGATTCATATAATCTTATGCAAGCATCGCTGCATAGTAAAATACTATGCAAACAAAATATAATATATTCTATTTTTCATAAAAAACAAAACTAATAAAATATATTATATATATATATATATAATTACATTGTCATTCACGGGTTACTGTGACGCCCCCAAATCTGGGTCTCTTCCAACCCGACAGATGGTGCTACACGGTACTACCATTCATTCATTCAATTGAATAGTCTCAAAAGGACTAATATAACTTCTATATATCCAAAATAATATTACATTTCCCAGGTTCTTTGTAACCCATTCGTTTGTTCATGTCATAATATTCAATATATTACAGACATTCAACTATTCTATTACATAAGTAATCTAAGGGTTTATCTTCGCCTTGCCCTTGTCCTTGCCTGAGCCTTCGGTCCGCTCGATCTTGGCTGTGTTCATATGGTTCAAGCAAGAGTGAGCATGACTAGCTCAACAAGTACTACAATTCTAATAAACAACATGCTTGAAACATAGAACTTATATATCTTTAGTAACTAAACAATAGTTACGAAGTACTATCGATAATTCAAAATAGCACTTCTTTTCATTTAAAATGTTTTCCAACAACAATATTCAGTAGAATATCAACTAAGGCTCAAGACTATGAGCAGTTCATAATTTCTTTTGAAAAGGACAACCCGACACTAAGTCTGTAAGTCCGACATAGCTTACGAGTACTTCTGGGTAATCAGCCCATAGTACTCTATGTTGATCAACACTACATTCATTAAACGTGTATACGTTTAAGTTGTGGCAACCTCACGTGCCTGTCGTTAAACGACAAAAATATTTTAGCATACTTGGTCTTCGATTGAAAACCATACCAATATAACTTGGTAAACATTAGTCATGCTTGAAAAAATCATAATATAAGTCTAGCCGAAAGAATTGGCTTTAGACTTTTATCGTTAAAAACTTCATGTGAAAGAGTACATGAATTACACAGCTTGTCCAGATTGAACTGGAACAAGGGTTAGAATACTTGCCTTCAGCGTCTGCTTACTGATTAACACACGTACACTTTAAGTCTCTATGTTTCTACAATACATGATCATATAACGTACCACATTAGGTCATATATAATCAAGTATGTATACTATTATATCTTACCCTTCATCTCAATCTAAATCCTGACTTAGATCAGTTATTATGGTTTTCGGCTTTTCATTACGTCAATCACATTATGTTCACTTTCAATTGATTATCAACCTTTAATCCTCATACATTACATGTCTAACAATGCCTTAACAATGTTATATTAACACCTTAGTTCATTACCAATGAGTTCTCTTTTATTCTATACTTGTAAACATTCTTGTCCATCAAACTCTAAGACTCAGTGGCCACATAACTTAACTGCATCTCAGATCGTCACATGAAGTTAGCGAATCTGCATTCGACCTTGTCTTTGCTTGCGTACATGAAGCTTTAAAACGTGAGTCGCTTGTGGCGCGGACTTTGTGCCTCAAACAGTTTGCAAAATTTTGAAAATTTCACGAAACTCCGGACGCATAACTTCTTCGTTATAAGTCTGAATTGGTCCGTTCAAAAGCCTACGGTTCACAAATTACATACTCTATGCGTTCATGCAAGAATTTTATCTGTTTGACTTCGTTTGCTAAAATTTCACCTATGAGTTCATTTTTAATGAAAACAATAAACGTTTGTGAACGTTCAACGCTCTTTTCTTCGTTCTAAGTTGGAATTCGGTCATTTTCGAGTCCGCAACTCTATAATGCCAAATATGACTTCAAACACAAAATACGACTTCCATTCCGAGAATTTTACGAATTCGACGATAATCGTCCAATCGTGTGAATTCCGACAAAACTACATTACTAATTATTCTAAATGGATTTTAACCAACATATGAACATTTCAAGTTACTTATTACACCAACTTATAATCAAAGTAGGTTTTAACTTATTCTCATAAGTCAATGACTTATTTAACTTATGAACTACAATTCCTTATGCTTATGACTTTCTATGAACTTAAGTTCATCAATCAATATTCTCATACTATATTCAACATACTAATATCATATGCCAAACATATGCTAAGTTCTTCATGATTCTAACAACTTATTAGAGTTCAAGTTGCTTATTCAACTTATTCGGCTTAAGTCCATTCATAACTTAATTCTTATATGTTATTATCACACAATCCCACTTCTCTATAAATCTTATCATAGAAGAGATAAAGATATAATAGATATGAGTCTTACCCTTGAAGACTATGATTTCAATTCACTTTGGAAAATCTAACAAAGGTTGAAGTGGCTTATAAGTGCTTAAGTGGCTTATTCTCTATACCAAATAAGTAGCTTATCTTGAGAGGAGTTGGATGAAATTTGAACAACCAACAAATGAAATGAGGCTTCTCTATTTATAGGCAACTTAAGGTTAGTGCAAAATGGTCAATAATACCATCCCACCTCCTTATTCCACCTCCTTACTATTCATTACCTTACAACTAAGTTAACTTGCTAGCCACTTCCCTTTCTTGCTCATCATAACACTTGGGCACCAAACAAAATGTTTGCCCATCAAGTCTACCCATTTTACCCTTGGTTTGCCCCTTGGATCATGGCTTCTCATTGGGCTTTGTTAATTAATCTAACTACTTTCTTGTTGTGCTTGTGCTACCATAGTTTGGACTTATGACTTATCAAACACTTGGGCTTGATTGTCACATTCTATTGGACTTCTCTTATTAGGCTAATAATCCTACAAGTCCATTACCTTAGATTTAACAACTTAACATATATATACCACACATAATTCTCGTATGCTAGCTCGTATATTTATTCGTAATATACGTTATTTCATTCTCCATACACAATAGTATAATACATCGTCTTATACTTACATTCATTACTTCATACAATGTATACACATTATACGATCACAACTTTCTTCCTTTACGCATAATAAACCTAACGTTCCCAAATTAGGTCCACATGCAAAATATTACATTTTCCATACTTAGATTATTATTACATAATCCATCTCACCTTGATATTATAACGTTACGTATTTCTCGGAAGTTCAAAAATAATTCCCGAGCAGAAATCGATGAATAGTGTTTTGCGAAAAATTTCTCGAAAAACTTTTATTTTCGTCTTAGAAATTCAAATACTTTAATTCTCTCACGTAGTTAAAATACTACGACATTCCAACGTTTCTAGGTTATAGAACGACGTTCATCTTATCCATACGTAATAATAATAAATAATATTATTTTATTCATTATTAAAAGTATTTACAAAGGTTCGATTTTCTGGGGTGTTACATTCTCTCCCCCTTATAAGGATTCTGTCCCCAGAATCTCGCTGTATATATAAAAAATTACACAAATATATGCGGGTAATTCTTTTTCATCATGTCTTCTAACTCCCAAGTTGATTCTTCTGCATTGTGGTTCTTCCATATCACTTTTACCGAAGGTATGACTTTATTTCGCAGAACTTGTTCTTTTCTATCAACAATTTGAATCGGTGTTTTCTTGTACGTTAAGTCCTTCTCGATATGAATAGGTTCATATTCTATCATGTGCTTATAATTTGGCTTATAAGGACGTAATACAGATACGTGAAATACATTATGTATTCGTTCTAGGTCTGGTGGTAAGGCTATCATATAAGCTACCTCACCTACCCATTTTAATACCTCAAAAGGTCCTGTGAACCTTGGACTTAACTTTCCCTTCTTCCCAAAACGTATCTTTCCTTTCCAGGGAGATACTTTTAGGAATACATACGAACCTACTTCAAACTCCCGATTCTCTTTATGCGGATCCGTAAACTTCTTCTGTCTGTCTTGAGCTACTAGAAGACGCATTTGTATCTTCTTGACAATGTCCGCTGTCTGTTGTACCAACTCTGGTCCCAATATTTGGCATTCTCCTACCTCATCCCAATATAGTAGCGTTCTGCATTTCCTCCCATACAAAGCTTCGTAAGGCGGCGTACCTATGCTTGCATGATAACTATTGTTATACGCAAACTCCACTAATGGTAGATGATCATCCCAACTACCCTTGAAATCCATGACGCAAGATCTTAGCATATCTTCTAATGTCTAAATTGTCCTCTCGCTCTGTCCATCCGTTTGTGGATGATACGCTGTACTCAAATTCAACTGCGTTCCTAACTGCTCTTGTAGACTCCTCCAAAAGTTCGATGTGAATCGTGGATCACGATCTGACACAATCGATACTGGCACCCCATGTCTAAAGATTATTTCCTTAATATAGAGTCTAGCTAACTGATCTAAGTTATACTTAACCCTAATTGGTAAAAAGTGAGCCGACTTCGTCAATCGGTCTACTATTACCCAGATCGCATCATACCCCTTCTGAGTAGTCGGAAGTCCTACCACAAAATCCATCGTGATATTCTCCCATTTCCACTCCGGAATTTCTAATGACTGTAGCAAGCCACTAGGTCGTTGATGTTCGGCCTTAACTCTCTGACAAGTCAAGCACCTACTCACGTACTCTGCTATTTCTCTTTTCATGTTCGGCCACCAAAAACTCTGTCGAAGATCTTGATATATCTTAGTGCTACCAGGATGAATCGAAAACCTCGAACTATGAGCCTGTTGGAACACCTGTTCCTTTAATTCCATCTCATTCGGAACCCAAATTCTTCCTTCAAATGTCAATAATCCCTCATTATCAAGACTGTACTTAGTATCTTTTTCATTGGCTAGCCGCTCCTTTATCCGGTCGCACTAATTCATTTTGAGTTGTACCTCTTTAACTCTCTCTACGATGGTAGATTGCATCTCCGTCGCAAACAACATTTTTCCTCCTTCACTTGGCAGCTTCACTTCCAACTCCATCCTAGCCATCTCTGTTATCAACTCAGTTTGAGCCGTCAACAAAGACAACTTTTTCCGACCCTTCCTACTTAAGGCGTCGACAACTACATTGGCTTTTCTAGGGTGATACAGGATTTCATAGTCGTAATCCTTTATCAATTCCAGCCATCTCCTCTGCCTCATATTCAACTCCTTCTGTGTGAAGATATATTTTAGACTCTTGAGGTCCATGTATATCTCACATTTTTCTCCATAAAGATAATGTCTCCATATCTTTAGAGCAAAAAACATCATGGCGCAGTTCGGATCATGAGTAGGGTAAACTTTCTCATAATCCTTCAACTGCTTAGATCCATACGCAATGACCTTGCCATGCTGCATGAACATGCACCCAAGTCCTCTATGCGAAGTATCACTATAAACTACAAAATTTCCTGTGTCATCGGGCAATGACAAAACAAGCGCTTCACTTAACCTCTTCTTTAGTTCTTGAAAACTGTCCTCGCATTTGTCAGTCCAAGCGTATTTCACCGTCTTCCTCGTCAAGTTAGTCAACGGAGTAGCTATCTTCGAAAAATCTTGGATGAATCGCCGATAGTAACCCGCTAACCCTAGGAAACTCCGCACCTCAGTCGGCATTTTTGGTTGTTCCCAATTCATCACGGCTTCCACCTTCGCTGGATCTACTGAAATTCCCTCATGGTCAATGACATGACCTAAAAACTGTACCTTCTCCAACAAAAAATCACACTTAGTGAATTTCGCAAACAACTTCTCCTTTCTTAGTGTCTCCAACACTAATCTAAGGTGTTCAGCATGATCTTCTAGCGTCTTAGAATAGACTAGAATATCATCTATAAACACCAAGACGAACTTGTCCATATATTATTTGAACACTCTGTTCATCATATCCATGAATGCAGCTGGTGCATTTGTCAACCCAAACGACATCACCAGAAACTCGTAATGACCATAACGAGTCCTGAATGCTGTCTTTGGTACATCCTCCTTCCTAACCTTCAACTGATGATACCCTATTCTTAAATCTATTTTTGAAAAATACTTAGCCCCTTTCAACTGATCAAAGAGATCATCGATCCTGGGCAATGGGTATTTATTCTTTATCGTTAACTTGTTTAACTCTCGATAGTCGATACATAGTCTTAACGATCCGTCCTTCTTCTTGACAAACAATACCGGTGCTCCCCACGGTGAAACACTCGGTTGAATGTACTTCCTGTCTAACAGTTCTTGCAACTGCACCATCAACTCCTTCATTTCCATTGGCGCCATACGATACGGTGCCCTGGAAATTGGTGCTGCTCCTGGCACAATGTCTATCACAAACTCTGTCTCCCTATCCGGCGGAAGACCCGACAATTCACTCGGAAATACATTGGCGAATTCTCTCACTATAGGTATTTGTTCCATGGTTGCTACCACTCTCTGGGTATCAACAACATGGCATAGGTAACCTATACATCCCTTCCTCAGTAATTTCCTAGTTTGTGTTATGGTTAGACAACATGAACGTCCCGGCGATCTATTCCCGTAAAATACTACCTGCGGTTATTCTAATGTCTTAATGTTCACACATTTCTTTTGACAATCTATAATTGCCCCATGGTTTACTAACCAATCCATCCCGAGAATTACATCGAATTCTCCTAACTTTATCGGTAACAAATCTACCGATAATTTACAACCCCGTATATCTACGCAACAACTCTTATGAACATCTTCAACAGGAATTATTTCTTCGTTTGCTACCTTAATATTTAAAGGTAAAGGCAGCTTTTCGGGAAGTAATCCTAATCGTCTAGCAAAATTGCATGCTATAAATGAACAAGTAGCACCCGAATCAAACAGCACGCACGCATTGATATCGTTGATCGGAATAATACCTGCGACGACGTCCCCTAATGCGACTGCATCTTGGACTGTCATTTTAAAGGTATAACCCATCGGCCTACCCGGCTGCGCTGGTCCACTAATAGCTAACTTGCCGCTATTAGTGCCCCGGTTCCCATCCATCCCCTTCTTCGGGCAGTTCTTTGCCATGTGGTCAGTTGACCCACACACAAAGCATCCATGGTTCTTCTTCGGACTCGGACAATTAGGCGCAATATGCCCCTCCTGTCCATAATTATAACAGACAGCCTTCCCCTTGAGACAGACTCCTAAGTGAGTCTTCCCACAGGTCTCGCAGGCCTCCATTCTTCTTTTCGGGTCTCCTTGCTTCACTTTAGTATTCCCAGAGCTAAATGCCTTCCTCTTCTGTCCCTCGCCACTACCACTGGCTCCCTCGATCTTTACTCCCCCATCTACTTTCCCCTTACTCTTCTTTTCTTTATGGTACTGGCTCAACGCCTCGCTACCACCTTCAACGATTATCGCCTTCTCTAAAACGGTCCCAAAAGAAGTACTTTGGAACACCGATATACGGTTATAGAGCTAGGGTTTCAAGCCTTGCTCGAACCGTTGCGCCTTTCTCACCTCAGTATCCACTTGGTGTGGAACAAACCTTGCCAGTTCATTAAACTTGGCCGCGTATTGGGGAACCGTCATGTCCCCTTGTTTCAACTCCAGAAACCGCATCTCCATCCTCCCTTGCATGCTCGTGGGAAAGTATTTCTCGAATAATATCTCCTTAAACCTATCCCACGTCAGATTCGCTATCCCAACCCTAGCCTGATTTGCTTCCCACCAAAAGTTGGCCTCTCCCTTCATCATATAGGTCGCAAAGGCAACCTTTTGGGCCTCGTCGACATTTACTATTACAAATGCCTTCTCTATCTCCTTAACCCACGTTTGGGCTTCAATAGGGTCCGTAGTTCCTTTGAACTCTGGTGGACCCACGTTCTTGAAATCCTTAAAGGTAGTAGCTCGTGCTACTCCTGGATTTACGGGGATATTAGCCCTTGTTCTATTAAATGCGACTGTTATTAAATTAATAAACTCCTGCATCGGGTTAACCGGACCTCTCTCCGGTTGATTCAAGTTCGTTCCTTGGTTACGTTGCACTCTTCTTGGCGGCATTTTGCTGATACAATAAACACATTTTGTTATTATTCCTTTCCTTTATTAGTTATCATTAATATTAACAATAACTCCAACATCCATAACTCATTGCTTTCCATAAAAAGGACTTATATTCATTCTTCGTAGTATAATACTACATCGGTTACATACACAGCCTAAGTTGATTACATTACTTTCCCGTTATAGCTTTCCAAAAAAAATTGAGATTTACAAAAGACTACCCCTTACTATACAAAAAGGGCTTTACGTTACTTACTACTTACAAACTATTTACATACTACTCTAACTACTACTAATCTACATCTGCCTCAAGGCATTCTCGAAATCTGCCTTGGCAAGACCGGCAATGATATCATGGCTAATAGTATGCCGTGTTTGCCCCACCTCCACAGGATATCCAGCTACCTGCTGCTGGAAATTTGTGTGAGAACTCCTATAGATATAGGACATCCTCCCTATCTTCTGCACCTTGGTCTTTAGCTCCTCCTTGAGTTCAAAGACCTCGTGCTTTAAATCGTGGACTTTGTCCTTAGCCAAAATCCGTTCATCATGCTCCTGCTCCCATATGGACTCGACATCAGTCTTGTCCTCTTTAACCATTTGGAGCTCTACTTTCAGCTCCTTGACATCCTGATAGTAATGGATATTTCTATCCAACACTGACATAAACAGAGACATCATTGACCCTTCAGGAGCTATCTCCGCTGCTATAGCTACCGGATTAAAGGACACTGTCTCTACTTCCTCCTCTATCATTCCGTCGAATACTGACATGTAGTCAGCATCATCTGAGTCTCCGGACTCAATAATCACTACATCTGGCTCTGCTACTATGGGGTTCGGTATAACCTCTACTTTGTTCATCGATTCTTCACTGTCTCTACTTCCTCCTCTATCATTCCCAGGTTCTTTGTAACCCATTCGTTTGTTCTTGTCATAATATTCAATATATTACAGACATTCAACTATTCTATTACATAAGTAATCTAAGGGTTTGTCTTCGCCTTGCCCTTGTCTTTTCCTGAGCCTTCGGTCCGCTCGATCTTGGCTGTGTTCATATGGTTCAAGCAAGAGTGAGCATGACTAGCTCAACAAGTACTACAATTCTAATAAACAACATGCTTGAAACATAGAACTCATATATCTTCAATAACTGAACAATAGTTACGAAGTACTATCGATAATTCAAAATAGCACTTCTTTCATTCAAAACGTTTTCCAACAATAATATTTAGTAGAATATCAACTAAGGCTCAAGACTATGAGCAGTTCATAATTTCTTTTGAAAAGGACAACCCGACACTAAGTTAGTAAGTCCTAAGATAGCTTAGCTTCTGAAACACTTCGGGTGATCGATACCCCATAGTACTCTATGTTGATCAACACTACATTCATTAAACGTGTATACGTTTAAGTTGTGGCAACCTCACGTGCCTGTCGTTAAACAACAAAAACATTTTAGCATACTTGGTCTTCGATTGAAAACCATACTAATATAACTTGGTAAACATTAATCATGCTTGACAAAATCATAATATAAGTCTAGCCGAAAGACTTGGCTTTAGACTTTTATCGTTAAAAACTTCATGCGAAAGAATACATGAATTACACAAAGCTTGTCGGTGATCGAATCAAACAAGGGTTAGAATACTTGCCTTCAAAGGTTCGCCATCGACAACACGCATTACACTTTAAGTCTCTACGTTTCTATAATACATGATCATATAACGTACCATATTAGGTCATATATAATCAAGTATATATACTATTATATCTTACTCTTCATCTCAATCTAAATCCTGACTTAGATTAGTTATTATGGTTTCCGGCTTTTCATTACGTCAATCACATTATGTTCACTTTCAATTGATTATCAACCTTTAATCATCATACATTACATGTCTAACAATGCCTTAACAATGTTATATTAACACCTTAGTTCATTACCAATGAGTTCTCTTTCATTCTATACTTGTAAATATTCTTGTCCATCAAAACTCTAGGATTGGCGTCGCGGCGCCACACTTAACTCTGCATCTCGGCGTCATGCGCCATGAAGTTAGCGATATCTGCAAGTTCAGACTCGCAACGTGTGGCGCTGAGCTTTTAAGTCGTGAGTCGCGCTACACTTGGACTTTGTGCCTCAAATAGTTTGAAAATTTTGAAAATTTCACGAAATTCCCGGACGCATAACTTCTTCGTTATAAGTCCGAATTGGTCCGTACAAAAGCCTACGGTTCACAAATTACATACTCTACGTGTTCATGTAAGAATTTTATCTATTTGACTTCGTTTGCTAAAATTTCACCTATGTGTTCATTTTTAATGAAAACGATAAACGTTTGTGAACGTTCAACGCTCGTTTCTTCGTTCTAAGTCGGAATTCGGTCATTTTCGAGTCCGCAACTCTATAATGCCAAGTATGACTTGTCTCCATCGAAAACCAATGTTTCTGACTTCAAACACAAAATACAACTTCCATTCCGAGAATTTTACGAATTTGACGATAATCGTCCAATCGTGTGAATTCCGACAAAACTACATTACTAATTATTCTAAATGGATTTTAACCAACATATGAACATTTCAAGTTACTTATTACACCAACTTATAATCAAAGTAGGTTTTGACTTATTCTCATAAGTCAATGACTTATTTAACTTATGAACTACAATTCCTCATGCTTATGACTTTCTATGAACTTAAGTCCATTAATCAATGTTCTCATACTATATTCAACATACTAATATCATATGCCAAACATATGCTAAGTTCTTCATGATTCTAACAACTTATTAGAGTTCAAGTTGCTTATTCAACTTATTCGGCTTAAGTCCATTCATAACTTAATTCTTATATGTTATTATCACACAATCCCACTTCTCTATAAATCTTATCATAGAAGAGATAAAGATATAATAGATATGAGTCTTACCCTTGAAGACTATGATTTCAATTCACTTTGGAAAATCTAACAAAGGTTGAAGTGGCTTATAAGTGCTTAAGTGGCTTATTCTCTATACCAAATAAGTAGCTTATCTTGAGAGGAGTTGGATGAAATTTGAACAACCAACAAATGAAATGAGGCTTCTCTATTTATAGGCAACTTAAGGTTAGTGCAAAATGGTCAATAATACCATCCCACCTCCTTATTCCACCTCCTTACTATTCATTACCTTACAACTAAGTTAACTTGCTAGCCACTTCCCTTTCTTGCTCATCACAACACTTGGGCACCAAACAAAATGTTTTCCCATCAAGTCTACCCATTTCACCCTTTGTTTGCCCCATGGATCATGGCTTCTCATTGGGCTTTGTTAATTAATCTAACTACTTTCTTGTTGGGCTTGTGCTACCATAGTTTGGACTTATGACTTATCAAACACTTGGGCTTTATTATCACATTCTATTGGACTTCTCTTATTAGGCTAATAATCCTATAAGTCCATTACCTTAGATTTAACAACTTAACATATATATACCACGTATAATTCTCGTATGCTAGCTCGTATATTTATTCGTAATATATGTTATTTCATTCTCCATACACAATAGTATAATACGTCGTCTTATACTTACATTCATTACTTCATACAATGTATACACATTATACGATCACAACTTTCTTCCTTTACGCATAATAAACCTAACGTTCCCAAATTAGGTCCACATGCAAAATATTACATTTTCCATACTTAGATTATTATTACATAATCCATCTCACCTTGATATTATAACGTTACGTATTTCTCGGAAGTTCAAAAATAATTCCGGCGTAAATCGATGAATAGTGTTTTGCGGAAAATTTTTCGAAAAACTTTTATTTTCGTCTTAGAAATTCAAATACTTTAATTCTCTCACGTAGTTAAAATACTACGACATTCCAACGTTTCTAGGTTATAGAACGACGTTCATCTTATCCATACGTAATAATAATAAATAATATTATTTTATTCATTATTAAAAGTATTTACAAAGGTTCGATTTTCTGGGGCGTTACAGTTACAACCCCCGTGAATCAAAATCCCACCACCAGCATCTCATTTTCCAACCTTTTTATATATATATATAATATAAAACTTATATATATATACATATATATAAAACTTAATAAATATATATATGTATACAACTTCAATTCCCTGCAAAACACTCCACCCGTGAACTCTTCAGATTCCTCCACAATTTTATTTCCTTAAGTGGGCACCACATGTGGCCCCACCTTTATTATATTAAATAATTTTCTATCAATTAATTTGAAAAACGGGTAAATGGGGGTCTATAAAATAAGAAAAAGTTACATCAAATACTTCATAAAAATCCACTCAATATTTTTAACAACATTTATCATTATTATTATAATTTGCAATATTTAACAACCAGATCGTTCCCAGGAAGGAGGGGGCTTTCCGATATGGATTTCTCCTTATTGGCGAGCAATTAGGTGACCAAACCTCTCCTTGACAGAACTTCTAGACATTGTCAATATTACAAATAATAATATGAATAACTTTGTCATCTCAATTATTGATTTAATAATATAAAATATTATGCAGATGATACTGTGACAATAATTGAATCAAATAACGTGAGATACTATACAGCAATCACTGTACCAATAATTGAACAAAACTGAGTGACTTCTCACGTAAGCATCAATAATCAATCTGATTGTGCTACTTATGCAACCACGCCAGATTATTTTACTTTTAACACCGGGTGTTTCAACAGTTAACGGTAAAACTTCCGCCATTATTTTCATAAAAAGATATTTTTGTCATTTTCTCAATTCGACAATAATTCCGTTATGGGGTCCACCAATAATTGTACCGTCGTACGAATATTCCCTGTTAAAACGAATATTCCCCGACCAATCGAATATAATATAACAACTTGCGTACTTTGCAAAATTTATAAATATTACCCCCAACTATAACATTATTTCAAATTCATATCTTAATATTCAAAAATAATATTTATAGAATTTTTTTCTTTATTCATAAAAGTTGGGGTCTTACAACCTCCCCTTCTTATGAAATTTCGCCCTCGAAATTAGGGTACGTACCTGGTATGTCGAAGAGGTAAGGATACCTTGATTTCATTTCAGATTCTAACTCCTAGGTCATTTCCTCAACATCGTGGTTTCTCCACAAAACTTTGACTTGAGGTATAACCTTGGAGCGTAGAATATGTTCCTTCTTATCCAAGATTTTTACAGGAACCTCTTCATACGTTAAATCTTCCGCTATTTCGTCCGGTTCTAACTCAATAATGTGGTTCGGGTCTTTCACATATTTACGTAACATGGATATGTGAAAAACGTTATGAACACGAGACATACTTGGCGGTAAAGCGAGTCTATAGGCCATAGTGCCTACTCGATCGAGGATTAAAAATGGGCCAATGAATCGAGGATTGAGCTTTCCTCTCTTTTAAAATCTCGTAACTCCTTTCCATGGAGCAACACGTAACAACACATGATCTCCAATATCTAATTCCACGTCCTTTCGATGAAGATCATCATAACTCTTTTGTCCTATAGCTGAAGCAGCAGCTGACTCAGACCCAAAAAAGTATCCTGAAGAGGAAGAGGAGCCCGAGGAGGACTCCGAAGAAGCACCTGAGGATACTTTGTTGGATGAGTTGATGGATAGGATTACAGAGTTGGACGGCAGAGTCCATGAGTTGGATGAGCTGTATCAGGGGGAGCAACAGGCTACAACATTACTTGAGGCATTGGTGCATCACCTAGTAATTAGGAACGAGGATCCGGCTGACAAGCTGCGGGCATCAGACCAGAATTTGGATAGGCTGAAGGATGAAAAAGAAGCTATTAGGACCCACTTGGGACATACCATTAATGGGTTAGAGTCGAGGATACAGAGTCTCCAAACTGACAAGCATATTATTACTACATTCTGTAGAGATGAGAGGAGAGACCGTGCTCGGGCAGAGAAGCTAATAGGTGAGTTAGAAGGTGAAGTGAGAGATAAGAAGGTTAGGATGCACAAGATGAAGTACGCATTTAAGTCAGTACATGAGAGGTTCCAGCATAGGGTGTTTCACTTTCCACGTGAGGATCTACCTATCCAGACATACCATAAGCCGTGGGTGGTCTTTGAAATGGCAGATGAAGAACATGAAGACGCCATTAGGCGAGGTCTTTAGTTTATTCGTGATGAACTTTTACTATTAGCATTTAGAACGCTTAGCTATGAAATAAAACTTGGTTTTGGTTTTTACCAAGTACTTTGGTTTAAGTGATGTAAATGGCTTAATGCCATAAGATGATGAGATACTTTGTTATTATTGTTTGTAAATAAATATGCTTTTATTTAAATATATGATGTGATGATTAAGATTTATATGAATTATAAATGTTGTAGAGAAAGTTATAAGATGATAACATTAAGTTTATTTAAACAGAAAGATGGCAAGAGGAAGACGTCGTCAAACACCAGAGGGGTCAGGTATTAATTTTAGGGATCCATCAAACCCCATGCAATAATTTGTAGACACGTTAGTGGGGGCACTTCAGAATCGAACTCTGAATACCAATAACCCTCTAGCGGCCCAAGTGGCACACTTTAAGGACTTCAAGAGCGTGGGACCCCCTGAGTTCAAAGGAACCACCTAACCCATCGAAGCCCAAACATGGATCAAAGAAATTGAAAAGGCATTCGTTATCGCCCGAGTTGGAGAGGAACAGAAGACAATCTTCGCATATATATGCTGAAAAGCGAAGCCAACTTTTGGTGGGAGGCAAACCGGACTAGGGCTGGAGAAGGTGTGATACCGTGGGAGGGGTTTAAGAATATTTTCTTCGAAAACTACTTTCCTGTGAGTATGCAGAGTCGCATAGAGATACGATTTCTGGAGCTGAAGCAAGATGACATGACAGTACCTCAGTACGCCGCAAAGTTCAACGAGCTGGCGAGGTTCGCGCCTCATTAGGTCAACACTGAGGAGAGGAAAATGAGGAGGTTTGAGCAGGGCCTCAAGCCATGGGTATACAATAGACTTTTGGTGTTACAAATGAACAACTTTGCGACTCTCCTGGAGAAAGCTATAATCACTGAGGGCGGAAGCGAAGCCCTGATGAAATTTAATAAGGAGAAAAAGAAGAAGAATGAAGGAGAGAATCATGGGGAAGGTAGCAGCGACGGTGGTGCAAACAAAAGGAAGTGGAATAACAACAACAACAACATCAATAATTTTAATTCGGTAAACCCTGGGGGAAAACTAGGGGAAGAAAAGAATAGGACTGAGACATGTAAGGAGTGTGGGAAGAATCACTCGGGTGCATGTCTAAAAGGGAAGAATGTCTGTTTCAATTGTGGGCAAGAGGGGCACATTTCTCCCAATTTCTTTACACCAAAGAGAAATGGATGTTTCAACTATGGAGAACTAGATCATCAGGCAAGGAATTTCCTAAAGAAGAATTCAGCAGAAAGGAATGAAGGAAGGGGACCAAGCGGTGGAAATCTCACAATTACTGGACCACCAACTCAAAATAGACCAACAACAAGGACTTTCAACATGACAGTTCAGGATACGGTTGCATCCAAGGACTTGGTTTGAGGTATCATTCCGATCAATAATATATCTACTTACGTATTATTTGATTCGGGTGCTACTTGTTCCTTCGTATAGCATGAATTCTCCCAATGATTAAACTTACCCCAGGAAGAATTAGAATATCCTATGAATATAGAAGTTGTTAATAAGGAAGTCATTCCCATTAGCCATATTTATAGGAATTGTGTTGTAGATATCAGGGGGTATATGTTACCTGTGGATTTAATTCCGATTCCATTAGGAGAATTTGATGTAATTATAGGAATGGATTGGTTATATAACCATGGAGCGATGATAGATTGCCAGAAGAAGTGTATAAACCTTAAGACTCCAAATCAATCTAAGGTAGTGTTCTATGGTAGTAAGTCGCCGAGACACTCAAGATGTCTGACGATGATGCAAGAGAGGAAGTTTCTTAGAAAGGGATGTGTAGGTTATTTGGCCCATATCGTCGATACGCAGAAAGTACGGATGGGGATGGGATAGATACCTGTAGTAAATGAATTTTTGGATGTATTTCCAGAGGAATTGCCAGGTATTCCACCGGATAGGGAGGTCGAATTTGTTATAGATTTAGTATCAGGAACAACCACGATTTCAAAAGCCCCATATAAAATGGCACCAACGAAGATGAAGGAGCTGATGGTACAGTTGCAGGAATTATTGGATAGGAAGTATATTCAACCGAGTGTGTCTCCTTGGGGAGCACCAATTTTATTTGTGAAAAAGAAGGATGGGTCGATGAGACTTTACATAGACTATCGGGAGCTGAACAAGGTGACGACCAAGAACAAGTACCCGTTACCCATGATAGATGATTTGTTCGATCAGTTGAGGGGAGCGAAATATTTTTCCAAGATCGACTTTAGGACGGGATATCACCAGTTGAAGGTGAGGAAGGAAGATATGCCTAAGACAGCATTCAGGACTCGTTACGGACACTACGAGTTCTTGGTGATGTCATTTGGGTTAATAAACGTGCCAGCAGTATTTATAGACATGATGAACTGGGTGTTCAAGAAATACTTAGATAAATTCGTAGTTGTGTTTATAGATGATATCCTGATCTATTCCAAGACTCAGAAAGATCATGCTGAACATCTAAGAATGGTATTGGAGGCGTTGAGAAAGAATAAGCTATACGCAAAATTTTTGAAGTGCGAGTTCTGGTTGGAGAAAGTTCAATTTCTAGGGCACGCGATCGACAAGACGGAATCTCCGTGGATCCGACAAAGGTGGAAGTGGTGCAGAATTGGGAACAACCGAAGACACCGACTGAAGTAAGAAGTTTCTTAGGATTGGCAGGCTATTACAGACGGTTTATCCAAGATTTTTTAAAATAGCAGGAACTTTGATGAATCTAATAAAGAAGTCGGTAAAATTTGTCTGGACGGAGGAATGTGAAGAAAGTTTTAAGGAACTCAAGAAAAGACTGAGTGAAGCACCGGTGTTGTCTTTACTTGACGATACAGGTAATTTTGTGATCTTCAGTGATGCATCACACAAAGGACTTGGCTGTGTGCTTATGCAACATGGTAAAGTTATTGTGTACGCATCGCGTCAGTTGAAGGATTATGAAAAAGGATACCCTACCCATGACCTAGAATGTGCAGCGGTAGTATTTGCCCTAAAGATTTGAAGGCACTATTTATATGGTGTAAGATGTGAAATATACGCGAACCATAAAAGTCTGAAGTATATCTCCACGCAGAATGAGTTGAATATGAGAGAAAGAAGATGGTTGGAACTTATAAAGGATTACGATATTAGTAGGCTAATTTGACGAAACGGATAGTCCCATGACGTCCAGAATGTCGATTTAGTAGGAATCGATATTAGTATCAAAACATTTGGCTATAGAGGGAAAAATGGTCAAAATAGTTTATTAAATGATTAAATTGATTATATTAATATTTTAATAAGGGAGTGCAGCAGTTGTGGGGACCACGGGTCAACCAAATTGGGACAAGAGATGGAGTTTTAGTATTATAAGGTAATGAGGGGGGAGGGAGTTACAAACCCTTTACAAATCCAAGACTCTTCCTTTCTATAACCCCCACCCCATACTAAATTGAATTTATACAATATACTTAATACATATAACTTATATTGGAGATGGAAGGTTTAAGACCCCAACTTTTATGAATAAAGATTAATTTCTCTCGAAATATATTTTTGAATATTATGGTGTGGATATAATATAATGTTATAGTTGTGGGTAATATTTATAAATTTTGCAAAATAAGCAAGTGGTTATATAATATTCGATTGGTCGGGAAATATTCGTTTTAACAGGGAATATTAAATGCGATGGCACAATCATTGGTGGACCCTAGCGGAAGTATTGTCGTAGTTAAAAAAGCATGTAATTATCTTTTATAAAAAATAATGAAAGTGTTACCGTTAAAACCGTTGAACTACTTCAGAGTAAAAGTACAATAATACGCGTGGTTGCATAGTAGCACACGGTATTGGTTATTGATGCTTACGTGAGAAGTCACTCGTTATACTCAATTATTGCTACTGATAATTTTCGCATCATATCTCTCATATTATTGATTTGATTATTGTCACAAAGATCATCGCGCATAATATGTTATATTATTAAATCAATAATTGAGACGACAAAGTTATTCATATTATTAAATTGCAATATTTACAATGTCTAGAAGTTACATCAAGGAGAGGTTTGGTCATCTAATCAATTGCGCCAATAAGAAGAAATCCTTATCGAAAAGCCCCCTCTTTCCTAGGAACGACCTGGTTGTTAAATATTATGAGTTATAATTTTAATGATGAATAAGTTCATGTTGATTAAAGATGAATTTGATAGTTCCATTGTGTTGGAATTATTAGTGTTAGTGGAAATCGACATCTATTAGATGATAATTGATGTGGGGGTTATATTGATAAATCGGGTAATTAATTGGATAAATGAGCAATTAATTGCTACTAATTCACATGCTTATATAACTATTTATTCACATGTGTGTACTATTGAATCACATTCATGTACTATTAGGGGAGTTGGTGCAAGACTGATAATACTTGCGTTACTACGTTAAAAATGGAGGTATAGATAGAGGTACTATACTGTAATTCGTATTTTCACATGATTATAACTATTGATTCACATGATTGAACTATTGATTCACATTATTTACTATTAAGGGAGGTGGTGTAAGTTTGATAATACTTGCAGGACTAAACTAAAAATAAAAGAAAAGTTAGAGGTATTGTACTGTAATATTTTGAGTCCCAAAACGTGAAATTATCGAAACTATATTTTCCTATAAATAGAAGATCATTATTCTTTCATTTCTCACCAATTCACTAAAGCTTTAGAGCAATTATTATAGAGAGAAATTATAGAGAGAAAGAAGAAGAGAAGTCTGCTACCTCTCTACTCCAGTATCCAGTTTTTTTCTAAGGTAAGGGGTATTATTTCTTTCGTATTCATGAAGAGAGCTTTTGTTATTCCATTCTTTATTATTAAGTTGGAATAACCTGTCTATGCGAAGTACCGCATACATGGTGAAATTCTTCTATTACTCTATTCTTTATTATTACATTTGGAATATCCTATCTGCATGTGATTACATTTAGACCTAGTTCCATTCTTTATTATTCTATTGGAATAACCTATTTGTGCGGTCTATCGCATGCATGGTGAATTCTTTGTTATTCCATTCTTTATTATTCTATTGGAATATCCATGCATGCGGATTATTCGCGGACACTGGTTCCATTCTTTATTATTTTATTGGAATAACTTTTCATGCATGCGATTACATCGCATGCATGGTGAATTCTTCGTTATTCCATTCTTTATTATTCTGTTGGAATATCCTGTATGTGCGGATTACGCATGACCTGGTTCCATTCTTTATTATTCTGTCGGAATAACCTGTCTATGTGGATTATCACATGCATGGGGAATGATCCTTCGTATTCATTCCTTATTAAATTGTGGAAATGATCTGTCTATGTGGATTACCGCATGACGGGTAAAAATCCATTTGCAGTTTCATATATTCTATGATACTTATTAAGTTAAATTTTTGGCTTCAATACTCCATGAAATTAGTATAATATCCTAGATATTTGCGCTTCATCCGGTATCTTTTCATGAAAATGTTCTTCTGAGCATTCTTGAATTTTACTCCACAAAGCAGTATCATGTTGACAATTTGGACGTAATTGATTTTAAGATAAATTAACTTATAAATCTTTAAAATTTATTCTTGAACTTGTTTTATTGAATTATTATGTCATTGTCAGCATCCTCATGCTTATATTGTGATGAAAGTCATCTTTGGCTTACGTGCATAGATGAATTTCGTATGATTATGACCAGGGATTATTCGGTATAATCATGACCTGCAATGTTATAAATGATGTGGTAAAAGTCCTCAGTAGCATGTAGTGCATTGATGGATAGTTTTTGGTATGATTATGACCAGGGATTATTCGGTATAGTCATGACCATTGATGATTTAATGAATATCCTTGGTCCGTAGTGCAGGGATGACTCGATGATGTGGTTTATTTATTAAGCTGAGTCTCAGCGATAAAAATTAATGAAAATATTTTAAATCATAGAAGATAGTAGATATCATGCTCTACTTAACTCTTTTAATGGATTGCTTATTCCGTTGCAGTTAAACTTGATGTCTATTGTATTTTATCAATTTAATATTGTTGAAGACTAATGATAATTTATTCTGCATTATAATAGTCATAATATTTCTTACTGGGTTAGTTGAGCTCACCCTTTCTTTCACTGTTCTCTTCAGAAATGAGAACGTAGCCGGGACTGGTCGGGGAATGGAGTGACGGTCCAGAAGATAGCATTAATAGTCCTCACTATTCTGTTAAATAGTGTGACAATAAATGTAATGAGGACTTCATTGAGTGTGGATATTGTCTAGATGACAATATTCTTATTAAAACTCTTAGATTATGTTTTGTCGTATTTTACACGACTGTTGTATAATTAAGTTGTATTTGAATTTTGTACCATGTATTTGGCGACTCAAGATGGGTGATGTATACCTATTTTGGGGGCGTCACAGTTGGTATCAAATCTTAGGGATATGATCCCTGGCTGAGATGTGAGACAAGAACTAGGAGGGGAGAGACGGGGAATTCCTTCGCTAGTATGGCCTACCTAAGTTTATTTGGTATTTAATTGGTCGGTCAGAGTATAGGGATAATGTGTGATATGTTAATTAACCCTTGTTTTGTGGCATTATTTGAAAATGGCATCCGAAAATGTTGGGATAAATAATGAAGCACATGAGACCGTTGAGTCACTACAGATTAATGCCCAGGATAATGTGCAACAGGAAGATAATAATCCTCATGTAAACAATAACACCGATGAAATGGTGAATGATGGGATGTTCAGAGGCTTTATGCAATTCATGCAACATTAGGCGAAAGTGGCTCCTGTCCAAAATACAGGTGGAAACACTGACAACTCTTGACGGCCACCGCTTAGCGATTCAAGGAGTGACCATCAAGTTTTTGGAGAGCCAAAACCATTTAAGGCGGAGACGTGGATAAAGTAAATCAACAAGATATTTGATATCTTGGGATGCTACGAGGATCAAAAGATTCCCTTTGCCACCTTCATGTTGCGAGCAGAGGCAGATTATTGGTGGGAATCTGTAAAGCGTACTCAACCTGCCGCACTCAAAATGTCTTGGGAGAAGTTCAAAGAGCTATTTAGTGACAAGTACTTTTCTGAAAGTATTCGTCACATGAAGGAGGTAGAGTTCATCAAGCTTGAGCAAAACAATATGACCGTGGCGCAGTACGAAGCTAAGTTTGCCGAGTTGTCTTGGTTTGTGTCCTACTTGGTTGATAATGAGGAGAGAATGACACAGATGTTTCTAAGAGGTTTGAAACCTGAGATACGTCAATACCTAATTTCTCACAAATAGTGTTTGTATTCAGATGTTGTGAATAGGGCTCAGTTATTGGAACGCGATAATGAGTCAACCCAACCAAGAGAGAGCAACCGACAAGTCGATAATACTAGTGGTAGCAGTCATCGAAGCGGTGACAGCAAACGTGGAGGGAATAAACATGCTAGAAATGATAATCACTTCGGTGGTAATCATGGCCATGACAATAAGAGTGGAAATTTTAAGAAGAAGAGATTCAACAAGGATGGAAAGACGTCAGCACCAGCACCCGTTGTTAAGGAAGGAGAACGACCACCGATCGTATGTTACAAATGTGGAGGGGAAGGACACATAAGTCCAAACTGCACGATGCAGTCCAAAGCGTGTTATAATTATGGAAAAGAAGGTCACCTAGCCCGATTTTGTCATGCACCAAAGTCAAGTCTAGCTGGGATGAAGGCATCAAAGGGTGTCCCAGACAAGACAAAACTGGTAGTTCAAGGGAGAGCGTTTGTCTTAACCTCCCAAAAAGCGAGGAATCCGAATGAGGTGATCACGGGTAAGCTAATCATAAACTCTAGCAAAGTTTATACTTTATTTGATACTGGTTCTACCCATTCCTTTATTTCTCCTACTTGCGCTCAACATTTAAAATTGACTCCGGAGAAATTAGACTTTGACTTATCTGTTGAAACTTTGTTGGGAGAAACCTTCATTACATCCATGGTTTATAAGTCTTGTTTGATTCAAATAGGTAATCGCACGTTACTTGTCAATCTTATTTCTTTGAAAATACTTACATTTGATGTGATTTTAGGGGTTGATTGGTTAACTACTCATCATGCTAAAATTGATTATTTTTGTAAGGTTGTTAGCTTTCATATTCCTAACCAACCTATTATGCGAATTCAAGCAACCAAACCACTAAAATCAATCACTGTCATATCAAGTCATAAATCTATTCGTTTATTGAAAAAAGGATGTCAAGCTTTCTTATCCCATGTCACAGATTTAAATAAAGATACGTCAGATTTGAATGATATTTCTATTGTTAATAAATTTCCTAATGTATTCCCTGAAGAACTTCCTGGCCTACCCCCAGAGCGTGAAATTGAATTTTGTATCGACCTTAAATCCGGTACAAAACCCATTTCCAAAGCCCCATATCGAATGGCTCATATTGAACTTCAGGAGTTAAAAACCCAATTACAGGAATTGTTAGACATCGGTTTCATTCGTCCTAGTACGTCTCCTTGGGGTGCTCCTGTTCTATTCGTGAAGAAGAAAGATGGAAGTATGCGACTTTGTATTGATTATCGGGAGTTGAATCATGTCACCATCAAAAATAGGTACCCGTTGCCTCACATTGATGACATATTTGACCAGTTGCAAGGAGCTAAATTCTTTTCAAAGATTGATCTTCGTTACAGATATCATCAGTTGAAGATTAAAACTGATGACATTCCAAAGAATGCTTTCAGAACTCGGTACGGGCATTATGAATTTCTAATCATGTCTTTTGGATTGACTAATGCTCCTGCTGCCTTCATGGATATGATGAACCGAGTATTCAAGGAATATTTGGATCACTTTGTGGCCGTCTTTATTGATGACATCCTCATATACTCCAAAACCCGCGAAGACCATGAGCAAAAATTGAGGCTGATACTCCAAAAGCTTCGTGAAAACAAGCTTTATGCCAAGTTGAAGAAATGCGAGTTCTGGTTTGAGGAAGTTGCATTCCTTGGGCACGTGATATCAAATCATGGATTATCTGTTGACCCGGCAAAGATTGAAGCAATTCAAAGCTGGGAGCAACCTAAGTCAGTGATCGAAGTACGTATCTTTCTCGGCTTAGCTGGTTATTATCGGAGATTCGTAGAAGGGTTTTCTCGAATCGCTACTCCATTAACTCAGCTGACTTGAAAAGATACCAAATTCGGTTGGAGCGAGGACTGTGAAAAGAGTTTTCAAGAACTCAAGAGGAGACTCATTTCAGCACCTTTTTGTCCTGACAATACCATCTGGCTCGGAGGGATTTGTCATCTACAGTGATGCTTCAGGCAAAGGGTTAGGATGTGTTCTCATGCAACATGGGAAAGTCATAGCCTATGCTGTTAGTTCCCAGTAGGCATAATATAGATCTAGAAGGGTTGAATAGATCCTTAGAATTTCATTCTCTCTATTAAGTTATATTGCTCATTAAGTAGTACATGAAAAACTTAAGAATCTTTTCAAGCACAGTGGAATAGGTAAAAGATCCCCTTCATTGATATATTCATAATCAGACATACATTGTTCGTATAGTTACTTTAGTAGTAAGCAGTTAAAACATACATAGCAGTTATAGCAGTTAATGTACATAATGTAAATGACATAAAGTAAAAGACACAAGGGATTTTAAGTGGTTCAGAGACTCAAGCTCCTAATACACTCTTCTGCTTTCAACTAGCAGGAGTTCCACTAAGGAAGGGCAGCACCCTGAATCACTAAGATTCCATCAAGGCCAGCAGCCTTGGGACTTCAGTTCACTAAGAACTCTTCAAGGCCAGCAGCCTTGGAACTTCTCTAATTCCCTTGGAACTCTTCAAGCCCAGCAGGCTTGGAATCTTCATTTAGTCCCTTCGGACAAGGACCCCTCAGGCCCTGGCTTCTTGTTGTTGTAGTTGTTGTTGTTGTTAGTACTGAGCTGCTAAGATGTCATTAAGCTCTGAACATATTTTGTACTTAGCAGCTTGGTGTGGTTCTCTATGCATTCTGCTTCGAGTCTGGACCCCATCTTCATTGGTGCAGCTAATCGTCACTCTTTTCTGCTCATCTTCATCTGGTATCAGCTTTGCACCATCACCATCTGGGTTTGCTAAGTCTCTGTGCTTTTGATAGACTTTGTCTGGCACTTAGCAACTCCTGAACCCTTCTTGAATACTTTGCAGATATAGTTGTACACTTGTTCAGTTTCAGCTTTCGGTTAATGGTGATTCGTGGAGTGGTTCTCTTGATCTTCTTTATACTCAGCCACTTTTCTAAATGCTATCTTCTTGGCCTTCTCGGCTCTCAGCTTGGCTGCCATCTTTAGTGGCATTCTCATCTTTGTTGAGTGAAGCTTTGATCTGTTTGAGTTCTTCTTCAAAGCTGCTTCACTTCCACCTTGGTAGTCTCACTGTCATTGAGACTTGTTCTATTGATCTTTGGTGGAACTCTTAAAGTCAACAATAACGTTCACCAACTCAACGATTCTGCAACTTTTCAATCATCAGCAACTCTTGATCTTTGAAGCTCTGTTAATTTATACTCCTTCCCAATCTTCCCGTTTGAAAGTAGCCGTTGAAAGCTATTCAAATTGCTTTGCAGATCTAGAGTTATATGAGTGCATCGCAGATGTGACATAACACCTTTTCTCGATTTTCGACATCGCAGATCATCGTTTCACCTACCTCATCAGAATTATCACTTTCATGTCTCGGGCAGGTAGCCAACTTTATTTCTTCCTTCTGATTTCTAAATCAGAGGTTGTCCTTTTGCATCGATGCTCTCAATAAGCTCTATTCGAATATCAGTCTTCAGATTGAGCCATTGCCAATGCCTCAATCTTCAATTGTTCACACTCTACGATTCTGATGCATATATTCTTGGACTTGATCGTAGTGTCTTGTTGACTGTTGCTTCTTGACTTGTGGAGTTAACACTACGATCTTGAAGATTGTTTATTAGATCTCCAATGTGTAACACCTCTTCCTTCTCTAGTGCAGTGCTTCAACACTTCTATTTCCTCATCGTTCTCGACATCGATGGCTTGACTTCTTGCTCTGGCCCCTTCTGAATAACAAGACACTTCAGATTTGTGGCGTGTCCAGCTCGCTTTCTCCTTGTGATCTCCCATTCACTTATCATCAATGGACTGACCCAATGCTTAATCACTTTAGCCTTGTTATTCAGAGGCTGACCATTATCTTTGTGTATACTCTATCAATTTCTTCTTTATTTGGCAAACACTACGATTCTGGTTAGTTTTAGAATCGTTATCATCTTTCTTATTTACGTACCAACGCGATATGCCGACTTTCCTTAGTTAGCCATCAAGTCTTCTTATGATCATCTTGTGGAAGACTTTACCTTGAATGGCTTCTCAACTCAATCTGGATGCTGATTGAGTTGATGCTTAGATCTTTTATTATCTTGCATGCCATTCATTGAGTGCTCTCTGGCTTCCTTCATGTGAGATGTATCTTTGCATTACCAACCAGAGGTTTCATTCCTTTGGATATTCTGGGAGTGCTCAATTGTTGAGAATCGTGTTTGCTCTACGATTCTACTGTGGCCTTGTGAGCACATCTGTTAAGGTCTTAGCTCTGCACTCTACGATTCAGCTTCGGCTATGCAGACACTACGACTTTGAGATCAGATCTTGATACTACGATTTTTGTCATTGTACTTGTTGTCTTCATCTGATCTTGTTCTACTACGATCTTTGCCTTTGATACGATCAGTAGACTTTATGATTCTGAGTGCAGTCTATGATTCTTGAATTGGCTTTGGCAGATGCTCGGTTGGCTCGCAGCCAGGCTGTCTCTACGATTCTTAACATGACTTCCTCAGCAGACTACGACCTTGAGGAAGTTCTCCTTGACACACTACGATCCTTCCTCGTCTCTCCTGGAAGTCTACGAACTCCTAGATCTACTATCTTGTAGACTACGATTCGCCTCGATGTACTCTCGAGTTTTCCTTAACTCTCTGGCGGACTATGATTTACAGTGCAAAGATGCTCAACGATCGACATGCCTATCTATTACATCATAAGATCAACCTAACATGTTTGATCTTACTATATTTATAGTCCTTGTACATCATTTCTTTTTAAGGACTTTTAAAGTCATTTATTTTTGCTTATGTAGGATCAACCTAACACATTTGATCAATTCATTCTAAGTCCTTGTACATATGTTTCTATTATCTATCAAAGGACTTTACAACTTTTCTTAATGCAAGCATACTTTCATATTCATTCATATATATATATATGTATATATCATAATCAAATCATATGTACATAGGAATATCATTCACATGCTTATTCCTGACAATCTCCCCTATTTGATTATGACAAAAACAATAAGTGCATATGCATGTTATGAATGAATCTTATATACGGTGAGTAGCTGTATTTCTAAAGCAAATAATCATGAATGTCATTTATAATGATGTGGAATTTAATACACTGACATTTTACATCCTGGATCCAGAACATACCTAACTAGTTAGAGATATACCTCTTTTGGCTCCATGTATGCTTCCAGGATGTCTGTTGATCAGCTATTCATCTGTTTGATCTTCTTGCACCTGTTCACCTTGGAACATCAACTTTATTTCTTTTGTTTGCTCCCCCTCAGCCTTAGGCTATTCATCCTTTGGCTCCCCTTCAGATGATGAACCATTTTCTTTTCCTGCTTTCTTCTTCTTTGTCTTCTTTTCTTGTTTGCTCCTACTCTCCTTGCCTTTTCGTGAATGCCTCTTTTAATTTGCCTTTTTCTATGCCTATTTTTCTCCCCCTTTTTGTCATTAATCACTTGAGAGAGCTGTTCCATGTTGGACATAAGCTGTTCCATTAGATAAGAGGAATTAACAACTTCAAACTTGAGTTCTTGTTGGCTCAGCTCAAGTTGCATGGAGAAGGACTGATTCATGTGGTCAATCCTGTCAGAGAGGGCTTGGAGTTGTTCTTCATTTGCCTTCTGTGTATGTAGGGCTTCTGCTTTTTGATCATTTATGGCCCTCAGATAGATGTCATGTCTCTCTTTGATTTTTAGAGATACATCATGTAAGACCCCAACTTTTTATAAATAAAATCGAATTTCCTCCGATTATTATTCTTGATTAATAAGGTGGTAATTTGATATAATGCTTTGGTTATGGGTGAAATGTGCAATTTTTACAAAATAAACAAGTGGTTATTAAAATATTCATTTTTGTCGGGGAATATTCGTTTGGTCGTGGAATATTCTTTTTGTCGTGGGAATATTAAATTGCGACAAGTACAAATGACCATTTGTGGGCCCCATAACTAAAAAACGATTGGATGAAAGAAAACGACAAAGATTGAGTTTTATAAATAATGGTGTAAATTATTTACAGAATTAACTTTGTTGGGTTACCTGGTGGTTAAAATATAGTAATATGCGTGGTTGCACAGTAGCACACGGTATTGCAATGTATTGTTGAATTATTGATTCGTACGTAAGAAGGCACTACTCAATAATTGTTACAAAGTAATTAATTATTCATTATTTTATTTAATTGATTCAATAATTCTTCGCGTTGATATTTATATTATTATTGTGTTGTCATCAAGACAAAGATTTTCCATTATCGGATCAATAATTCATATTATTTGAATAATATTATCGAGATAACATTATTGGCAATGTCTAGAAAGTTACATCTAAGGAGAGGTTTGGTCACCTAATTGCTTGGCCAAGAAGGAGGAATCCTTATTGAAAGCCCCCTTCCTATGAAGCGGCTGGTTGTCATAATTGTGATTCTGTAATATTATTTGTGAATAATTAATTATTGATTTATATGATAATGAAATATTTATTTGATATAAATGATGGATTTATTTATTTTATGTGGATATAATTGAAGGAATTAATACTGAGGTGTTTTATCAGTATTTTGTCGGACTGGAAGTATTAAAAATCATCCGTTTGTGGATTTCAGATATTTTCGGTTGGGAATTTGGAAAAACTCAAAACTACAAAGTTGTAGAGAATTCGATTTCAGGCGGAATGGACATAAAATTCGTATTTTTCTGACAAACGGTCTATTTTCTATGAATTGTTGAAGTTTCGGAAAATAAAATGATTTTTATTAAAATTGGGTGGGACCCACTCTTTTATTAGACATGTGGGCTGCCAAATTTTTTCAATTAAAGCATGCTGGTGGCTGGTTTGAATTTAAAGAAGGAGACGTAGGAAGAAAAGAAAAATTAAATATTATTTTAATATTTTAGTCTCCTTTGGCGTTCTAGCATTTTCCTATAAGTAGAGGGTAAGTTAGAATTGAAAATCACACCTGAAATAAGTTTTCTCTCTTTCTCTCTCTATATTATCGAGCGTATTCTTGTGAGTATACTTTGAGTGTTGCTATACGGTGCGAGTTTCTGTCAGCACTATACCCGAAATTCAGTCAGAAGTACAGTTATTTTGAGGTAAGGGATGTTATTTCTTTCGCAAATGGTATTATTTTCTTCGATATCATTATGCCAAAATATTGATTGAACTTTTTATCAAATTTAGAACTTTTTGTGTCGGGGTTACTATTCACGTATATGGCCCTATTCACGTATACGACACTATTCACAAATACGACACTATTCACCGAAAAATAAAATTTTTCCTTTTTGTCCAAAATGTCTATTATGGTTACCAAGCTTTGATTGTATCCATGTTTTGATCATTCTTGAATTTTACACCACTATGATTATTTTCGAGGTATTTTTTGGACATGGATAAAACAAAGTACGAATCCTTAATCCTTAATCCTTGTCATTTTGTTTCTTTGGATTCTTTTCTTTAAAAATATTTTCATCATCCTCTCATCTTAAATGATGATATTAATGAATATCTTTGGCCCAGAAAGTGCAAAAAGATGAATGATTTGATGAATATCTTTGGCCCGTAGAGCAAAGATGAGCAGTGTTTAGATGAACATGATTAATCGATAAATATCTTTGGGCCGTAGTGCAAAGATGAATGGTTGATTCTAGATATATATTGATTGATGTTACGAGGATAAAAGATGAGCGATGAACTTTTAAATTCATACATAGAAGATAGTAGTTTGCATTCTCTACTTAACTCTTCTAATGAATTATTATTTTCATTTGTGAATATTGATTTAAAACTTGTTGTCTATTGTATTCTATTAGATTTTTCCCCTGTTGAAGACTAACGATAATTTGTTGTATATTATCTTAGTCATAATATTCTTTCTTGGGCTAGTTAAGCTCACCCTTTTCCTTTTTGTTCCATTTTTCTTCTCGGGAAGCAAGAATATAGCTTAGTACGTAGCCTGGGTATGGAATGAAGGTTCTAGAGAGAGTTGTTTAGTAGTCCTCACCATTTTGTAAAATAATGTATCAATAAATGTGATGAGGATTTATTTGAGTATAGATATTGTCTAGAAGATAATATTTGTATTCAAACTCACGCTTTCTTGTTGTAATAATAAAGTCAGTAGTTGTTTACATACCATGTATTGACAACTCGGAATGGGTGATGTATACCTATTTTGGGGGCGTCACACATCAGGCACAGTAGCTTGGATTCTGTCTTGAACTGAATTATCTTTTGTTGTTGTCAACATCTTTGACTTTTCATTGATTTGAGACATCTTCTCAATTAGGTTATCAGAATTCTTTAATAATTCCTGTTCCATGGAAATTTGATCATCTGGTTGGGCAGCCTCTTGTGGAACACTAGATTGGACTCTACGATTCTCATCCTTGGACAGATCTTTGAAGGTATTGAGAATCTGAGAAATCGTTGAATACCAATTGTGGGAGGATGCAGGAATGTCAGATAGTTGTGCTTGGGCAGATAGAGACATCTGAATCTGGACTTGATCATCATCAGTGGTAGAGTGAACAGACTCTACTATCAACGTCTTTGCCATATTCCTTTTTCCATCAGAGTCCACTCTACGATCATAAGGAATATAATGATTTTCAGCATGTCGGTAGATCTTGTAGTGGGGCTTGTCGTTGATCATCATGGTTGCAAACTTCTTAACCCTGGGGAAGTTTTGTGACACCAGTTCTAAATTTAGAAATTGAGAGTAGCACCAGCTGAAGTATCTTTCATCTCTCTCAGTGTGTGCCTTTAACCATGACATCCATGGGAAGAACCATCTCATCAGAAGGTCTTCAGAACTACGACAATACTTCCGTTGTGGGGTCCGCAAATAATTGTGCCGTCGTATGAATATTCCCTGTTAAAACGAATATTCCCTGACCAATCAAATATTATATAACCACTTGTTTACTTTGCAAAATTTATAAATATTACCCACAACTATAACATTATATCAAATCCACACCATAATATTCAAAAATATATTTTGAGAAAATTATTCTTTATTCATAAAAGTTGGGGTCTTACAACCTCCCCTTCTTATGAAATTTTGTCCTCGAAATTAGGGTGTGTACTTGGTATGTCGAAGAGGTGAGGATACCTTGATTTCATCTCAGATTCTAACTCCCAGGTTATTTCCTTCACATCGTGGTTTCTCCATAAAACTTTGACTTAAGGTATAACTTTAGAGCGTAGAATGTGATCCTTCTTATCCAAGATTTTAACAGGTAACTCTTCATACGTTAAATCTTCCTCTATCTCATCTGGTTCTAATTCAATAATATGGTTTGGGTCTTTCACATATTTACGTAACATAAATCTGTGAAAAATGTTATGAACACGAGACATACTTGGCGGTGAAAGTAGTCTATAGCCACGTTCCTACTCGACGGGGATTAAAATGGGCCAATGAATCGAGGATTGAGCTTTCCTCTCTTTCCAAATCTTGTAACTCCTTTCTATGGAACAACACGTAACAACACATGATCTCCAATATTGAATTCCACATCTTTTTGATGAAGATCAACATAACTCTTTTGTCGATCTTATGAGGTTTTTATACGTTGTCAGATTGTTTGAATCTTTTCCGTAGTCATACATACCAAATCCGGTCCCAACAACGTTGCTTCACCCACCTCATCCCAGCATATTGGAGAACGAGACTTTCTTCCATACAACGCCTCAAATGGAGCCATGCCAATACTTGCTTGATAACTATTGTTGTAGGAAAACTCCACCAATGGTAAGAACTTGTCCTAACTTCCCTTGAAGTCAAGGACACAGAGTCTTAATAAATCTTCAAGAATTTGAATAGTCCTTTTCGACTGCCCATCCGTTTGAGGATGATATGCCGAACTAAATTGTAAATCCGTGCCCATAGCTTTTTGTAAACTAACCCAAAATCTTGAAGTGAATCTTGGGTCTCGATCAAAAACTATAGATACTGGCATACCATGCAATCTTACGATCTCGTTTATGTACATACTCGCAAGACATTCAAGTGTAAAAGTTTTTCATATCGGTAAGAAATGAGCAGACTTGGTCAATCTATCAACAATGACCCAAATCACATCTATGCCTTGAGAAACCTTAGGAAGACCAGTAACGAAATCCATGGTAATGTGCTCCCACTTCCATTCTAGAATTTCAAGTGGTTGCAATGGACCTTTCGGCACTTGATGCTCCGCCTTGACTCGTTGAAAAGTTATACACCTTGAGATAAACCCCGCTATCACTCTCTTCATATTGCTCCACCAAAATGTATGTCGAAGATCACGATACATTTTGGTACTCCCAGGATGGATTGCAAATGGTGTGTTGTGCGCCTCCATCATGATTTTATACTTCAAGTCAGAATCGTTAGGAACACAAAGTCTGGAGTTGACTCGAAGTATTCCTTCTTCATCGATTCTTGCTTCTGGAATAACACCTTCTTGCACTTTCTTCTTCATACGCATCAGCTCCAGGTCTGTAGTTTGAGCAGCTTTAACTTTATCGATTAAAGTCGGTTCCACTTGTATATTCTCCATCATCACATCGGTCCCTGAAGTCTTTAACTCTATTCCATCCTTTCCAAGTCATACAAAATGGGTCTTTGCGTTGAAAATATTGTACTCGTACCCGCATATGATCTTCTACTCAATGCGTCAGCTACTACGTTCGCTTTTCCAGGATGGTATTGGATGGTATGATCATAATCTTTCAACAACTCAAGCCATCGTCGTTGCCGCATGTTGAGTTCCTTTTGAGTGAAGAAATATTAAAGGCTTTTATGATCCGTATAGATCTCCACCTTCTCTCTATACAGGTAATGCCTCAAAATCTTAAGCGCAAAAACGACTATTGCCAACTCTAGATCATTAGTAGGATAATTCCTCTTATATTCTTTGAGTTATCGAGAGGCATAGGATATGACTTTCCCATGTTGCATGAGAACACATCCTAACCCTTTGCTCAAGCATCATCAGAGATGACAAATCCCTCCCTAGCGGATGGTATTGTCGTAACAGTCTTGAAATGAGTCTCCTCTTGAGTTCTTGAAAACTCTTTTCACATTCCTCGCTCCAACCGAATTTTGTATCTTTTCGAGTCAGCTGATTTAATGGAGTAGCGATTCAAGAAAACCCTTCTACGAATCTCCGATAATAACCAGCTAAGCCGAGAAAGATACGTACTTTGGTAACTGACTTAGGTTGCTCCCAGCTTTGAATTGGTTCAATCTTTGTCGGGTCAACAGATATTCCATGATTTGATATCACGTGCCCAAGGAATGCAACTTCCTCAAGCCAGAACTCACATTTCTTCAACTCGGCATAAAGCTTGTTTTCACGAAGCTTTTGGAGTATCAGCCTCAAGTGTTGCTCATGGTCTTCGCGGGTTTTGGAGTATATGAGGATGTCATCAATAAATACGACCACAAAGTGATCCAAATATTCCTTGAATACTCGGTTCATCATATCCATGAAGGCAGCAAGAGCATTAGTCAATCCAAAAGACATGACTAGGAATTCATAATGCCCGTATCGAGTTCTGAAAGCAGTCTTTAGAATGTCATCAGTTTTAATCTTCAACTAATGATATCCAGAACGAAGATAAATCTTTGAAAAGAATTTGGCTCCTTGCAACTGGTCAAATAGGTCATCAATGCGAGGCAACGAGTACCTATTTTTGATGGTGACATGATTCAACTCCCGATAATCAATACAAAGTCGCATACTTCCATCTTTCTTCTTTACGAATAGAACAGGAGCACCCCAAGGAGACGTACTAGGATGAATGAAACCGATGTCTAACAATTCCTGTAGTTGGGTTTTTAACTCCTGAAGTTCAATAGGAGCCATTCGATATGGGGCTTTGGAAATGGGTTTTGTACCAGATTCAAGGTCGATACAAAATTCAATTTCACAGTCTGGGGTTAGGCCAGGAAGTTCTTCATGGAATACATCAGGAAATTTATTAACAATAGAAATATCTTTCAAATCTGCCTTATCTTTATTTAAATCCGTGACATGGGCTAAGAAAGCTTGACATCCGTTTTTCAATAAACGAATAACTTTATGACTTGATATGACAATGATTGATTTTAGTGGTTTGGTTGCTTGAATTCGCATAATAGGTTGGTTAGGAATATGAAAGCTAACAACCTTACGAAAACAATTAATTTTAGAATGATGAGTAGTTAACTAATCAACCCCTAAAATCACATCAAATGCATATATTTTCAAAGAAATAAGATCGACAGGTAATGTGCGGTTACCGATTTGAATTAAACAAGACTTATAAACCGTGGATGTAATGAAGGTTTCTCCCAACGGAGTTTCAATAGATAAGTCAAAATCTAATTTCTCTGGAGTCAAATTTAAACGTTGAGCGCGAGTAGGAGAAATAAAGGAATGGGTAGAACCGGTATCAAATAAAGTATAAACTTTGCTAGAGTTTATGATTAGCTTACCCGTGATCACCTCATTCGGATTCCTCGCTTTTTGGGAGGTTAAGACAAACGCTCTCCCTTGAACTACCAGTTTTGTCTTGTCTGGGACACTCTTTGATGCCTTTATCCCAGCTAGACTTGACTTTGGTGCATGACAAAATCCCAAGAAATCAAATATCTTGTTGATCTGCTTTATCCACGTCTCCGCCTTAAGTGGTTTTGGCTCTCCAAAAAACTCTGGTGGTCCCAGCTCCTTGAACTTCTTAGCGGTGATCGTCCGAGAGTTGTCAGTGTTTCCACCTGTATTTTGGACAGGAGCCGCTTTCGCCTGATGTTGCATGAATTGTATAAAGCCTCTGAACATCCCATTATTCAACATTTCATCGGTGTTATTGTTTACATGAGGATTATTGTCTTCCTGTTGCACATTATCCTGGGCATTAATCTGTGGTGACTCAACGGTCTCATGTGCTTCATTGTTTATCTCAACATTTTTGGATGCCATTTTCAAATACTGCCATAAAATAAGGGTTAATTAACATATCACATATTATCCCTATACTCTAACCGACCAATTAAATACCAAATAAACTTAGGTAGGTCATACTAGCGAAGGAATTCCCCGTCTCTCCCCTCCTAGTTCTTGTCTCACATCTCAGCCAAGGATCATATCCCTAGGCTTTGATACCAACTGCGACGCCCCCAAAATAGGTATACATCACCCATCTTGAGTCGCCAAATACATGGTACAAATTCAAATACAACTTAATTATACAATAGTCGTGTAAAATACGACAAAAAATAATCTAAGAGTTTTAATAAGAATATTGTCATCTAGGCAATATCCACACTCAATGGAGTCCTCATTACATTTATTGTCACACTATTTAATAGAATAGTGAGGACTACTAATGCTATCATCTAGACCGTCACTCTGTTCTCCGACTAGTCTTGGCTACGTTCTCATTTCCTGAATAGAACAGTGAAAGAAAGGGTGAGCTTAACTAGCCCAGTAAGAAATATTATGACTAAGATAATGTAGAATAAATTATCATTAGTCTTCAACAATGTTAAACTGATAAAATACAATAGACATCAAGTTTAAGTGCAGCAGAATAAGCAATCCATTAGAAGAGTCAAGTAGAGCATGATATCTACTATCTTCTATGATTTAAAATGTTTTCATTAATTTTTATCGCTTAGACTCAGCTTAATAAATTAACCACATCATCGAGTTATCCCTGCACTACGGGCCAAGGATATTTATTAAATCATCAATGGTCAAGACTATACCGAATAATCCATGGTCATAATCATACCAAAAACTTTCTATCAATGCATTACAGGCTATTGAGGACTTTTACCACATCATTTATAACATTATAGGTCATGATTATACCGAATAATCCCTGGTCATAATCATACCAAGTCCATCTATGCACGTAAGCCAAAGACGACTTTCATCACAATATAAGCATGAGAATGATGACAATGACATAATAATTCAATAAAACAAGTTCAAGAATAAATTTTAAAGATTTATAAGTTAATTTATCTTGAAATCAATTACGTCTAAATTGTCAACATGATATCGCTTTGTGGAGTAAAATTCAAGAATGCTCGGAAGAATATTTCCATGAAAAAAGATCTGGGATGAAGCGCAAATATCCAGGATATTCTAGTAATTTCATGGAGTATAGAAGCCAAAACTTTAACCAAATGAGTATCATAGAATATATGAAGCTCGCAAATGGATTTTCACCGCTATCACAGTAATCCACGCAGATGCATCATTTCCACAATTTAATAAGAAATGAATACGAAGGATCATTCACCATGCATGTGATAATCCACATGACAAAAGTTACTCCAACAGAATAATAAAGAATGGAACCGAGGTCATGCGAATCCGCATGCAGACGTGATATTCCAATGTAATAATAAAGAATGGAACCAGGTCTAGCGTAATCCGCATAGATAGGATATTCCAACAGAATAATAAAGAATGTAATAACAAAGAATTCACCATACATGCGGTACTTCACATAGACAGGTTATTCCAAAAGAATAATAAAGAATGGAACCAGGTCTAGCGTAATCCGCATAGATAGGATATTCCAACAGAATAATAAAGAATGGAATAACAGAAGAATTTCACCATGTATGCGGTACTTCGCATTGACAGGTTATTCCAACATAATAATAAAGAATGGAATAACAGAAGCTCTCTTCATGAATACGAAAGAAATAATACCCCTTACCTTAAAAAGAAACTGGATACTGGAGTAGAGAGGTAGCAGACTTCTCTTCTTCTTTCTCTCTATTATTTCTCTATAATAATTGCTCTATAGCTTTAGTGAATTGGTGAGAAATGAAGGAAAAATGAGCTTCTATTTATAGAAAAATATAGTTTCGATAATTGCATGTTTTGGGGCTCGAAATATTACAGTACAATACCTTCAATTTTTCTTTTATTTTTAATTTAGTCCTGCAAGTATTATCAAACTTGCACCACCTCCCCTAATAGTAAATAATGTGAATCAATAGTTCAATCATGTGAATCAATAGTTATAATCATGTGAAAATACGAATTACAGTATAGTACCTCCATCTATACCTCCATTTTTAACTTAGTCATGCAAGTATTATCAATCTAGCACCCACTCCCCTAATAGTACAAGAATGTGAATCAATAGTACACAAATGTGAACAAATAGTTATAATCATGTGAATTAATAGCAATTAATTGCTCATTTATCCGGTTAATTATCCGACTGGTCAGTATAGCTTCCAGACATCAATTAATATCGAAATAAATGTCGATTTCCACTAACACTAATAATTCCAACACAATGGAACTATCAATTTCATCTTTAATTAACACAAACTTATTCATCATTAATATTATAACTCACATTATTTAACAACCAGGTCGTTCCCAGGAAAGAAGGGGCTTTCTGATAAGGATTTCTCCTTATTGGCGCGCAATTAGATGACCAAACCTCTCCTTAACAAAACTTCTAGACATTGTAAATATTGTAAGTTAGGAAATTTGCAACACAATAATAATTATTATTGATTTAATAATATATCATATTATGCAGATGATACTGTGACAATAATCGAATCAATAATATGAGAGATATGATGTAGCAATTACTGGAGCAATAATTGAGTATAACTGAGTGACATCTCACGTAAGCATCAATAATCAATACCGTACAGTGCTACTATGAAACCATGCGTATTCTTTGTATTTTTTACTCTTGAAAGTAGTTCAACAGTTTAACGGTAAAACTTTCATCGTTATTTTTATAAAAAGATAATTATGTCATTTTCTAACTACGACAATACTTCCGTTGTGGGGTCCACAAATGATTGTGTCGTCGTACGAATATTCCCTGTTAAAACGAATATTCCCCGACCAATCGAATATTATATAACCACTTGCTTACTTTGAAAAATTGTAAATATTACCCACAACTATAACATTATATCAAATCCACACCATAATATTCAAAAATATATTTCGAGAAAATTATTCTTTATTCATAAAAGTTGGGGTCTTACAAGTTCCTTAATTCTTACTCAAATGTATATTGACCAAGTATCCGAACACTATTTTATTGTGTTGCAATTTTCCTAAGTTACACAACTTTATTTGTTATGAAAGTTTCTTATCCTTCTCATATTGTATTGAGTAGGTTATTGTTGAATTAAAAGTTATTCATTTAAGCTTGAATCTTATTTCCAAGCATGTTATTAAGTGGTTTAATTACTTTATAATTATTCCACATCGATATTATTGATATTCGCACTTAGTGCACTTGAGATCGTACAGTCTTGGACTTGTACATCATTTAAAGTTCAAATAATTCTTAAACTATGTGAGATAGAGTCTGAACCTTTGTTCGGTCAGACAAGCGTATGAAGTTTTATAAAAGTTATCCAAACCTATTGAGGGTAAGGATTCTTAGACTGAAAGAACACCCCTTTCTATAATAGGGGAGTACCAGGTATCTAAAATAAGATACACAGAGCAGATTTAAATGTTATGCATATAAATAGAGTACGTGAGGCTGATCCCCCAAGTACTTATTCTATAGCCAGTAACCAAATGGTCAATTAGCTATTGATTCCATTGGAGTGTTATAGTTCAAAGTCTATTTGACTAACAGTTATTCTAAAAGCAATCATTATCTTTGCTTGCGATATTCGTATTATTGAATCCTTCAAATATTCATATTGTTGAATCCATTGCCAGATATTTTTTCATTCATCATGATATATCCTTATTGTTGTATTTAAACTTGTTGAGCAAACTTGTTGCTCATCCTTGCTATATCATTAATATATTGCAGCTAAGCCCGAGACCTCATGGAAGGACAAGGGTAAAGGAAAGATGTAGACTAGTGGCAAGAAGCATATTTTATTGTACGCTTAGTTTAAATTGCTGTTATGTAATATGAACCCTACTGATTATTTTAGGGTATGTTTGTAAGATGATATTAAGGTTATCGTATCTTGGGACGAGTAACACCTTTTGAGTGAACGACGTACGTTTATTATATTCCGCATTTTAGTTATCGTATGTTGTTTAGAGGTAGATGTTAGTATTTTATCGTGATGACCGAACCGGGGTCAGAGGACCCGGATTTGGGGGCTTCACAGGTTGGTATCAAAGCAGTAGGTTATAAACGTTAGGAATGTGAAACCTAGCTTATAACCTTATTAGAAAACTCAAGTACAATATGTAAGTGATGGGTTGAGGAAATCCATCGAGTTTTATTGTGATATTGAAGTTGTTTATTTAAATCAAGAATGATTAATAGACGTCTTAAACTTTTTAACGTAAACATGAATAACATATCACATAAAGCCTAATAATTTTCTTCCTTTCCTCAGATCATGCCGCCTAGGAGAATTCAGCAATGTAACGACCCGATATTTTCTATACAAATAAATTAGAAATTTTGCGTAATTTTTTTTATATATAAATATGGGGAATATGTGCCAAGATAATGTGTATATGTATTTATGTGATAAATAAAAATATGAATATTTACAAATAATTTTATTTTAGAATTATTGATCATTATAAATTATATTCTTATCATAATTAATTTTATAGTAGAAATGTTTTATTAATTATTTTTTATGAAAATATAATCATATATTATATATGAAATGATTTTTAGAATTATTATAATAATTATTTTATTATATGGATTTTGTTTAGATTATTAAGTTAATTATTTTTAACTTAATTAATAATGTTAAGCATGACAGATAAATCAGATATGGAATCCAAACCCTAATTTTTTTTGGATTTTGATCAAGGCATGAGAATAATAATATAATATTATTTATATTTTAATTTTTCAGTGCTATAATTATATACTGTATGTATGTGGACTGACAATGATTGGTCAGTTATGGTGTATTATGTCAAACCCTAATTTTACTGTGGAAAACCCTAATTTAAAACTCAATTGTGAGTTTAAGACTATTATATAACTGTATTATATGATTTTATGATCAATTAGGTCAACCCTAATTAACATTTAGATATATTAATTTTTTGAAATCCTAATTATTATTTATAAACCCTAATTACTAAATTAGCAAGGATAATTATAATTATTATATAATACCCTAATGTTCATGTATAATTAGAACCTTAATCAAATTAAAAAAACCCTAATTATAAATTTTAGAAACTAATTTTATTTTATTTTAAACCTTAAATAAATAATTTGGGTAACATATATTAAAATTGTTAGACTATGTTTATTACATGGCCAAAGACAATTAAAGGAGAAGCCCAAAAGAAATAAAATGCAAGCCCAAAACTTAGCCCACTTGATTAAGGGTATTTTAGACCTTTGATTTATCTAATTTATGCATTAAAATAAAAGCTAAAAGAAGGGATTAGTGGGCATATATATAGCTGGCCACTTTAGGCCTTTTAAGGCAACAAATTAAGCTAATCAATGTCCAAAAGTAGAAGTCTTACACACAAGTACATGTGTGTCAATCTCCCATTAGTTGCACATCTATTAAGCACCTTTAATCACATGATTAGGCTATTTGAAGAGATAAGGTGTAGTCTTTTATCCATGGGATAATAAAAATATGGGGGTTAATAGTTATATCACACATTTGCTAGACTTCTATAAATAGATTAGAGAGAGAAAATAAGTCATTTGCTAGCTCATTTTGTATCAACTCTCAACCTAGACTCTCTCTCTCTCTCTCTCTTAAAACAACAAACTTTCTTAGCATATCAGTCCCAAATCCAAGCCCCACTAACACCACAATCAAATTATAAAGCTAGAAATCAAGATTTGTCCTATAAAGGTATAAACCCTAGCCATGAAATCTAACCATAAATCTGTTGATAGATGTTATGATTCTGTGTTTGAATATGTTGTTAGTAGTGTATAATGATGATCTGGGTTGCTAGATGTTAGATCCATAACATCTAGAGGCTCGGATTTGAGTTTTTGCAAAATCTGAAAAAAATCAAACCGTGGTCTGACAACAAATGTCACTGGCCACAGATCTTTGGTCGTTTATGATTTTTGTTGTTTTTAAGTTGTTATGTGTAGTCTGGTATGTGGTCTTTTATTTGGAACAAGAATCAAGTTCATATCTTAAACAGGTTGCAAGATATTGTTAGTCAAAAGTCGTTGACTGACCATGACTGGACAAAATTTGGGTAACCCAGATCTTGCCCAGAAATGGTTTGACAAGACTTTTGATGCTTTGGATCTTGTAATCTGTTATATATTTGTGTTGTTTGTTGTATTAAGGTTATAGTATGATAGATATACAACATGTTAAAGCTTTTAGATCTCTTATATCACAAACATACTGGAATTGGGGATTGGTCAAACCAAGCAAAAAGTTCACGGATGAACTTTCTGGGCAACCTAGAAAGTTCATAAGCGTGGATTCTGACAAGGTTTGACCGGTCGAGATCTTGATATTCTGTTGATGTTTTGCTTATGTTTTGTATTAGATATGTAGTCCTCCATGTTGGTTAGACACTGAAGTCGTTTGATCACAAAAACATTACACGATCGTCTTGTAGTGGGAGTAGAAAGCAGACATGTCAAGATCGTTTTCTTCATTTCGGGCAAACCTAAATGAAGAATGATCCGACAACCACAATTTTAGGGGCTCAGATATTCTTTGTATGTATTATATGATCATGTTTGTTGTTGTGTCTTGTAGTGGTGCATTTGTACTACATGATCGGATCAACAACAAGTCCAGAAACACTTTGTGAGAAGATTAATTAGTGGTCAAACATGCTTACTCAGTAACTGTGTATGAAGATCTGGGTTTTCATGATGAACATGAAGAACACCTATATAGCGGATTTATTATGTCGCTATAGGTGGTCTTTAATGATGATTATTTATAAAAATCATATTTTTATTAAATAATTATAGAAAATTAGTTTTTAATTATTAAAATACATATTAAAATTATTTTAAAGTCTAAAAAATAGTTTTAATTATTTTTAATATATTTCATAAATATTTAATATTTTTGAAATATTAAAGGTATTTAATTTATTTAATTATATATTAAATAAATTATTTTAAAATGGTTTTAATACTTTAAAAATCATTTAAAATTATATATTGGTATAAGAAAATATTCTAAGTTATTTTTAATGACTTTTAATATTTTGTGATGAAATTCATTACTAAGTTAAAATTAATGATAATTTATTTATTTAATAAATGTAATAAATAAATAAATTAAAAATGATTTTGTTATATTAAAATTATTTTAAATAATAATAAGGTATTTAAAAATATTTTAAGTTATAAAATATAACTTTCAATATTTAAAGGTAAATTTCATTAATTAATTATTATTAATGATATTAAAGTTATTTAATAATTATATTAAATAATTTAGTTTAAAATGATTTTATTATTATAAAATCATTTTAAATGAAAATAAAGTGTTTAAAGATATTTTAAGTTATAAAATATAACTTTTAATATTTAAACGATAATTTCATTAATAATTTAATATTAATGATATTTGTTTAATATTAATGATATTAAATTTATTTAATAATTATATTAAATAAATGGTTTAAAAATAGTTTTATTAATTTAAAATTATTTAAAAGGATATAAATGAATTAAAAATATTTTAAGTTATACATAATGACTTTTAATATTTTGATAAAGGGTACATTAATAATTAAATATTAATGATAATAATTTATAAATGATTTTAAATGTTTTAAAAATCATTTAAGTGGTAATATTAATACTTTAAAAATATTCTAAGTTTTTATAAATAACTTTAATATTTTGGTAATGGTTTCATTAATAGTTTAATATTAATTAAATATTAATGATAATAGAATTATTTGATATTTGAATCATTTAATAATGATTTGATGTTTGAAAATTCGTGATAAATTAATAAATATTTATTGAAATTATTTAAAATAATAATATAGTGATATTTATGAGATATTGAGTTACAGAATAGTAGTCTCGGACTCGATAATTATCCGATAAAGTCAGCTTAAGACACCAATATATTTTAGAAATTGATCCGAATTAGATATTTTGATTGTATTAATGTTTGTTTGTGATGCAATAACTCATTGAACATGTGTGATAATGTGATTAAGTTATGTGCCGATCATTGCGAAATGCAAGATTATATGTTATAGTATATTGTTCTAATAGAATCGAATGATCCGATTAATGATAGGTCGTGATTTAAAAGATAAAACTAAGTTGATGTGTTAAGCAACAAGATCGTGCAAGTATCCTACCTTTGCATTTTCTTTATGCAATGGACATGAGTAAGAATATTTCGTAATTATATTATTATCGCATGCATTATTAACCCTATATCATATACGCTCATTGATTATTAACATGTTAGTATATGGTAATTCAGATATATATTCTGTTCAATAATTTCTATAAATGGTTATACAAGTGTCCCCACTTGGATAATCATTATATTTAACCACATGTTGATACACCTTTGTTAACTACCAGAATATATATATGTTGAATTACAGATTATTGTTGAATAAGATAAAACCTACCTATTATCCAACCGAATTGCTTTGGTTTGGAACCTTGACAAGTATGAACATCCCATTCATGAGAAAATTTTTATGTGCCCAAGGCAGCCAGAGTGAACGATAATATCGTTCTTATAATGTAGTATTGATCAATATAGGGTACAATAGGCTGATCACCCTCCGTGCCCGTAAGTTATGACGGTTTATAGATGAAGTTTTAACCTTTTCGAAAATGAAAACAATGTTCATAGTATGTCCCCTTAACCCTATATATAGTCAGTACGTAGTTTCAAAAATTTAAAAGATGGTTGTTATGTTATTATTATCGGTTCAGATTACTTCACAACTATTGATTTGTTGTAGAAGGGTAGTACAAAGAAAACATTTAAATTCTTTCAGCTTATATATATATATAATTGTTATTACTTGTTGGGCACTCAAATGCTCATCCTTGCTTAATTTAAATGTTTTCAGCTAAGTGTGAACAACCTGAAGGCTCTGTTAGAAACAAGGGAAAGGGAAAGGTTGCTGAATGATTTTAATGTTATCTTACGTAATAGTTTATTATTATCAAGACAACGTTATATGTTTATTATCATGGGTTGTAAGGAATGATTAAAGGTTACGTACTTGGGAGTTAGACTTTGATAATTATGTAAATTAAGTTTAATATTTATAATATTGTTATTATTATTAGTATTATTTCGCTCATAGAAATGGTATCGTGAAGCACTGAATTCGGGTTTCAAGTACTTGAATTTGGGGGCTTTACAAGCGGAATCAAAGGGAGGAAGGATCCGTTAACAATGGTGGAGGGGCAAATGTCAACCCAATGCAGAACTTCGTTAACTTGTTAACTGAGGCAATGCAAAATAGACCCCCGCCAGCAGTAGGGCAACCAGGACAACACTTGGCTAGCTTTAAGGACTTTAAATTGGTAGGACCACCGGAGTTTCGAGGAACCCTGGACCCAATTGAAGCCCAGACATGGATAGAAGAGATGGAGAAGGTGTTTGAGGTCGCACGAGTGGCCAAAGAACAAAAGACGAGTTTTGCCACTTTCATGATGAAGGGCGAAGCTAACTATTGGTGGAAACCCAATAGGGGCCGAGCAGACGAAGGAGTTATTCCTTGGGAGAGATTTAAGGAGCTATTCCTCGAGAATTACTTCTCGGAGAATACGTAACAGGATATAGAGGTTAAGTTTCTGGAACTGAAGTAAGGTAGTATGTCTATCGCAGAGTATGCGATAAGATTTAACGAGTTATCCCGATTCGCTTCACACCAGGTTGACACAGAGGCCAAGAAGGCAAGGAGGTTCGAATTAGGACTAAAACCATGGGTGCAGAAGGCAGTGGCTGTATTGAAGATAAAGACTTACTCTGATCTTTTGGAAAGGGCTATCATTGCCGAAGGAGGCAAATAAGTCATCACACGATTCAAATAAGAAAAGAAGATAGGCCAAGAAGGACAGAAAGGGGGAAGCAGCGGAGGCAGCAACTCCAACAAACATAAATGGACGGAGAGCCAATCCTCTGGAGGCAATAAGTTCGGAGGGGAGGCTAACAAAAGTATGAAGTGTAACAACTATGGGAGAAATCACTCGGGGGAGTGCATGAAGGGAAAGAGTGTTTGTTATCGTTGTGGACAACCGGGGCACATGGCTCCTCAGTGTCCGAATAAGCAGAAGGGAGGATGTTTCTCGTGTGGAGCCACAGACCATAAAATTAAGGACTGTCCGAAGAAAAAGAGTGACACAGCTAGCAACAACCACAACAACAATAACAATAATGCACTGAATATTGGAGGGTCAGTCAGTCAAGCTAATAGACAATTGACACGGACATTCAACATGACCGTACAGGATGCGGTGGAGTCTAAGGATGTGGTGTCAGGTATCATTCCGATCAATGATATAGATACATACGTGTTATTTGATTCGGGTGCTACCTGCTCTTTTGTTTCCGAAGAATTTGATAAATAGTTAGACTTCCCCCATGAGGGATTAGAACATCCTATGAACGTAGAAGTAGCGAACAAGGAAATTATCCCCATAGAATACATTCATAGGAATTGTTATACCGAATTGTGAGGATTTAAGCACAATATGGATTTGATACCGATTCGTTTGGGGGAGTTTGATGTAATCCTTGGAATGGATTGGTTATCGGTTCACAGAGCAGTAATAGACTGTAAGAAGAAGTGTGTACACCTTAAGACTCTGGATAAGTCAAAGGTGGTATTTTATGATAATAAATCACCGAGACAATCTCATTGTCTGACGATGGTGCAAGCGCAGAGATTACTTAGGAAGGGTTGTATAGGTTATTTGGCTCACGTGGTTGATACTCGACGAGTTGAGAGTGAACTGAGTCAGATACCTACTGTAAGGGATTTCATTGATGTCTTCCCAGATGAGATTCCAGGATTGCCACCGAATAGAGAGAATGAGTTTGTCATTGATTTGGCACCAGGGACAACACCGGTTTACAAAGCACCGTATTGTATGGCACCAGTAGAGATAAAAGAGCTAATGACTCAATTACAAGAGTTGTTAGATAAGGGATACATTCGACCGAGCATATCACTGTGCGGAGCACCAGTCTTATTCGTAAAGAAGAAAGATGGGTCGCTAAGACTTTGTATCGACTACTGAGAGTTGAAAAAGGTCACCATTAAGAACAAGTACCCGTTTCCCAGGATAGACGATTTGTTCGATCAGTTGAAGGGGGCAAAGTACTTTTCAAAGATTGACTTGAGGACCGGTTATCACCAACTAAAAGTGAGGTCAGAGGATATTCCAAAGACGACATTCAGAACTCGGTATGGACACTTTGAGTTTCTGGTAATGTCATTTTGTTTGACGAACGCGCCAGCAGCCTTTATGGATTTGATGAACAGAGTGTTCAAACAACATTTGGATAAGTTTGTTGTCGTATTCATTGATGACATTCTCCTATATTCAGAAACGAAGGAAGAACACGCCGAACATCTTCGGATAGTGTTAGAGACATTAAGGAGGGAGAAGCTATATGCAAAATTCTCCAAGTGTGAGTTTTGGTTGCAAAGAGTGCAGTTTTTGGGGCATGTTATCGACAAGAATGGTGTTTCGTGGATCCATCCGGTGAAGGTAGAAGCGGTTATCAATTGGGAGGCACCAAGACGCCTTACCAAAATCGGGAGTTTTTAGGATTGGCGGGATACTATCGAAGATTTATTCGAGATTTTTCGAAATTAGCATCACCGTTGACCAATCTTAGTAGAAAAATAGTTAAGTTCGTTTGGACGGAGAAGTGTGAAGAGAGTTTCCTAAAATTGAAACAGAGGCTTAGTCAAGCACCTGTGTTGGCTTTACCGGATAACACGGGAGGATTTATAGTGTATAGTGATGCGTCACACAAGGGTCTTGGCTGTGTACTGATGCAAAATGGTAGAGTCATTGCGTACACTTCACGTCAGCTAAAAGATTATGAGAAGGGATATCCGACTCATGATCTGGAGTTAGCAGCGGTAGTTTTTGCCTTGAAGATTTGGAGGCATTATTTGTATGGCGAGAAGTGTGAGATATACATGAACCACAAGAGTCTGAAGTATATCTTCACGCAGAAAGAGTTAAACATGAGGCAGCGCCGATGGCTAGAATTGATCAAAGATTATGATTGTGAGATTCTGTACCATCCAACTAAAGCAAATGTAGTGGTAGATGCCTTGAGCAGGAAAGGCAGAGAGAAGTTATTAAAATTGACCATTCAAGATGAATTGGTGAAGGATTTCGAACGACTAGACTTGGAATTTAAGTATCCGATGGAGACCAACAAATAATTATTTACGGTGACAGCGAGTCCGACTTTATTGGATAAGGTTAAAGAAGCACAAGAGAAGGACGAAGGTTGCATTAACATCAAGAAGCGATTGACTAAAGGTGATGAATTGAAATTTGAAATTGATAGCACTGGACTTCTAAGATTTGAAGGACGAATTTGGGTACCGCTAGTACCAGAACTGAGAGAGGAGATTTTGCAAGAAGCGCACAGTACGAGATACTCGATACACCCAGGAAGCAAGAAGATGTACCAAAATTTGCGTCACCACTTCTGGTGGCCAAACATGAAGAGAGAGGTTGCGGAATGCGTAAGTAGATGCCTAACTTGCCAGAGGGTCAAGGCAGAGAACCAACGACCAAGAGGGTTATTACAACCATTAGAGATTCCAGAATGGAAATGGGAGCACATCACAATGGACTTTGTGGTGGGACTTCCGGCAACGCAGAAAGGGCACGACACCATATAGGTGAGTGTAGATCGTCTTACTAAGTCAGCTCACTTTTTGCCAATTAGGATTAAGTATAGTTTGGACTAGTTAGCCAAATTATATGTTAAGGAAATTATCTCGAGGCATGGGGTGCCGGTATCTATTGTATCAGATAGAGATCCGCGATTCACGTCAAACTTCTGGAAGAGTCTTCAAGAAAGAATGGGGACACAACTACGAATGAGTATCGCTTATCATCCGCAGACCGATGGGCAAAGTGAGAGAATGATTCAGACACTTGAAGACATGCTCCGAGCTTGTGTGATGGACTTCAAGGGTAGCTGGGAGGATCACCTTCCATTAGTAGAGTTCGCATATAACAATAGTTATCACGCCAGTATTGGAATGCCACCGTACGAAGCACTGTATAGGAGGAAATATAGAACGCCCTTATGCTGGGACGAAGTTGGAGAACATCGACTATTGGGACCAGAATTGGTACAACAGACGGTAGAAATCATCAAGGTGATAAGAGCACGATTAGTAGCAGCTCAAGATCGCTAGAAGAAGTATGCGGATTTACATCGCAAGAAGAGAGATTTTGAAGTAAGAAGCTATGCATTTCTGAAAGTTTCTCCCTGGAAAGGGAAGACTCGTTTTGGGAAGGGAATGTTGAGCCCTAGGTTCATAGGACCGTTCAATATTCTGAGGTGAGTCGGTGAAGTGGCGTACGAGGTAGCATTACCTCCTGAACTTGAGCACATTCACAACGTGTTTCATGTGTCAGTGTTACGGCCGTATAAACCGGACTACAAGCACGTTATCTCTTATGAACCAATTCAAGTTGAGAAAGACTTATCGTACAAGGAAGTTCCTGTCCAGATACTAGATAGGAAGGAACAAAAGTTAAGGAATAAGATTATTCATTTCGTTAAGATTCTCTAGAGGAATCACACCATAGAAGAAGCTACGTGGGAGTTAGAAGAGAAAATGAGAGCGAATTCTCCATTTTTATTTGAGTAACCTTATTTTTACAATTCTGAGGACGAAATTTTTATAAGGGGGGAGGGATGTAACGTCCACGAATTTTAAACTCCTTATTAATTAAATATGCGATTTAATTTTAATGAGTTAGTTTTGTGAGTCTATTAAAACCTTACGTGGTTATGTGAATTTATGAATCGATTAAAGGGAGTCACTAATAGTTATTTAAATTAGTGGACTAACCCTAAGGTTTTAATATCAAGAAATTGATAGGATTCTTAATGATTAAATATTCAATTTATTTGAATATAGTGGCGAGAGTTGAACATATTTATTTATGTCAAGTATGGATATATCACCATTGAAAAAGTTAAATTACCTCATATAGGACTTATGTGGTGATAGATATTTGAACTGACTTGAAGCTAAACCATTTTGTCCTTTGTTAGGGACCCATGAATCGCGCCCTCAAAGAATACAAAATGGGCGCAAAGCGCCAAATGTCCAAACTTAGAAAATTAGTTCTATTGTTGTTAATAAAATGGAACACTTTGTGTAATGTGTGACATGCATAGAATCATATAATAAGATACATTATGTTGATAAAATCATAAGTGATTGTTAAACAGAAATAATTAAATATCTGTGTATTCCAGAAATTGGAAAAGAAGTTATGTGTGTACACTGAATATATAATATTAAATAATGTTATAATATGGCTATGTGAGTAGTAGAGATAATTATGGAACTACCCGGTCAATAATACTTAACTGTGTTATTTTAATTGCTTGTATTTAATATACATGGATTTATTATGTGAGTATATAAATAATCTCTAATTTTCCTAATATGTTAATAATTATACATTAAGTTTACATGTTGGGAATTATAGTAACCAAACCAAGCTTGATGCTGAGATTTTGCTCTTGTCCCAAATTGAGTGTCACCAAAGTACATGAACAGTGAACAAAAGCTAGTTACGTATTCTTCAAGTGGCTAGTCTTAGGTGATCATTTGCTAGCCAATGGCTGGTGGTGGGTTGCTTAACCACTCCTTAGCAACCAATGAGTTCTTCCTTTGCACCATGAGCTCCAACATTGTGTAATGCAAATGTCCAGTTCATAGTTCCTTTATAAATACAAGCCCCATTTTTAGTTTTGTTGTTTGTTAAGTTTGATATTGAGAGTTATAAGTCGCTGGTAAAGTTTGGGAGCATACTTAGTGTATAAGGAAGCCAATCCAAGCTTAAGGAGGTATACACTTTACTATGTTCTTGAAATGGGTCTAGTTAATTCTTGAAATTACTTGAAATTCTTTGTTAGTCAAAGTGAATTGGTATGCCATGATGTGTTTAGGAAGTAGACTTACATGTTTGAGCTCTTGAATGATAGTGTTAAGCATGTTTAAATCAAAGAGAAGTGTTGATGTTTGATGCTCTGCAGTAACAGAAAGCAGTCACTACTTTGGTGTAGGTAATGGGCAACAATGCGCCTCTTATTTGTACTTCTTAGTGCCGCTGCAATTGCTACTGCACCTCGAGATCCGATTGATGGTTTCATTGGTTATATGTGTTACTAACTTGATGTTATGACTTTGATACATACCTATAGAGGAGTATAACATGATATGCAAGGTTTTCTTGTGTAGTATGGAGTGATCAACACATTTTAGTAAGAGATTTGTAATGAAAACTTAAAGTTTAGAGAACAAACTTTGAAGTAATATATGTCTTACAAGTTCTGAACTTATGAGGCCATATACATGACTGATTTGGAACCTAAATGATAATGATATGTGATTTATAGTTGTTGTATCCATGACCAACTTGATAAGCTTTGTGCTAGAACTTAGTTTGAAAAGAAAAGCTTAGTTAAGGCTAATGAACACAAATGCTAAAAGATCTAGATTCTGATCTTGAAAGGAGGTTATCATGACTTAACTCCTTATGAAAAGAGTTTTGAAGTGGTTTTATATGTGCTATCTTGCATCATTCATGATAAAGGGATTTCAAAAAGCAACCTTGATCATGTTTTCAAAAATTTAGTTGCATCACATGTATGTTTAGATTCTAAAGAAGTAAGATGTCATGTTATGACTATAATACTCCTAGACATAATTCATATGTATTGAGCATGATGGTAACTATACCAAACATGAGTTTAAAGCATGATTGAAGTGTTAAACAATGTTAGTTGTGAATAAACACTATAAACATCCTTAGCATGTGTAATAATAGATTTTGAAATTCTCTATATGGATATATAGTCAAGTTATAAAACCATGATAACTACATAATCTTGTTATGCTAGTTGTTAGTTAAAACTTGTAAGTTAAACTTGAAGTAATGAATTCAAGTATGGTCATGTGTTATATGTGAAACTCTAGCATGCATGTATGTTAAAATGTATGTGTAATTAGCGCGCTAGAGTTGGACTGAAGTTAGGAGAGCAAAGCTCAAACCTGGTTTGGCTGTGGTACAGCAAGCATCAAGGTCGTCCCTAGCTTTAGACTAAAAGCAATGGCGCCATCCTCGCAAATCACAAATAGATTACATTTTTTTGGTTTAAAGTTTCAAGGCATGCTTATATGATTACTTTACCTTGTAATATATGACCAATATGCCGTATAATGTGTTGAAGAGCATGCTATGTGATTGCTTGATTCTTTTAAGTGTAGACTCATACTAGTTACACATACTAATTGAAAAGACTGACTTGTTAATGTTAGGTTGTTTCAACGCAAGTTAATTAAAGCTAGTATTATACTGTAGCTGAGCAAATAGGCAAGTTTCCCTAAACTTAATCCAATTATTATTGAGCAAGTTTTCTTTGAAATTCACTCTTTGATTGTGCAAGTTCCTTGAATCATACTTTTATTGAGCAAGTTCCTTAATTCTTACTCAAATGTATATTGAGCAAGTATTCGAACACTATTTTATTGTGTTGCAAGTTTCCTAACTTACACAACTTTATTTGTTATGAAAGTTTCTTATCCTTCTCATATTGTATTGAGTAGGTTATTGTTGAATTGAAAGTTATTCATTTAAGCTTGAATCTTATTTCCAAGCATGCTATTAAGTGGTTTAATTACTTTACAATTATTCCACATCGATATTATTGATATTCGCACTTAGTTCACTTGAGATTGTATAGTCTTGGACTTGTACATCATTTAAAGTTCAAATAATTCTTGAACTATGTGAGATAGAGTCTGAACCTTTGTTCGGTCAGACAAGCGTATGAAGTTTTATAAAAGCTATCCAAACCTATTGAGGGTAAGGATTCTTAGACTGAAAGAACACCCTTTTCTATGATAGGGGAGTACCAGGTATCTAAAATAAGATACACAGAGCAGATTTAAATGTTATGCATATAAATAGAGTATGTGAGGCTGATCCCCTCAAGTACTTATACTGTAGCCAGTAACCAAAGGGTCAATTAGCTATTGATTCCATTGGAGTGTTATAGTTCAAAGTCTATTTGACTAGCAGTTATTCTAAAAGCAATCATTATCTTTGCTTGCGATATTCGTATTATTGAATCCTTCAAATATTCATATTGTTGAATCCATTGCCAGATATTTTTCCATTCATCATGATATATCCTTATTATTGTATTTAAACTTGTTGAACAAACTTGTTGCTCATCCTTGCTATATCATGAATATATTTCAGCTAAGCCCGAGACCTCGGGGAAGGACAAGGGTAAAGGAAAGATGTAGACTAGTGGCAAGGAGCAGATTTTACCTTGCGCTTAGTTTAAATTACTATTATGTAATATGAACCCTAATGATTATTTTAGGGTATGTTTGTAAGATGATATTAAGGTTATCGTTTCTTGGGACTAGTAACACCTTTTGAATGAACGACGTACGTTTATTATATTCTGCATTTTAGTTATCAAATGTTGTTTAGAGGTGGATGTTAGTATTTTATCGTGATGACCGAATCGGGGTCAGAGGACCCGGATTTGGGGGCATCACAGTAATTATCCACTAATTCACCTTTTTTATCAAGTTGAAAGCGTTCTTTGTGCGCTAGCGGGCCCTTCAGGGTTTCCACAATCGTGAGCATGGTTTCTAACTATTGATTAGTCTTGACACTACGACCACTCTTTATCCTTTCCTTTCTTTCTTCAGATTCCACAGGTTGGTCAATTTGCACCTTGACATTTCCCTCAACAACTTTGTGAGATTCACCGTCTTTTCCTCGCGTATCCACCGTGCAATGCTCTACTTCTTCATCGTTGAGATCAATTATGCCCGGTAGATTATCTTGCGATGGATTTATAATGGCATCGACGAGTTGTCCCAATTAACTTTCGAGGCTCTTCAATGTGGCGTCTTGGCTCGTCATCCAAACCTCATTTCTCTCTATAAAGTTGGTGAGGAGCTTTTCAAGCTTGTTCTCTTCTTCTCGTGTTGAGTATTTAGAAAAACTCTCATTGGTTTGAGATGTCACCTTATACTGCGGCGGAAACTGATATTTAAATTGATAGGCATAATTCGGATCATGATATTGCTCTTGACTGTAGTCCCAAGAGTTTGGATAACCCTGACTATTAGGATGATAGGAAATTGGTTCAATGTCACCGTTCTGACGAAGAAAGGCGATCCGAGTGGATGACAAATAAGATTGTTAGAAACCTCAAGAGATTTGCAATTTGAACTTGCAATTGCTCGAGTCCTTCTTCCGAGCTTGGTTGTGTCGTCCGCTCATAAGGCCATTGATAACATTGATCGTCCATAACTTGTAAACTTAAAAATAAAAAGGAAGATCAAACAAATAAAACAAATATATGTTCAAATTAAGACTAAATTGATTGAAATTAATATTGAACAATATTAGAATAATAATTCCCTGGCAACGGTGCCAAAAACTTGTTGGTCGAAAAATCGATCACTAAACACACGTAAGTATACACGGCCTAACAAGTAATACCGTGATAAAGAAAGTGACGTACCCACAAGGAACTATCACTAATATTTACCAAATACCGACTTTGTATCGCTTAAGTCTTATTCGAACAACAATCTAATAGAAGTGTGAGTAATCTAGTTATATCTAATTATCAAAGCAAGTAAATGGATAACAAATGGTATCAAAGGAATTACAATCTAAGGTCACAACTTCACCCTCACACAGGCATTCTGTCAAACACCTGGTGTGCTATGCTTCATCAAACTTCCTACCCTTCTCTATTTGGTCTTAATGGTCATGATAGTTTGTCGACCAAGAACACACAAGTGCTTGGGAGCTGTCGTTGACACTCCTAAATTAACCTCACTTTCACTTCACAATTTATAATAATTAGCACAGTATCAAGTAAGGATCGATCCCACAGAGAGTGATTTGTTTTATATTTATTCTATTATTTTGATAGAAAATAAAGATTGGGGATTTTTTAAAAATTGTTTTGAAACTAAGAAAACAAGAATTAATGATGAAGTTAACCAAAAATGTAAAAACTTCAGTTTTGCAGTTCAGTTTCACCAAGTACAACAATCAATTAATCAAGTTATTATTATTTTCCCTTCAATGAAACTATTAGCCCTAGATAACAATAAGCTCGCTTATTCGAAATTCTCCTTAGATTATCACCGTATATAAACAAGCTCTCCACCGATTCTAACTAGCATACAACCTAGAATAAACTCTAGATTTAATATGATAGAAGCATTAAGAAATAGAGAATTAGGCTAATCCAAGCAACAAACACATAAGCTCGATTTGTTTAACTTGTTTTCTGATAATCTTAGCAATAAACAAAAGCTTGTCCATAATTATTATTACCAAGTTACTACTTGTGATGAAGAAAGGTATCAATTACACGTAATACCAATCTTAATCTAGCAGATGATAATGACCAAATTAACTCAATTGGCCATATTAAATTAATTAGATCAATTAGCATGAAATTAATGAAAACAAATTATCAGAAGAAATTTCACACAAGAAAGAATAAATAATAATACTCAATTAATCAATTACTTGTAACAAGGATTCACCTCTCTTTAGAATTGAATGAAAAGAACTAGCCTGACATGCTCTTGAATCTACACTCCAATAGATGATAGTTGATAGTTGAATGAATAAAACCTTGACTCTCATCCTCTATTTATAGTGCTAGACAAAGTCCTAAATCTTATAGAAAGTAGAAATCCAAATCCTAAAAGGATTACAAATCACAACTAGTTTCCATAAAGAAATAGAATTCAATTTGGAAATAAATCTTAGTCTAAAGGAAATCCTAAAGCTAATAGAAATATCAATCTAATTCCATGTAGAAGTCTACCAAAATCTGCATTTAGAAACTTTCCAAAAATCCAAGATTTCCCGATTTTCCCGCTCAAATTCGCTGGGGAGAATTTTCATTTCCAGCTGTGACGTCCTTTGGTAAAATGAGCATAACGTTTAATCCGGGAGGAGTTACGGGGCCTTCTACCTATCAAAACGAAGATATCGACGAGATCTACAACTTTCATTCTTTGAGAATTAACAATTTCTTTCTGTATCAAGGTCGAAATCGGGCTCCAAGTGACTGCTATGTAAATTGCAGCTTCCAAACTTTGAGGTTCAACGTCCGTTTAGTAAAAAGATCATAACTTTTTCATATGAACTCCGATTGGGATGATTCAAGATGTTCCGGAAAACTAAAGAAGAGCTCTATAATAAAATTCAAGTCCCAAGCCAAGAACATGCATCCAACTTAATGCTAAAAATCCTGCAATTTTCTCTTTTTCCTCATTTCAGCTTCAATTCTTCCTGAAATCATTAAACACCTTAATAAGCTCATATACACATGAAACATGCAATAAAACTAAATATAATGGAATCAAAATAAATGAATAATATGCACTCATCAAATTCTCCCACACGTAGCCTTTTACACGTCCTCGTGAAAAGCAAAAGTTTGATTTCCAGAAAAATTCTATTCAACCATCATGTCAAAAGATTTCAAGGTACAAATCATAATTATCAACACTAAATTTGCAAAAATCTAATCAATGTCTTATCAGTTAACTCGCAATGAACAACCTTACTATTTCACCAATGAATTTCATTAAACCAAATTGTAGCCACATAAGTAACTTTCGTACAATCCACATACTTACTCAACTTGGTTATTATGGAACAAAAACCGTGCAAATTGACTCATAACTAGGAACAAATTTTTCTTTGCTTTTTTTTTTTTTATAGAACCTTCTCTTTAGAACAGATGAATGTATTTTCATGTTTTTCTCGTATTTTTTCTTTTCTTGACATGTGCAATGTCTCCTGTTCTTAAGCTTTTCAGAGTTACCCATTAGCGAACTTTCCAACAATGACTCCCAAACCAGATGATCTTAGGGCGCTAGGTGTAAAGACACCCCTAAGGCTTACTTATTCAAGTAACAAAGGCCACAAAAGTTGACTAGTCAAGCTGCTTTTATCTATCGCACTTTTCAGCGTGAATACCGATGCTTCCCGAGGCTTAGATACCCAGTTATTTAGCACAATGGACATTGAAGTAGATTTTCAATTTTTTTTCTTTTTTTTTTTCATTCATCATTTTTTTCACATGGTTCTGCAACAACATAAGGAAGTTAAACAGTTCTAAGTCATGAAATCAGTGCACATAGACAACTCCACAAATAACTTAGCCAAATAAATATGTTTCTCATATTCAAGTACTCATGTATCACAAATTCAATTTAAATCAATTACTATGGATCATGGCTTAGTTGTTATCATTCATTAACAAATTAAGCATCAAATAGATTCTAAAATTTAGCATTATTTGACTTTAATCTTTTTAACACTTAGCCAAATAGAATCATGAAACCAAATTTTTTTAAATCATTAATTTTTTTTCAAGTTCCCCACCAAAATCGGATCAATATCCCCTATTAAAATAAAAACCAAAATCTTCAAGACTCAAACCTTACATTGTCCCCAATATAAGAAAATCATGCAAAGAAGAAAGAAACTACTAACTAACATGCAAAAACTAAAAAGTAAAGGGATAGAAAAATCAAATCTAAAATCTTGGGCTGCCTCCCAAGCAGCTGCCCTTGTTTATTGTCATTGGCTTGACATCATCCTTCTCAGTTTAGGTAATTGGACTTGTGAACTTCAAGTGGAGTGATAAAAGTTTCAATTCATTAGGAGCATCCTTCATATCATGATTTTGCTCCATTCCAGCCCTCAAATCATTCTCGTATAATTATATTTGATCAAAAGATTCCTGCACTATAGAGTCAACAACATCAGTAGAAAAAACAAAATTAACAATACCAAGATACCTTTTAGTCTCATATATGGTGAACTGGACATGTGCCTCATCCAATTCCATAGTTAAGGTCTTATGGTATGTATCATGTAGTATTTTTGTTGTTTGCAATGTTGTATCACCTATATCCTCTTTGTAAAGATCTGCAAAACTTATCAAATTGTTCTCATCTTCCTCTTGTTAATCCTTTTCAGACTTTGAATACTTGATTTCTTCTTCAAATTTAGTAGTAGCGTCAAGAACTTCCAACTGGTTTCCACTAGTGAACTCCTCATCATCTTTAAGTTTTTGTTCCCTATTCGTCATTTTTTCCAGGAATTTTTCATTAGACTCTGTATACCACGTTGAATTCTTTCCAACTTTCCAATTCCTTGTTAGAACTTGGGAAAAAGGTAGTTTTGGTTCATAAGCTGAAAGAGGTGGAAATTTATGCTTGAGTACATCACTGTTGCCTGTTTCACTATTGTCAGACTTGCTTTGTATTGACTTTCCTTGCTGTTGATCCTCTGCATCACATCTCAATGTTATGGCACTTACATTTTCAACAGTTTGAGAAAGTGACCTTCCTACCGTGGTTGCAAGTTGACCAACTTGGTCCCTCAAATCTTGAACAGAAGTTTTTGTCTGACTCATGAACTGTTGTGCTTGGATCATGAATGCCTTGAACATATCCTCCATAGATGTCCCAGAATTGACAGGTACTTCTTGGTTTCCTATGTGGTACTGAGGTTTAGCTTACTGAAAACCTTGCGTATTCCTTACAACCATTTGTCGAACTATAGCAGTTAATTCAGAAATTTATTGTTCAATATTACAAGTGCTAACCTCTTTTACCCTTCGTGATGTATGAGTCATCCTAGTACCACACTACTGTGAGTTGGTTGCCATGGTTGTAATTAAGTTCTTTTCAGCGTCTGGAGTTTTGTCTACTAGTGCTCCTCCACTAGCCGCATCGATCATACTTCTTTCCATTGGTAGCAACCCCTCATAGAAGTACTGGATCAAGTGATGGTCATCAATTCCGTGAAGTGGACAACTGGAACACAACTTCTTAAACATTTCCCAATACTCGTAGAGCGTTTCTCCATTGAACTGCCTGATTCCACATATCTCCTTCCTTGTATCGACAACTCTTGATGCAGGGAAATACCTCTCTAAGAATAACCTCAGATATCGGGTCCATGATCATTATTGATCCTGATGGTAGATAGTATAACCAGTCATTAGCCAAATCCGCTAAGGAGAATGGAAAAAGTCTAAGCTTGATCTGCTCCTTTGTCACTCCTTGTGATTTCATCGTGGAACACACCACATGGAACTCCTTTAGATGCTTATATGGATTTTCACCTATAAGACCACGAAAAATAGGCAAAAAATGAATTAGTCTAGATTTAAGTTCAAAAGCAACATCTAAAGTAGGATACTCAATACAAAAGGATGGTTGAGTCAGATCAGGAGTAGCTAGTTCTTTCAAAGTTCTGTTATTGTGTGGCACCACCATCTCTTCTACTTCAAATGATGAAACTAGAGCTTCTTTTGTATCTGTAGTTTTCTCTATCTCTTAATCAAAATTTAAGTCAATAAAGTTAGAGGATTGAGTCATAAAACAAAAACAAAAAGCAAATAATAAAAATAAATGAAAACAAAGAATAAACAAAAACAAATAACACTCCCCGGCTACGGCGCCAAAATTTGGGAGCTGTCGTTGACACTCTTAAATTAACCTCACTTTCACTTCATAATTTATAATAATTAGCACAATAGCAAGTAAGGATCGATCCCACAGAGAGTGATTTGTTTTATATTTATTCTATTATTTTGATAGAAAATAAAGATTGGGGATTTTTTGAAAATTGTTTTGAAACTAAGAGAACAAGAATTAATGATGAAAACCAAAAATGTAAAAACATCAGTTCAGCAGTTCAGTTTCACCAAGTACAACAATCAATTAATCAAGTTATTATTATTTTCCCTTCAATGAAACTATTAGCCCTAGATAACAATAAGCTATGCTATTCGAAATTCTCCTTAGATTATCACTGTATGAAACAAGCTCTCCACCAGATTCTAACTAGCATACAACCTAGAATAAGCTCTCTAGATTTAATATGATAGAAACATTAAGAAACATAGAATTAGGCTAATCCAAGCAACAAACACATAAGCTCGATTTGTTTAACTTGTTTTCTGATAATCTTAGCAATAAACAAAAGCTTGTCCATAATTATTATTACCAAGTTACTACTTGTGATGAAGAAAGGTATCAATTACACGTAATACCAATCTTAATCTAGCAGATGATAATGATCAAATTAACTCAATTAGCCATATTAAATTAATTAGATCAATTAGCATGAAATTAATGAAAACAAATTATCAGAAGAAATTTCATACAAGAAGGAATAAATAATAATACTTAATTAATCAATTACTTGTAACAAGGATTCACCTCTCTTTAGAATTGAATGAAAAGAACTAGCCTGACATGCTCTTGAGTCTACACTCCAATAGATGATAGTTGATAGTTGAATGAATAAAATCTTGACTCTCATCCTCTATTTATAGTGCTAGACAAAGTCCTAAATCCTATAGGAAGTAGAAATCCAAATCCTAAAAGGATTACAAATCACAACTAGTTTCCATAAAGAAATAGAATTCAATTTGGAAATAAATCTTAGTCTAAAGGAAATCCTAAAGCTAATAGAAATATCAATCCAATTCCATGTAGAAGTCTACCAAAATCTGCATTTAGAATGTAAGACCCCAACTTATTATAAATAAAATTGAATTTTCCTTTATTCATTATTCTAAATTAATAAGGGTTAATTTGATATAATTCTTTGGTTATGGGTGAAATATGCAAAGTTTACAAAATAAGCAAGTGGTTATAAAATATTCATTATTGTCGGGGAATATTCGTTTGGTCGTGGAATATTATTTTTGTCGGGAATTTCCGTACGACGGCGCAGTCATTGGTGGGCCCCATAACGGAAAACGGTTGGATGAAAGAAAACGACAAAGATTGAGTTTTATAAATAACTACGTAAATTGTTACTGAATTAATAATCGTTGGATTACCCGGTGGTTAAAATACAAGAATATGCGTGGTTGCACAAGCAAGCATACCAGATTGCACAAGATTGTTGAATTATTGATTCATACATAAGAAAGTATTTACTTAATAATGGTTACAGTAATTACTATTCAGTATTTTATTTTATTGATTCAATAATTGCTGCGTTGATATTTTATATTGTTGTTGTTTCAATAATTGTCATGACACAGTATTTTTCATTATCGAAGCAATAATTCATATTATTTGAATAATATTATCGATAACATTATTGGCAATGTCTAGAAAGTTACATCTAAGGAGAAGTTTGGTCACCTAATCATTGCGCCAAGAAGGAGAAATCCTTATTGGAAAGCCCCCTCTATCCCAGGAACTACCGGTCACAAGATCTGTGATTTTGTAATATTATTTTTGAATAATTAATTATTGATTATTATGATAAAGAAAATATTCATTTTATGTGGATATAGATGGAGAAATTTTTAATGTGACAATTGTTGAAAATTAATATTTTCTTTTTCCGATAAAATAATTCATTTAAATATATTATTTTAATAATATATTTAAGTGATATTTTTATAATGAATGTGGGATATATGAATATATGAGGAGGTAGAGTATTTTGTGGCATTAAATGTTTAACACATGTTTTGTGTGTTTGGACACAATTCTCGACCGAAAATTGATTATGTAATCGTAAAATCTCTCATTTATGGATTTCGGATAATTTCTGTTTTGAATTTGGAAAACTTCCTTCTTCAAAGTTGTAGAGAATTGAATTTCCTATAAAAAAACGCGAGATTCAAATTTTTTCCGACAAAAGGGCTATTTATCATGAATTATTGAAGTTCGGAGTTCAAATAATTGATTTTTGGAAGTTTTAATTATTTTTATAAGAAAAACGTTTTTGTGGTTGTTGGCACATGGGTGGCTAATGTTTTGACCAAAGAAGGCATGCTAGAGTTTTCAAAACATGTGGGTAGGAATTTGGAATAAATAATAATATATTTTATTAATTTAGTCTCCTTTTGGCGTTCTAACATTTTCCTATAAATAGAGGGCTAAGTTAGAATTGAAAATCACACCGTAAACTAAGTTTTCTCTCTTCTCTCTCTATATTATCGAGCGTATTCTTGTGAGTATACTTTGAGTGTTGCATACTACGGTGCGAGTTTCACAAGACTATACCGAAATTCAAATGTAAATACGGTTATTTTGAGGTAAAGGATGTTATTTCTTTCAAGAAATGATATTATTTTCTTCAATATCATTATGCCAAAATCTTTGTTGAACTTTTTATCAAATTTGGAACTTTTTCATGTCTGGGGTTACTTATTCATGAGTTCTTTATTCACGAGTTACTATTCATGAGTTCTTATTCACGAAGTTACTATTCACGTAAGCGTGAAGATGTTTTTTTGTGAAATTTCTATCTTTTTTTGTGTCGGGGTTACTATTCACGATATATCAAGACTATTCACAAATACGACACTATTCAATAAAAATAAAAATTTTTCTTTTTGTCCAAGATGTCTATTTCGGCTTACTATCTTTGATTGGATCCATGTTTTGATCGTTATTTTTGAGTTCGCTTCAAAATCGTTTATTATGAAGTATTATTGATCTTCGATAAATTTGTTGTAATTTAATCCTAATATTTGTCCTTCTATATCATCGGATTCGTTCTTAAAAATGTTTTTCATCATCCTCGGTCCTTAATGGTGATATTTTGATGAATATCTTTGGCTCAGTAGCAAAAAGATGAATGATTAAATCGATGAATCTCTTTGGCCCGTAGTGCAAAGATGAGCAGTGTTGAGATGAACATGACCAACTGGTGATACAAATGAATATCTTTGGCCCAGAAGTGCAAAAGATGATTAAAGATGTATATTGATTGTTGTTACAGGATGAAATATTGATGATGGACTTTTAAATCTTAAAAGACAAGAGAATTCATTCTCTGCGTGACTCTTCTAATGGATTCATTGTTTCAATTTGCATTTGTTGATCTAAAACTTGTTGTCTATTGTATTCTATTAGATTTTTCCCGTTGAAGACTAACGATAATTTGTTGTATATTATCTTAGTCATAATATTCTTTATGGGCTAGTTGAACTCACCCTTTTCCTTGTTGTTCCATTTTTCTTCTCGTGGAGGTAAGAACATAGCGAGGATCTAGCCTGGGGTATGGAGTGAAGGTTCAGAGAGAGTTGTTTAGTAGTCCTCACCATTTTTGTAAAATAATGTATCAATAAATGTGATGAGGATTTATTTGAGTATAGATATTGTCTAGAAGATAATATTTGTATTCAAACTCACAGCTTTTATTGTTGTAATAATAAAGTTGTAGTAATTTACGTGCACCATGTATTTGGCGACTCAGAATGGGTTGGGTGGAATGGACCTATTTTGGGGCGCCACGGTTGGTATCGTAGCTTAGGGATATGATCTCTGGCGGAGATCGGGGAATAGAACTAGGGGAGAGACGAGTAAATCCTTCACTAGTGTGTCCTACCTAAGCTTATTTGTTGATCCGGCCATAATATAGATATTATGTGATATGTTAATTTGTTTAATTAACCCTTATTTTATGGCGATTTAAGAATGGGCTGCGAGAACGCGTTAGCAATGGAGTTTATGAGGCTGTGGAACAACCTTTAGTCGCAAACCCGAGGGAGAGCGTGCAACAGAAAGCAATATTCCTCCCGTAAACAACACTACCGAGCAAACGATGAACGATGGAATGTTTAGGAGCTTTTGCAGTTCATGCAAAATCGCAGACGAGGAGACTCGTGTACAAAATACGGTGGAAATGATGGCAACGCGCGATTATATCATCACAACCAAGCGATTCAAGGAGTTGGGACCACCAGATTTCCATGGAAAGCCGGATCCGATCAAGGCGTAAACGTGGGTAAAACAAATTACCAAGATATTCGATGTCTTGGGGTGCACTTGAGGAATGCGAAGGTTCCATTCGCCACCTTTATGTTTCGTGAACCCGACACATTGGTGGGAATCAGGAAGCGTATCTCACCAGATGCACTCAACATGTCTTGGGAAAGATTTCAGAACTTTTCAATGACAAGTACTTTCTGAAAGTATTCATCATATGAAAGAGGTAGAGTTTATTAGACTTGAACAGAACAACACGATTAAGTGTCTCAAGACGAGGAAATAAGTTCGCAGAGTTATCCGTGTTTGCACCTCATTTGGTGGAGAATGAGGAACGATGACGCTGGATGTTTTGAGAGGTCTAAAACCCGAGATTCGTCAATACCTTATATCTCATAAATTTTCTCTATATTCAGATGTTGTAAACAGGGCTCAGTTATTAGAGCGAGATAGTGAGTATACTCAACCGAGGGACCACAACCGTGGTCATATCGGTGGCAAATGATAATCATCGTAACGATGATAACCAGCGAGGAGGGAAGAATACGGACAAAGGCGGTAACCACTCAGGTGGAAATCGTGGCCATGATAATAGAAGAGGTGACTCAAGTGGAAATTTCAGAAAGAGGAGATTCAACAATGACGGAAAGACATCAACAAAGAAGACCAAAGACCAACAACAAATGCTAGGGAGGAGAACGACCGCCAGTTAGATGTTACAAATGCGGGAAGGAGGGACATATCAGCCCAAACTGTCCACAACAATCCAAGGTATGTTACAACTGTGGAAAGGAAGGCCACATCGCTCGAGATTGTACTATAGCGAAACCAAGTTCAGTAGGAGTGGTGATTCAAGGGTCATCCGGATAAGTCGAAATCACGGCCAGTTCTGGAAGAGCTTTTTGTCGTGACCGGCCAAAACGTGAGGAACGAGAACGAGGTGGTCACTGGTAAGCTAATCTTGAATTCTTGCTAAGTTTATACCTTACTAGATACTGGTTCTACCCATTCTTTTATCTCTCCTGCTTGTGCTCAACGTTTAAACTTGACTCTAGAGAAATTAGATTTTGATTTATCTGTTGAAACTCCGTTGGGTGAAACCTTCGTTACATCTACAGTTTATAAATCTTGCATGATCCAAGTTGGCACTATCACATTACCTGTTGATCTTATCTCTTTAAAGATACTTGCTTTTGATGTGATTTTAGGAATTGATTGGTTAACCACTCATCATGCCAAAATTGATTGTTTTCGTAAGGTTGTTAGTTTTCATATTCTAACCAACTCGTCATACTTAATTCAAACCACTAAACCACAAAGCTATTTGTTTATTGAAAAATGAATGTCAAGCTTTCTTAGCCATGTTATGGACTTGAACAATAATATGTCAGATTTGAATGATATTTTTGTTGTTAGTGAATTTCCTGACGTATTTCCTAAAGAATTTCTTGGCCTACTCCCAGAGCGTGATATTGAATTTGTATCGACTTTAAATCTGGTACAAAACCCATTTCTAAAATCTCATATCGAATGGCTCCTATTGAACTTCAGGAGTTAAAAACCCAACTATAGAAGTTGATACCCGAGCCTCTATCTTATGACTTCCTTTGTGGAATACACAAAAGCCGGACTCTCCGTAGGGGACGCCATATTCGTGGCAAAGAGTAAACCGATAGGTGTCATTGTGACGTCTTTATCCAAGATTGGGATATGAGTCACGGTTGAGAGCAACCTAAGTCGAGAATCGAAATACGTAGCTTTCTAGGCTTAGTTGGTTATTATCGGAGATTCGTTGAAGGATATTCTCGAATCGCTATTCCATTAATGTAGCTAACTCGTAGAGATACAAAATTTGAATGGAGCAAGGAATGTGGGAAGAGCTTTGAAGAACTCAAGAGGAGACTCATTTCAGGACATGTTCTGACCATGCCATCCTGGAAAAACGAACGTGGTAGCTGACGTGTTGAGTAAAAGATCGTATACGAGTACGAGTACGATATTGTCAAAGACTCATCTCGTATAACTTACAAATGATGAAGATAGAGTTAAAGACTCTAAGTACCCACGTGATGATATACGAGTATAATCGACTTTTATCGATAAAGTTAAAATCGCTCAGGCTACACACTGGAGCTGATGAATATGAAGAAGAAAGTGCAAGAAGGTGATATTCCAGAAGCAAGAATCGATGAAGAAGGAATACTTCGAGTCAATTCTAGACTTTGCGTTCCTAACGATTCTGACCTGAAGCATAAAATCATGATGGAGGCACACAACACCCCGTTTGCAATCCATCCTGGGAGTACCAAAATGTATCATGATATTCGACATACATTTTGGTGGAGCAATATGAAAAGAGAAATCGCGGAGTTTATCTCGAGGTGTTTAACTTGTCAACGTGTAAAGGCGGAGCATCAAATGCCAAAGGGTCCATTACAACCACTTGAGATTCCGGAATGGAAGTGGGAACACATTACAATGGATTTCGTTACAGGTCTTCCCAAGGTTTCTCAAGGCATAGATGCGATTTGGGTTATTGTTGATAGATTAACCAAGTTTGCTCATTTCTTGCCGATACGAGAAACTTATTCCCTTGAACGTCTTGCTCGTATGTACGTGAATGAGATTGTGAGATTGCATGGCATGCCAGTATCCATAGTTTCGGATCGTGACCCAAGATTCACTTCAAGATTTTGGGTTAGCTTGCAGAAAGCTATGGGCACGGATTTATGATTCAGTTCAGCATACCATCCTCAAACGGACGGACAATCAGAGAGGATTATTCAAACCCTTGAAGATCTATTAAGACTCTGTGTTCTAGATTTCAAAAGAAGTTGGGATAAGTATTTGCCACTGGTGGAATTCTCTTACAACAACAGTTATCAAACAAGTATAGGCATGGCTCCATTTGAGGCGTTGTATGGACGAAAATGTCGTTCTCCAGTATGCTGGGACGAGGTGGGAGAAGCAACGTTGTTGGGACCAGAATTAGTACGCATGACTACAGAAAAGATCCAAATGATTCGACAACGTATTCAAACCTCACAAGATCGACAAAAGAGTTATGCTGATCTTCATAGAAAGGACGTGGAGTTTAATATTGGAGATCATGTATTGTTACGTGTTGCTCCATGGAAAGGAGTTACAAGATTTGGAAAAAGAGGAAAGCTCAATCCAAGGTTTGTTGGTCCATTTGAGATTTTTGATAGAATAGGAAGCGTGGCCTATAGACTCGCGTTACCTCCAAACATGTCTCGTGTTCATAATGTTTTTCATATATCTATGCTTCAGTAAATATGAAAGATCCGAACCACATTATTGCGTTAGAACCGCATTTGAGATAGTGAAGATTTAACATACGAGGAGATACTGTTGAGATTTTGGATAGGAAAGAGCATGTCTTACACATACGAAGGTTATACCACAAGTTAAGGTTTTGTGGAGAAACCATGCAATTGAGGAAATGACATGGGAGTTGGAATCGGAGATGAAAGCGTAGGTACCTCACCTTTTCGATACACCAGTGCACGTGACGTCAATTTCGAGGACTAAATTTCATAAGGAGGGAGGTTGTAAACCCTCAACTTATTATAAATAAAATTGAATTTTCCTTTATTCATTATTCTAAATTAATAAGGGTTAATTTGATATAATTCTTTGGTTATGGGTGAAATATGCAAAGTTTACAAAATAAGCAAGTGGTTATAAAATATTCATTATTGTCGGGGAATATTCGTTTCAGTCGTGGAATATTCTTTTTTTGGGAATCTCCGCATTTACCATGTAGCGATCATTGGTGGGCCCCATAACGGAAAAAAGCAGATTGGATGAAAGAAAAGCGACATAAAGATTGAGTTTTATAAATAAAGGCGTAAATTGTTACCGAATTAATAACTTTGTTGGATTACCGGTGGTTAAAATACGATAATACGCGTGGTTGCAAGATGTACATGGTATTGCACAATATTGTTGAATTATTGATTTAAATATAAGAAAGTTGCGCTACTCAATAATGGTTCTGATAATTACTATTCAATTATTTTATTTTATTTTATTGATTCAATAATTGTTGCGTTGATATTTTATATTGTTGTTGTTTCAATAATTGTCATGACACAAAGATTTTTCATTATCGAAGCAATAATTCATATTATTTGAATAATATTATCGATAACATTATTGGCAATGTCTAGAAAGTTACTCGCCTAAGGAGAGGTTTGGTCACCTAATGCGCCGCCAAGAAGGAGAAATCCTTATCGAAAGCCCCTCTATCCTCGGGAACTACACGGTTGTCGATCTTTGTGATTTTGTAATATTATTTTGAATAATTAATTATTGATTATTATGATAAAGAAAATATTCATTTTATGTGGATATAGATGGAGAAAATTTTTAATGTGACAATTGTTGAAAATTAATATTTTATCTTTTTACGATAAAATAATTTATTTAAATATATTATTTTAATAATATATTAATAAATGATATTTTATAATGAATGTGGGATATATGAATATATGAGGAGGTAGAGTATTTTGTGGCATTAAATGTTTAATATATGTTTTGTGTGTGTGGTGGACACAATTCTTGATAGAAAATTGATTATGTAATCGTAAAATCTCTCATTTATGGATTTCGGATAATTTGCATTTGGCATTTGGAAAAACTTCCTTACGTAAAAGTTGTAGACAATTGAATTTCCTATAAAAAGTCGCGAGATTCAAATTTTTTACGACAAAAGGGCTATTTATCATGAATTATTGAAGTTAGGAGTTCAAATAATTGATTTTTGGAAGTTTTAATTATTTTTATAAGAAAAACGTTTTTGTGGTTGTTGGCACATGGGTGGGTGATGTTTTTGACCAAAGAAGGAATGCTAGAGTTTTCAAAATATGTGGGTAGGAATTTGGAATAAATAATAATATATTTTATTAATTTAGTCTCCTCATGCGTTTCTAACATTTTCCTATAAATATGACTAAGTTAGAATTGAAAATCACACCGTAAACTAAGTTTTTCTCTTTCTCTCTCTATATTATCGAAGCGTATTCTTGTGAGTATACTTTGAGTGTTGCTATATCTATGAAGAGTTTCACAAGACTATACCGAAATTCAAATGTAAGTACGGTTATTTTGAGGTAAGTGGATGTTATTTCTTCGCAAATGATATTATTTTCTTCAATATCATTATGCCAAAATCTTTGTTGAACTTTTTATCAAATTTGAAACTTTTTCATGCTTGGGGTTACTATTCATGAGTTACTTATTCACGAGTTACTATTCATGAGTTACTATTCACGAGTTCTTATTCATGAGTTACTATTCACGAGTTCTTATTCACGAAGCGTGAAGATGTTTTTTGTGAAATTTCTATCTTTTTTGTTTCCGGTTACTATTCACGATACGACACTATTCACGTTATTTTAACTATTCACAACACGACACTATTCATCTAAAAATAAAATTTTTCTTTTTGTCCAAGATGTCTATTTCTTGGCTACTATCTTTGATTGGATCCATGTTTTGATCGTTATTTTTGAGTTCGCTTCAAAATCGTTTATTATGAAGTATTATTGATCTTGGATAAACCGTTGTATACGAATCCCTAATATTTGTCCTTCTATATCCTTTGGATTCGTTCTTAAAAATGTTTTTCATCATCCTCGGTCCTTAATGGTGATATTTGATGAATATCTTTGGCACGTAGTGCAAAAGATGAATGATTAAATCGATGAATCTCTTTGGCCCGTAGTGCAAAAAGATGAACAGTGTTGAGATGAACACCCACCTTGGTGATATAAATGAATATCTTTGGCCAGTAGTGAAAAGATGATTAAAGATGTATATTGATTGTTGTTCTGAGGATGAAATATTGATGATGGACTTTTAAATCTTAAAAGACAGTATAATTCATTCTCTGCGTGACTCTTCTAATGGATTGCTGTTTCCGCTGCATTTGTTGATCTAAAACTTGTTGTCTATTGTATTCTATTAGATTTTTCCCTGTTGAAGACTAACGATAATTTGTTGTATATTATCTTAGTCATAATATTCTTTACTGGGCTAGTTGAACTCACCCTTTTCCTTGTTGTTCCATTTTTCTTCTCAGGAGGTAAGAACATAGCAGGATCGAGTCGGGGTATGGAGTGAAGGTTCTAGAGAGAGTTGTTTAGTAGTCCTCACCATTTTTGTAAAATAATGTATCAATAAATGTGATGAGGATTTATTTGAGTATAGATATTGTCTAGAAGATAATATTTGTATTCAAACTCAGCTTTTTCGTTGTAATAATAAAGTTGTAGTAATTTCTGTACCATGTATTTGGCGACTCAGAATGGGTTGGGTGGAATGAACCTATTTTGGGGGCGTCACATAGAAACTTACCAAAAATCCAAGATTTCCCGATTTTCCCGCTCAAATTCGTTGGGGCGAATTTTCATTTCCTGCTGCGATGTCCTTTGGTAAAATGAGCATAACTTTTAATCCGGGAGGAGTTACGGGGCCTACTACCTATTAAAACGAAGATATCGAAGAGATCTACAACTTTCATTCTTTAAGAATTACCAAATTCTTGCTGTATCAAGGTCGAAATCGGGCTCCAAATGACTGCTGTGTAAATTGCAACTTCCAAACTTTGAGGTTCAATGTCCGTTTAGTAAAAAGATCATAACTTTTTCATATGAACTCCGATTGGGACGATTCAAGATGTTCCGGAAAGCTAAAGAAGAGCTCTACAATAAAATTCAAGTCCCATGCCAAGAACATGCATCCAACTTAATGCTAAAAATCCTGCAATTTTCTCTTTTTCCTCATTTCAGCTTTAATTCTTCCTGAAATCATTAAACACCTTAATAAGCTCATATACACATGAAACATGCAATAAAACTAAATATAATGGAATCAAAATAAATGAATAATATGCACTCATCAATGCTCATACACCTCTGTCGAGATATGCATAAATATATCCTCTATAGATCCACCCGTTAGGGAATAGAATAGAGAAGAGCATCCAAGATAGGTGATAATCCTACACATGTTTATGCGAATTAACTATGTCAAGGATTTACAGCTTAAGTTCTCAATAGGCCACACGTGGCGCATAGAGATATGTCTATTCTACACATAACTTATGCAGTCGAATCAAATCAACAACACATAATCACATGCTAATATATTTAGGTGTAAATCTACAATCTTTCTGTCGATATCATATAGATTACCAAAATCATCACTAATGTCTTAGCGAGAATCATTAAGCATGAATATATTAAACCAAATCATATTGTGCCAACCAAAGAGATAAGACATTTAATTTAATTCAACAAAGGGTTCCATTTTAACCTTAGAGCCAATACTTAGTTCATAGCTATTGAACAAAATATAAGTAGCAATAAAACAACATTTATGGATTACAAAATCAGAGGAAATAAATAGATAAGAATAAAGTCTGTCGAGGGTCTTTAGTCTCCAAGCATTCCAATCCTTTTAAGCTTCCCAATATGTATTTCTCACTGCTCTTGTTGCTCCAAGGAATCCAAAACTTATCCCTAAACTACCTAATCTATATTTACAAACATTATCTAAGAGATGAAGAAGAAATTACAAAAGAAGAGAGAAAAACTATCTAATTCCCTAATCTATCCATTTATATCTTATGCAGAGGCTTGCTTCCTATATATATATATATATATATCAGTGCCTTTCAAGCTAGGTCAAAATCAAGTCTTTATTGCATGGGAATCCTGGAGGTAGCAAGCAGTGTGGGAAATAGACTTATATGGTCAGTCCGCAGTACCACCTCAAAGATCAAAAACACCGGAGTTCGCACTGCAGTGTGAACCTCTGAAGGATATGGGGCATTGTGGCATGGGTGACGTCAGCCTAGAACAGGGGGTGGCGATGTGGCGTGAGCTTCAGGCTATGCTTTGGCGTCGCGGCGCGAGTATAAGCAAAAAGACCATTTTTCCCCTGAAAGCTTGGAAAACACCTAATAAACCCTGCATTGCATCGGTTAAGCAAAATAATACTAAAATAATATAAAACTATATAAAATCTACGAAGATCAGGCAACTATTTAAGCCATAAAGTATCCGATTCGCGAGTATAAATCCCACTCATCACTCACACAGAGCCTTCATTTTTCGTTCCATCCTAAACTAGAACTGTGTATAATCCCATTTATCAGCACTATCCTTGCTAGTTTGGGAAGATTCAACAACATAATTGGAACTCTGTCCATTGCTCCAATTAATCATATTAACCTCCTCTTCTTTGTATTGAGGAAGAGGGTTATCTTGCATATGAGGTTGGTCAGGTTTAGTCACAACGATCTCACCGTTGTCAATTAGGTCCTAGATCTTATGTTTCAAGGCCCAGCAATCTTGAATATCATGTCTTGGATCTCTAGCATGATAGGCACACTTCCGAGTAGCATTCAAACCCTTACCATTCGGGTTGGTTAGCGGAAGAAGATGTGTAATTTTCTTCTGAATAGTGGACTGCTAAAGAAGACTTCTATAGCTTTAAATGGATGAACACTCGGTTCCCACTGGTAAAAATATAGCAATATATGAGCTCACAAGTGTTTAAAATGAGAGAGCACTCAGTTTATAGTGTGTACATAGCAAATTGGACAGGGCTTCCTCGCCATTTTCTCTTCTAAAATGGCCACCCCAAGCCCTCTATTTATAGAGGACCGCAGGTGCACCTGCGGCTGCCCAGGGTGCCCTAGGCTTTGTGAATCCTGCCGTCTCGAAGTACGTGCATACATGCAACGTGTTATCTGCTCAAACTTTCAGAACTTTAATCCGGGCATCTGATTGAGGTGTACAAGACCTTTTTCAGAGTGTTGTGGTCGAGAGCTACACAAATGACATTGGATTAAAGGTTGTGAGAAGTCAGGAAAATGGGACCATGATTCCATCTGGTGTGCTGTCCTGTGTAGTAGTCACTTGGGATTACAGCTATTAGTTCTTGTAGGACACTGCTGTGTAGAGTGTATGTTGAAATGTGTTGAGACAGCGCACATGTGGGATCGAGGTAGCAAAATGACAATTTTACCCCTCACCAGGGTTATCTCTAGTTTGGGATGATATAACATTCGTTGCTCAGGCTTATCTCTGAGATTGGGCTGTTGTAAGTGCTGAATGTCCTCAGGGTTATCTCTGAGGTGTGCTTGTCCTCCCAGGGTTATCTCCAGGTTTGGGAATGAGTGCCTCGGGGTTATCTCCGAGGTTGAAGCTGACTTCAAAGGTTGAAATGAGCTTTTCCGGGGTTATCTCCGGAACGACAACTGCACTCCTCGGTGTTATTTCCGAGGTTGGAACTGAAACTGTCGGTGTTATTTCTGGGACTGGAACTGAGTATCTCGGAGTCATATCTGAGATGGAACCGCCTTCTCCGGTGTTATTTCTGAACTGGAACTGTATTCCTCGGGGTTATCTCTGAGGTTAAAAACTAAGGATTTCAGGGTTGTTTCGGAAATTAGGTTGATTTGACTCCCAGGTTATCTTTGGAAGATGATTCTGCCATTTTTCCAGGTTAGTAAAAGAAATGAAAAACTTCGAGTGTCTACACTGTCCATTTCCTGTAATCTGAGAGCACCTCCTGTCAATACCTCCTTGACAAATAACGGGCCTTCCCAGCTAGGGGCAAATTTTCCCTTGGATTGATCTTGTTTGTCAATGATCCTCTTCAAAATCAAGTCATGTTGTTTAAACTATCGTAGCCAGACTATTCTGTCGTAGGATCTGCCTATCCTTTGTTGGTATAACTGACCATGGAAGATAGCACCGGTTCGCCTTTTGTTTATTAGAAAAAATTGGTGATACCTATCTTATAACCATTGGTCTTCATCCAGCTGAGCGTCTATCAACACTCTGAGGGAGCACTGCTTCCATCCCATAGGTTAATGAATAGGGGGTTGCCCTAGTGGAAGTACGCATTGAAGTTCTGTAGGCTAATAGAGTCAGAGGTAATAGGTCAAGCCATCTTTTGTGATTAGCGGACATCTTTTGCATAATCTTCTTGATGTTCTTATTAGCCGCTTCAACAGTACCATTCATCTTTGGATGGTAGATGACGAAGTTGAGGTGTTTGATGTGGAATTTACTGCATAACTCCTCCATCATTTTGTTGTTGAGGTTCTTAGCATTGTCTGAAACAATTACCTCTGGTTGTCCATATCGACAAATGACATTATTTCTGATGAAACCAATGATGACTTCTTTGGTAACCTTGAGGAAGGAGGCTGCTTCTACCCACTTTGTGAAGTAGTCAATCATGGTGAAGATAAACCAATGCCCATTACTGGCTTTGGAATCAATGGGCCCGATCACGTCTATTCCCCACATTGAGAAGGGCCAGGGTGAACTCATATTATGGAGCTCCCTTGGAGGTGCATAGATAACATTCCCATAAATTTGGCATTAATAACATCTCTTGACATTATCATCACAGTCAACCTTAAGAGAGAGCCAGTAATGCCCTGTTCTGAGGATCTTTTTGACATGTAGAGGGCCGCTCATGTGTGGGCCACATACTCCACCATGGATTTCATCCATGAGCCTTTGAGCTTGGTCCTTGTCCAGACATCTATGGAGACCTAATCCTGCATCTCATTTATAGAGTGCATCTCCGCTTAGGTAGAATTTCATAGCCATTCGATGGATCCGCTTTTTCTCAGCAGGACTCGCGTCAGTGGGTATAGATTCATCTCGTAGATACTCCTTGATGTGCTGATACCAAGGGTGCTGGATGGGAGGTAGCTCATTCGATACTTCTCCAATGTAATTTCCATAGGCTGGAGCCTTTTGCAGGGCAAATGTGATGCTTGGCATGCTTTCCTTGTTAGGTATGTTGATCAAGGAGGCCAAAGTTGCTAGCGCATCTACAAAGTCATTCCTATTCTGAGGAATGTGGAGGAAGGTTATTTCTTCAAACTCCGAAGCCATCTGGAGAACCTGCAAATGGTAAGGTAGTAAATGTAGTTCTTTGGTGTGATAAATTCTCGTGGTTTATCTGATTACCAATTTAGAATCTCCAAAGACAGTTAACCTCCTGATGCCCATTGATTGGGCAAGTTTTAGCCCCATGATACAGCCTTCATACTCAGCTGTGTTATTGGTGTTGACAAACTGCAATTTAATGGCGACGGGATACTGCTCCACCGTAATTGTGACACCCCCAAAATAGGTATACATCACCCATCTCGAGTCGCCAAATACATGGTAAAAAATTCAAATACAACAATTATTATACAATTAAATGTAAAATACGACAAAACATAATCTAAGAGTTTTAATAAGAATATTGTCATCTAGACAATATCAACACTCAATGGAGTCCTCATTACATTTATTGTCACACTATTTAATTGAATAGTGAGGACTACTAATGCTATCATCCGGACCGCTCACTCCATTCCCCGATTAGTCCCGGCCACGCTCTCAATTCCTCAAGAGAATAAGTGAAAGAAAAGGGTGAGCTCAACTAGCCCAAAGAAGAAATATTATGACTAAGATAATGCGTAATAAATTATCATTAGCCTTTAACAATGTTAAACCGATAAAATACAATAGACATCAAGTTTAGTCATTGCAGCAGAATAAGCAAATAGTTTTTCGCCATGCAGTAATCCACATAGATGAGATCATTTCCATAATTTAATAAGGAATGAATACGAAGGATCATTCACCATGCATGCTGTAATCCACATGTAGAAAAGTTATTCCAGCGAGAATAGTAAAGAATGGAATAATGTAAGAATTCACCATGCATGCAGAGTCGCAGAGCAAAGTTATTCCAATAGAATAATAAAGAATGGAATAACAACAAAATTCACCGAGCATGCGATAGACCGCACGCATGCATGAGTTATTCTAATAGAATAATAAAGAATGGAACCAGTCATGCGAATCCGCATGAGATAGGATATTCCAATGTAATAATAAAGAAGCGAGAATCCAGTCATGCGTAATCCGCGACGCATGAGGATATTCCAATGTAATAATAAAGAATTGAATAACAACAGAATTCACCAGTATGCGATAGATCGCATGAGATAGGTTATTCCAATGTAATAATAAAGAATGGAATAACATAAGAATTTCACCATGTATGCGGTATTTACAGATGTATAAAAGTTATTCAACATAATAATAAAGAATGGAATAACAACCCTTACGAAAGTATCGAAAAGAAAATAACTCTCTTCATGAATACGAAAGAATAATACCCCTTACCTCAGAAGAAAACTGGATACTGGAATAGTGAGGTAGCAGACTTCTCTTCTTCTTTCTCTCTATAATTTCTCTCTATAATAATTGCTCTATTGCTTTTGTGAATTGGTGAGAAATGAAGGAAGAATGAGCTTCTATTTATTGGAAAATATAGTTTCGATAATTGCACATTTTGGGGCTAGAAATATTACAGTACAATACCTTCCTCTTTTTATTCATTTTTAATTTAGTCTTACAAGTATTATCAAACTTGCACCACCTCCCCTAATAGTAAATCATGTGAATCAATAGTTCTAGACATGTGAAAATATGAATTACAGTATAGTACCTCCATCTATACCTCTATTTTTAACTTAGTCATACAAGTATTATCAATCTTGCACTAACTCCCCTAATAGTACAAGAATGTGAATCAATAGTACACACATGTGAACAAATAGTTATAATCATGTGAATTAATAGCAATTAATTGCTCATTTATCTGGTTAATTACCCAACTAGTCAGTATAACTTCCAGACATCAATTAATATCGAAATAAATGTCGATTTCCACTAACACTAATAATTCCAACACAATAGAACTATAAATTTCATCTTTAATCAATACGAACTTATTCATCATTAATATTATAATTCACAATATTTAACAACCGTGTCGCTCCTGTGAAAGAGGGGCTTTTCGATAAGGATTTCTCCTTATCATGCCATGCAATTAGATGACTAAACCTCTCATTGATGTAACTTCTAGACATTGTCAATATTGCAAATAATAATATGAATAACTTTGTTGTCTCAATTATTGATTTAATAATATAACATATTATATGGATGATATTGTGACAATAATTGAATCAATAATATAAGAGATATGATGCGTGATTCATCGTAGTAATAATTGAGTATAAGCGAGTGACTTCTCACGTAAGCATCAATAATCAATACTTGGTGCTACTATGCAAACCACGCTTATTATTTGTACTTTTACTACCGGGTAGTTCAATAGTTTTAACCAGTAGCACTTCCATAGTTATTTTTATAAAAGATAATTTCGTCATTTTCTCACTACGATAATACTTCCGTTGTGGGGGTCCACTAATGATTGTCTTGGCCGCATTTAATATTCCCTCGTTAAAACGAATATTCCCGACCAATCGAATATTATATAACCACTTGCTTACTTTTGCAAAATTTGTAAATATTACCCACAACTCTAACATTATATCAAATCCACACCATAATATTCAAAAAAATATTTTGATAAATTTAAATCTTTATTCATAAAATCTGGGGACTCACAGTAATGGCTACTAGAATCTGCTCCCATTTCGTAACCTTCCATATTTACACTCTATCAAAATACATTTTCCATGTCTAGTGTGTGCATCGATCGATGTTGTTCTTTGAATCGCCATTTACCCTTCATCTGGGAAGTATGTTTCAAGGGTTTGAAATCTCACGAAGGTCTGGCGTACGCCAGTTGATTAGCAATTCCTTGACCTTGGATAGACTTTTGCGTCACGTAGACAATGTCAAATTGCTGTAGGATCAACTGCCACCTGGACAACCGATAATTTAACATGGGTTTACTGAACACGTACTTGAGAGGATCCACGTGGGATATGAGATGGGTTATGTGACCATGGAGGTAATGATGTAACCTCATGGAAGCCCATGCTAAAGCACAACAAGTCTTCTCAATCAGAGTGTACTTGTGTTCACTGCTACTGAATCTTTTGCTGAGGTAGTTGATAGCTCGCTCTTGGCCTCTATCATCTTTCTATCCCAGCATGCAGCCCATGGCATTGTCATTAATACATAGGTACATGAACAAGGGAACACCATCCCTGAGAGGTACCAAAATAGGAGCTTTGACTAGCTGTTCTTTGATGGTAAGGAAGGTTTTCTAACACTCATCATTCCATTTCATAGAGGAGTTCTTCCTTAATAGCTTGAAGATAGGCTCACAGGTTGCTATGAGTTGGGAGATGAATCGGCTGATGAAGTTGATCCTTCCCAAAAATCCCTGTATTTCCTTCTCTATCTGAGGAATGGGCATTTTCGTGATGGCCTGGATTTTGGTGGGATCCAGCTCAATCCCTTTGTGGTTGACTAGGAACCCTAGCAACTTGCCTGATTTAACGCCAAAGGCGCACTTGGTTGGATTCAACTTTAAGTTGTACTTACGCAACCAGTTGAAGAGCTTTCTGAGATGGTCTAGGTGGTATTCTTCCCTTCGGGACTTGACAATGATGTCATCCATATAGATCTCTATCTCTTTGTGCATTAAGTCGTGAAAAAGAGCCATCATGGCTCGCTGATAAGTAGCTTCGACATTGATGAGGCCGAATGACAACCGTCTGTAGCAAAAGGTTCCCCAAGGTGTGATGAATGCAGTTTTCTCACGATCCTCTTCAGCAACCATGATTTGATGGTACCCCGCAAAACAATTAGCAAATGAGTACATGTCGTATTGAGTAGTATTGTCAATAAGGATGTGGATAAATAGAACGGGAAAGCTATCTTTAAGGCAAACTTTATTCAGATCCCTGTAATCCACTCAAACTCGCACCTTTCCTCCCAGTTTAGGCACGGGGACTATGCTGGATAGCCATTCAGGGTATGTTGACACCATGATGATGCCAATTTGAAATTATTTCACAATTTCTTCTTTAACCTTTAAACTCCACTCAGGTTTTAATCGCCTGAACTTCTGCCTGACTGGCTTGAATCCCTCTTTAATGGGGAGGTGATGAATAACAATGTCAGTGGACAAACCCACCATGTCTTCTTGAGACCATGCAAACACATCCTAGAATTGGGTCAAAAGTGTAACCATGTCATTTCTTTGGTTTGGAGTAAGGTCCGTACCAATCTGGATTAGTTTGGGGTTTTTTAAGGTTTCAAGGTTGAAAGAGGAGGTTTGATCAAGATTTGGTTTGGGTTTTTCTTTGACCCATTATTTGATCTCATGAGGTATCTCATAGTCCTCTTGTATTTCCATCAAGTCTGAGTCCAACTTTACATCAAAGTTACAGTCCTTGTGGAGAATAGGCACTTCATCAGAAAGTTTAGGCACGTCTAAATTCAGGGTCCTGAAAACAAAAATGCTTTCACTTAATATATGAAATTATTCAATCATACAAAGTTTTAGCATGTAATGACAAAAAACTACTAATTTTGTACAAAAAAGTAAGTAGTTATTGCTATCTATAGGGCAGAGGGAGTTTTTGCCCTTTTTACCCTTGTCAGCAAACGCATGGAATGCTGCTCCAATTGCCAAGGGTGAAGTCCTGTTGGATAGCAGTGATGAAGGGGCTATCATCGTCCTTCTTCTCTCTGATAATGACCATGATATCTGGACAATCATCGTCTGGGATGTCCCTATTCATGCCCTCAGTATGGACAATGATGCGTATGTTTGACACCCGCCTGGTGATGTCTTGTTTATGTCTCTGTTCCCTTTCCTCCACTTTGGGATCTGGAATCAGGATCACTTTTCCTTTGACCAGTATCGACTTAGGAAACAACATAGCCACTACATGGGAAGGCACCTTTACCAGAGACCGTACAGGCTCAGGATTTGTTGGTTGAGATAATCTCCATGTGGCTGAAGATGAATGAACATGTTTGTACTTATGAGGATTCCTGTGACTGGAACTAGCAGAATAGCCTAGCCCGGCTGTTCCAGTTTGACTGGGAATTAGAATTGGGCTCTTAATGCCCTAATGATCTTTTCCCAACCCTTGTTCAGGTTGATAACCCAATGACATCATCTCTTGAGTTACCGATATTACCTCGGCAGAAATCTTGGGTATAAGAGGTGGCACCCCAATAAGCTGATAGTGAGTGTTGCTCACCTCTAGGGCATGAAACTGATGGGCTCAACTTTTGAATTGAAGCTGATGAGTGGTATGTCACCTTGTTCAGGACATTCTGGCTTAGCATTAACAGTGACTAGGCTGTTATTAATGATATATTTGAGTTGCTGGTGAAGGGTGGAAGGGACGACTCCAGCCATGTGAATCCATGGTCTCCCCAAGAGCAAGTTGTATCCTGTGGCTATTTTGAGCATGTGAAAGAATACGCAAAAGGTATGTGGACCAATCTCCACAGTCAGTTCAATCTCTTCGACATCATTTCGTCGGGATCCATCAAAAGCTTTGATAACCGTATGGCTGCTTTTGATCCTATTGAGATTGATATTCATCTTCTCCAAAGTGGCATAAGGGCAAATATTTTAAGATGATCCCCCATCTATCAGAACTCCTCCCGCCATGTATCCGGAGGACAGAACCTCTACGTGCAACGGTTTGCAATGACTAGTCCCTTCGGGAGGTATGTCGTAATCAGTGAAAGATATCACATTATTTTTAAAAATGTGATCAACCAGATGCTAGAATTTTTTGACATCCACTGATTTTGGCAAATGGGCTTCTTCCAAAACCTTTAGCAAGACCTTCCTGTGATCTTCGGAAGAGAAAACCAAGTCCATTATGGAAATTTGTTGTGGAGCTTCTCTCAAGCTTAAAGCCACCTTGTCTTCATTATGGCCCATAGTACAGAGGAACTCTTCAATCTTCTCCATGGGAACTTTCCCCTTTGATCTGATGGTAGGCTTCATCACTTGGTGGGGAAGATACAGTGGATTTTCCTTTAACACTGCAACAGTTATGTGGGATGTGGATCCTTCAGCCTCTCCATAATTCCATGGCACTTTTTGTAGGCTGACAACAAGATATTGTGGTCTGTATGGCAAGAGAATTGGCTTTAGTGCAACCACTTTCAAAGGATTGTCAACACCTTTGAGTTAAATTGCTTGTATTGTGAGTGGTTTGGCAGCCAAATCATCCTCAGTGAATATAACTGCTACGACTTCCTTTCATTTTGTAGGAAATGTGTCCCCACTCTCGAGTAACATAGTGCCATTATCTGCCAACTGCAGGACACCGCTGTCAATTAGGTTCTGAATAAGATGGCGGAGTGCCCAGCATTCTTTAGTGCTGTGTCCGCGAGAGTGGGAGTGATACTAACATACTCTATTAGAATTGAACCGTCTTGAATAGGGATTATTTGGAGTCAGTAGAGCTGTAATTCTTCCTTCATTGACCAGCATCTGAAAGATCTCCTCCATCGGTTGGCCCAGATAGGTAAATTCCCTCTTGTTGGCAAAATTCTGATGGGCTTTGGCACTTGCTCTTTGGCACTAGCATGCTCCTGGATGATTAATTAACGTGTGACTTGGTGCTGATGGATCACCAGTTCTGCCAATTGGTTGACTTTCTTATAAAGAGCTTTTGTCTTTCGTTCCATCATGAACTAGAACTGTGCATAATCCCATTTATTAGCATCATCCTCGCTGGTTTGGGAGGATTCACAACCGTAATTGGAACTCTATCCATTGCTCTAATTAATCATATTAACCTTCTCTTCTTTGTGTTGAAGAAGAGGGTTGTCTTGCACATGAGGTTGGTCGCGTTTAGTCACCACGATCTCACCATTATCAATCAAATCTTGGATCTTATGCTTTAAGGCCCAAAAATCTTGATTATTATGTCCTGGAGCTCCAACATGATAAGCACATTTCCTGTTAGCATTGAAACCCTTCCCATTCAGGTTGGCTGGTGGAAGAAGATGGGTAATTTTCTTCTAAGTTGTCAGAAGATTGAGAATGTTCTCAAGTGAATCCCCTAAGGGTGTGAACACTCGAGTGCATCAGACTTCTCCACTTTTTGGCAATGGAGGGCTTGAAGACTGTGCTTGAAAAGGGGAGTAGTTTCTCCTCTAGATAGGCATATTCTGACTACCTTTTGTCCTTGTAGTATCAAGGAAACATCCTCCTCTTTCTTCTTATGGACCCTCTGGGGGTTGTTTCCATAACTTCCAGACTGGATGTACTCAGCAATAGCTTTCAGAGTGGCTAGGTCTTGAATCTTTCCTGACTTCAGTCCCATCTCAACCATCTCTCCATGTTTAATCATTTCAAAAAATGGCTTTCCAATGTCAGCTAAGACTCTCTCATAGAAGGGAGCTTCTTATATGTCTATGAAGGTCATCACCATTTCAGACTCGGTCATTAAGGGAACAACTTGAGCAGCAAGGCGCCTCCACCTTTGAGCATACTCTCTAAAAGACTCATTGGCATGTTTCTTGACCTTGGTAATTTGGTACCGGTTTGGAGCCATCTGAGACTGAAAACTGTACTGATTGAGGAAGGCATGAGCCAGCTCTTCCCAGCTATGAATCTTGGAGTTTTCTAATCTGGTGTACTACGATCGGGCTTCTCCAGTCACACTTTTCTGGAACAGCTGCATTCTGAGCTTCTCAACCTCGGCATAAGATCCGAGTTCTCTAATGAACACCTTTAGATGTTTGTAAGGATCCCCCAACCCTTCATACTTTCCAAAGTGAGGAGTCTTGAACTTCTCCGGATAATGAACACCAGGGAATATACAAAGGTCAGCATATGAAACACTCCCGTGTGCTCTAATCCCTTTAATAGACCGAATGGTCTCTTCCATTTGAAGGTGTGACACCCCTAATATAAGTATACATCACCTATTCTGAGTCGCCAAATACAGAATACAAATACAACTTAATTATACAACAGTCATTTAAAATACGACATAACATAATCTAAGAGTTTTAATAAGGTTATTGTCATCTAGACAATATCCACACTCAATGGAGTCCTCATTACATTTGTTGTCACACTATTTAACAGAATAGTGAGGACTACTAATGTTATCATCTCGACCGTTACTCCGTTCCCCGACTAGTCCCGACTACGTTCTCATTTCCTGAAGAGAACAGTGAAAGAAAGGGTGAGCTCAACTAGCCCAGTAAGAAATTTTATGAATAAGATAATGCAGAATAAAGTATCGTTAGCCTTCAACAGTGTTAAACTGATACAATATAACAAACATCAAGTTTAACTATAGCGGAATAAGCAATCCATTAAAAGAGTCAAGTAGAGAATAAAATCTACTATCTTTTATGATTTAAAAGATTTTTCATCACTTTTATCACCGGACTCAATTTTAATAAATAATCCACATCATCCTCAGACTCACGCACCAAGGATATTCATTAGAATCACAACCACAAATTATCCATGCATTACAAAGCCAAGGATATTCGTGGTATTCATCAATGATCATGATCATGCCAACAATCGGCCCATCAATGCACTACGGACCAATGATGACTTTTACCACATCATTTGTAATATCATGGTCATGATTATACCGATTAATCCTCGGTCATAATCATACCAAGTCCATCTATGCACCTATGCACCACGAGATGACTTTCAACATAATATAAACATGAGGATGATGACAATGATATAAGAATTTAATAAAACAAGTTCAAGAATTAATTTATCCATGAACTAATAACGTCCAAATTGTCAACATAATACTTCTTTGTAGAGTAAAATTCAAGAATGCTCAGAAGAATATTTCCATGAAAAGATAGTGGATGAAGCGCAAATATCAAGGATATTCCACTAATTTCATGGAGTATATAAGTCAAAACTTTAACCAACCGAGTATAATAAATAATGGAATAACAAAAGAAATCACCGGACATGCGATAGATACATATGCATAAAAGTTATTCCAATGTAATAATAAATAATGGAACCAGTCATTTGCATAAACGCATGTACATGATATTCCAATGTAATAATAAATAATCTAAATGTCGCCGCGTAAAAGCACGTATGTGATATTCCAATGAATAATAAATAACGGAACCGTGTCAAGCGTAAATTGCATTTTATTGTGATGTTCCAATAGAATAATAAAGAATGAAATAATGTAAGAGTTTCACCATGTATGCGGTACTTGGATAGACAAAGTTATTCCAACATAATGATAAAGAATGGAATAATGTAAGAATTTTACCTTGTATGCAGATTTCAGATGATAAAAGTTATTCCAACATAATGATAAAGAATGGAATAATAGAAGAATTTCACCAAGTATAGGGTAGAATCACAGATGACATGTGTTTTTCCAATGTAATAAAAAAAAATGGAATAATGTAATTTCTCTTCATGAATACGAAAGAAATAATACCCCTTACCTTAGAACAAACTGGATATAGAGTACCAAGTAGCGTAATACTTTTCTTCTTTCTCTCTATAGTTTCTCTCTAGAGTTTCAGTTAATTCATAAGAAATAATGAAGGAATGAGCTTCTATTTATAGGAGAATCGATCGAATAAGAATTCAATTCCCTAATGTAGTCCATATCTATTTACTTTTTAAACGGACGGTCCAGATTGGTCTACTATAAAATATTTTAATAAAATAAAATCTTTTTAAATAAAATATAATATATTCTATTTATAATCTAATAAAACTAATAACTTTATAAAAGTATTATGTTTTATATAAAAAGTTTTACTATGCAAATACTATGCAAATGACGATGCATAATAAAATATAATATATTCTATTTATAGTCTAATAAAACTAAATAACTTTATAAAAGTATTCTGCTTTATATATAAAAGATTTTACTATGCAAAATACTACTATGCATAATAGAATATAATATATTTTATTTATAGTCTAATAAAACTAATAACTTTATAAAAGTATTACATTTTTATATAAAAAAGCTTTTCGCTTTTATTACTAATAAAACTAATAAAACAAAACTTCATCATCATTATTATAATTCACACTATTAATCGACCAAGTCGTTCCCAGGAAAGAGGGGGCTTTCCAATAAGGATTTCCCTATCATGCCGCAATTAGGTGACCAAACCTCTCCTTGAAAGAACTACTAGACATCGTTAATATTGTAAATAATAATATTAATAACTTCGTCGTCTCAATTATTGATTTAATAATATATAAAATATCGACAATAATTGAATCAATTAACGTGAGATACTATGCAACAACCATCAAGCAATAATTGAACAAAACTAAGTGACTTTCACGTAAGCATCAATAATCAATACCGCAAGTGCTACTATGCAACCACGCCGTATTCTCGCATTTCTTTTAACACTGGGTGTTTCAACAATTAACGATAAAACTTCCGCCGTTATTTTCATAAAATATTTTTGTCATTTTCTCAATCGATAATAATTCCGCTGTGGGGTCCACTAATGATTGTGCCATCGCATTTAATATTCTCTCGTTAAAATAAATATTCCACCAATCTAATATTATATAACAACTTCATGATTTTTGCAAAATTTATAACTATTACCCACAACTATAACATTATATCAAATTAATTCCATAATATTCAAAAATGATAATTATAGAAAATTCATCTTTATTCATAAAAGTTGGGGTCTTACAATCTCCTTTCTTATGAAATTTCGCCTCGAAATTAGGGTACGACTGGTATGTCAAGAGGTAAGGATACCTTGATTTCATTTTGCATTCTAACTCCTGTGTCATTTCCTCAACATCGTGGTTCCTCCATAAAACTTTGACTTGAGGTATAACCTTGGAGCGTAGAATATATTCCTTCTTATCCAAGATTTGAACAGGAACCTCTTCATACGTTAAATCTTCTGCTATTTCATCCGGTTCTAACTCAATAACGTGGTTCGGGTCTTTCACATATTTACGTAACATGAATATATGAAAAACGTTATGAACACGAGACATACTCATGCAGAAACGAAGTCTATAAGGCTACAATCCCTACTCGATCGAGGATTAAAATGGGCCAATGAATCGAGGATCGAGCTTTCCTCTCTTTCCAAATCTCATAACTCCTTTCCATGGAGCAACACGTAACAACACATGATCTCCAATATCGAATTCCATGTCCTTTCGATGAAGATCAACATAACTCTTTTACTCTGGCCTTCAGGAGGTTTTTATACGTTGTCGGATTGTTTGAATCTTTTCCGTAGTCATACGCATCAATTCTCGATCCCAACAACGTTGCTTCACCCACCTCATCCCAGCATACTGGAGAACGACACTTTCTTCCATACAACTCCTTGAATGGAGCCATGCCAATACTTGTTTGATAATTGTTGTTGTAAGAAAACTCCACCAATGGTAAGAACTTGTCCCAACTTCCCTTGAAGTCAAGGACATAGAATCTTAATAAATCTTTAAGAGTTTAAATAGTCCTCTCTGATTGTTCGTCCGTCTGAGGATGATATGCTGAACTAAATCGTAAATCCGTGCCCATAACTTTTTGTAAACTAACCCAAAATCGTGAAGTGAATCTTGGGTCTCGATCAGAAACTATGGATACTGGCATACCATGCAGTCTTATAATCTCGTTTATGTACATACGAGCAAGACGTTCAAGTGTAAAAGTTTCTCGTATTGGTAAAATATTAGCAGACTTGGTCAATCTATCAACAATGACCCAAATTGTATCTATGCCTTGAGAAACCTTGGGAAGACTAGTAACGAAATCCATGGTAATGTGCTCCCACTTCCATTCTGGAATTTTAAGTGGTTGCAATGGACCTTTTAGTACTTGATGCTCTGTCTTGACCCGTTGACAAGTTAAACACCTTGAGATAAACAAATACTATCTATCTCTCTTCATATTGCCCCACCAAAATGTATGTCAAGATCATGATACATTTTGTACTCCCTGTGATGGATTGCAAATCTGTGTTGTCAGGCGCTCCATCATGATTTTATACTTTAACTTAGGATCGTTTGGAACCCAAAGTCCGGAGTTGACTCAAAGTATTCCTTCTTCATCGATTCTTTCTTCCCAAGATATAGCACCTTCTTGCACTTTTTTCCTCATATGCATCACCTGTGTTCAGTAGTTCGAGTAAATTTTTAACTTTATCGATTAAAGTCGGTTTTACTCGTATATTCGCCATCATCACGTGGGTCCCTAGAGTCTTTATCTCTATCTCCATCCTTTGCAAGTCATATAAAATGGGCCTCTGCGTTGACAATATTGCACTCGTACCCGCTTATGATCTTCTACTCAATGCTTCAGCTACCACGTTTGTTTTTCTAGGATGATATTGGATGGTATGATCATAATCTTTCAACAGTTCAAGCCAACGTCATTGTCGCATATTGAGTTCCTTTTGAGTGAAGAAATATTTGAGGCTTTTATGATCCGTAAAGATCTCCACTTTCTCCCCATACAAGTAATGCCTCCAAATCTTTAGTGCAACGATTCATCGCCAACTCTAGATCATGAGTGGGATAATTCCTCTCATATTCTTTGAGTTGTCGTGAGGGCATAGGTCATGACTTTCCCATGTTGCATGAGAACACATCCCAACATTTTGCCCAAGCATCATCAGAGATGACAAATCCCTCCGAGCCAGATGGTATTGTCGTAATGTGGTGAAATGAGTCTCCTCTCGAGTTCTTGAAAACTCTTCTCACATTCCTCACTCCAACCGAATTTTGTATCTTTTGAGTCACCGAGTTAATGGAGTAGCGATTCGAGAAAACCCTTCACTTAATCTCCGATAATAACCACTAAACCGAGAAAGCTACGATTTTGGCCATCGATTTAGGTTGCTCCTACTTTGAATTGTTTTAATCTTTCTTGGTCAACAGATATTCCATGACTTGACATCACGTGCCCAAGGAATGCTACTTCCTCAAGCCAGAACTCGCATTTCTTCAACTTGGCATAAAACTTGTTTTCACAAAGCTTTTGGAGTATAAGCCTCAAGTGTTGCTCATGATCTTCACGGCTTTTGGAATAAATAAGGATGTCATCAATAAAGACGACCACAAAGTGATCTAAATATTCCTTGAATACTCAGTTCATCATATCCATGAATGTAGCAGGAGCATTAGTCAATCCAAAAGACATGACTAGGAATTCATAATGCCCGCATCGAAGTTCTCGAAGCCGCCTTTGGAACGTCATCGGTTCTAATCTTCAATTGGTGATATCCGGAACGAAGATCAATCTTTGAAAAGAATTTGGCTCCTTGTAACTAGTCAAACAGGTCATCAATGCGAGGCAACGGGTACCTATTTTTGATGGTGACATGATTCAACTCCCGGTAATCAATACAAAGTAATATACTTCCATCTTTCTTCTTTACAAATAGAACAGGAGCACCCCAAGGAGACATATTAGGACGAATGAAACCGATGTCTAACAATTCCTGCAGTTGGGTCTTTAACTCCTGAATTTCAATAGGAGCCATTCGATATGGGGCTTTGGAAATGGGTTTTGTACCAGGTTCAAGGTCGATAAAAAAATTTAATTTCACGTTCTGGGGGTAGGCCAGGAAGTTCTTCAGGGAATACCTTAGGAAATTTATTAACAATAGAAATATCATTCAAAACTGACGTATTTTTGCTTGAATTCGCATAATAGGTTGGTTAGGAATATGAAAGCTAACAACCTTACGAAAATAATCAATTTTTGCATGATGAGTAGTAAACTAATCATTCCCTAGAATTACGTCAAATGCAAGTATTTTCAATGAAATAAGATCGACAGGTAATGTGAGGGTACCGATTTGAACCAAACAAAACTTATAAACAGTGGATGTAATAAAGGTTTCTCCCAATGGAGTTTCAACAGATAAGTCAAAGTCTAATTTCTCTGGAGTCAAATTTAAACGTTGAGCGCAAGTAGGAGAAATAAAAGAATGGGTAGAACCCAGATCAAATAAGGTATAAACTTCGCCAGAAGTTTATGATAAGCTTACCCGTGATGACCTCGCTTGGGTTCCTTGCTTTCTCGGGAGGTCACGATAAACGCTATCCTTGCACCATCGGGCTTTGACTTTTCTCGACGCCCTTTGGTGCCTCCATCCTAATTTGAACTTATCTTCTGGTGAATGACAAAATCGAGCTAGTGACCTCTCTTCCACGATTATAACATGCTTTTAGGATCGCATCGCGTTAGCTTTGACCGATGTGTCCTCCCTCCGCATTTGAAGCATATGATAGGTGGTCGTTCTCCTTCCTTAACAACGGTGCCGGTGATGATGTCTTTCCATCATTGTTGAATCTCTCTTCTTGAAATGTCCATTCTTATTGTTTTTGGCCATGATTACCACCAAGTGGTTACCATTTTCGCATGTTGATTCCTCCACGCTTATTGTCACCGCTTCGATGATCGCTATCACTAGTATTATCATTTTCACGCACGCCTCTTTTGGTTGGGTTGACTCATTATCGCGCCTCCAATAACTAAGCCCTATTAACAACATCCTAATACAAACACGCTTTTATGAGAGATAAGATATCGACGTATCTCGGGTTTCAAACCTCTTAGAAACATTCGTGTCATTCTCTCCTCATTATCAACTAAATGGGACGCAAACCGGACAACTCTAAAACTTGGTTTATATCGCGACATGGTCATGTTGTTTTGCCTCAACTTGATGAACTCTACCTCTTTCATGTGATTTAATACTTTCGGAAAGTACTTGTCGTTGAACAATTCTTGAACTTCTCCCAAGTCATCTTCAAGGTATGGCAGTTCAAGAAGTTTTACTGATTCCCACCAAGAAATCTCGCACGCAACATGAAGGTGGAAAAGGAACCTTCGCTCCTGAGCATCCCAAGACATCAAATATCTTGCAGATCTGCTTTATCCACGCCTCCGCCTTTAAGTGGTTTTGGCTCCAAAAACTCCGGTGGTCCCAGCCTCGAATCGCTAATGGTGACTGGCCCCGAGAGTTGCCTGTGTTTCCATCTCGCATTTTGTACAGAGCCGCTTCTTTCACTCGATGTTGCATGAATTGTATAAAGCCTCTCGAACATTCCCTCATTCATCATCCGTCAAGGTTATTTTTTTCCCGAGGATTATCGCCTTTCGATGCACATTATCCCCGATTATTGATCCGTGGAGACTCAACTCCTCGCGGCTCCATTGCTAATCTCAACATTCCTTGATGCCATTTTCAAACATCGCCACAAAATAAAGGTTAATTGACATGCAATATATTATCCCTATACTCTGATCAACCAATTAAATGCCAAATAAACTTAGGTAGGTCATACTAGCGAAGGAATTCCCCGTTTCTCCCCTCCTAGTTCTTGTCTCACATCTCAGCCAGGGATCATATCCCTAAGCTTTGATATCAACTATGACGCCCCCAAAATAGGTATACATCACCTATTCTGAGTCATCAAATATATGGTACAAAATACAAATACAACTTAATTATATAACTGTCATATAAAATACGACACAACATAATCTAAGAGTTTTAATAAATGGAGTCCTCATTACATTTGTTGTCACACTATTTAACAGAATAGTGAGGACTACTAATGCTATCATCTCGACTGCTACTTTTGTTCCTCGACTAGTCCCTGCCACGCTCTCATTTCTCAAGAGAATAAAGGAAAGAAAGGGTGAGCTTAACTAGCCCAGTAAGATATTTTATGACTAAGATAATGCAGAATAAATCGTTAGCCTTCAACAGTGTTAAACTGATACAATATAACAAACATCAAGTTTAACTATAGCGGAACAAGCAATCCATTAAAAGAGTCAAGTAGAGAATAAAATCTACTATCTTTTATGATTTAAATGGTTTTTCTTCACTTTTATCACTGGGACTCAGCTTAATAAATAATCCACATCATCCATGCACTACGACCAAGGATATTCATTAGTATCACAACCACAAATTATCCATGCACTATGGGCCAATGAGGACTTTTACCACATCATTTGTAACATTACGGTCATGATTATACCGATTAATCCTTAGTCATAATCATACCAAGTCCATCTATGCACTCATGCATCTACAGATGACTTTCAACATAATATAAACATGAGGATGATGACAATGATATACTTAATTCAATAAAACAAGTTCAAGAATTAATTTATCCAGAACTAATAATGTCCAAATTGTCAACATGATACTTCTTTGTAGAGTAAAATTTAAGAATGCTCGTAAGAATATTTCCATGAAAAGATATCGGATGAAGCGTAAATATCAAGGATATTCCACTAATTTCATGGAGTATAGAAGTCAAAACTTTAACCAACCGAGTATAATAAAGAATGGAATAACAAAAGAAATCACCGTGCATGCGATAGTAACCGCAGATGCATAAAAGTTATTCCAATGTAATAATAAATAACGGAACCAGTCACGCATAAACGCATCGATAGGATATTCCAATAGAATAATAAATAACGGAAAACCAGTCACGCAGAACTCACGCATGATGATATTCCAATGTAATAATAAATAAACGGAACCAGTCAGAAAAAATTGCACCGACAAGATGTTCCAATAGTAATAATAAATAATGGAATAATAAGAAGAGTTTCACCATGTATGCGGTAGATTGCGCATGCAAGTTATTCCAACATAATGATAAAGAATGGAATATAATAAGAATTTCACCATATATGCAGATTTTGACAGATGTATAAAAGTTATTCCAACATAATGATAAAGAATGGAATAATGTAAGAATTTCACCAAGTATAGGGGGTAGCATCACAGATACAAAAGTTATTCCAATGTAATAAAAAAAATAGAATAATGTAAGTTCTCTTCATGAATATTTAAAGAAATAATACCCCTCACCTTAGAAGAAACCGGATATAGGAGTAGTGAAGAAGAGTAATACTTTTCTTCTTTCTCTCTATAGTTTTCTCTCTAGAGTTTCAAAGGAATTCGTAAGAAATAATGAAGGAATGAGCTTCTATTTATAGGAGAATGGATCTAATAAGAACTCAATTCCCTAACGATCCGTATTGATTTACTTTTTAAACAGACCAATAAGATTGGTTTACTATAAAATATTCTAATAAAACAAAATCTTTTAAATAAAATATAATATATTCTATTTATAATCTAATAAAATGAATAACTTTATAAAAGTATTCTGCTTTTATATAAAAATATTTTACTATGAAAAACACTACGCAGTACTATGCAAATACTATGCATAATAAAATATAATATATTCTATTTATAATCTAATAAAACTAATAACTTTATAAAAGTATTCTGCTTTTATATAAAAGATTTTACTATGCAAAATACTATGCATAATAGAATATAATATATTCTATTTATAGTCTAATAAAATGAATAACTTTATAAAAGTATTCTTTTTTATATAAAAAGCTTTTCTGCTTTTATTACATTAATAATACTAATAAAACAAAACTTCATCATCATTATTATAATTCACACTATTAATTCGACTGTGTCGCTCCTAAGAAAGAGGGGCTTTCCAATAAGGATTTCTCCCTATCAGCGCAATTAGGTGACCAAACCTCTCCTCGCGTAACTTCTAGACATCGTTAATATAGCAAATAATAATATTAATAACTTCGTCGTTTCAATTATTGATTTAATAATATATAAAATATCGACAATAATTGAATCAATTAACGTGAGATACTATGCAACACCATCAAGTAATAATTGAACAAAACTAAGTGACTTTCACGAAGCATCAATAATCAATACCGTAGCTACTATGCAACCACGCCGTATTCCTATACTTTTTAACACCGGGTGTTTCAACAGCTTAACGATAAAACTTCCGCCGTTATTTTCATAAAATATTTTTGTCGCTTTTTTCAATCCGGACAATAATTCCGTTATGGGTCCAATTAATGATTGTGTCGTCGTATGAATATTCCCCCGTTAAAACGTAATATTCCCCACCAATCTAATATTATATAACAACTCATGCATTTTGCAAAATTTATAACTATTACCCACAACTATAACATTATATCAAATTCATTCCATAATATTCAAAAATGATAATTATAGAAAATTCATCTTAATTCATAAAAGTTGGGGTCTTACAGAAGGACTTTCTTCCTGATATCACTGGTGTCTGGATCTTCTTTGAGATGGGTAATTTTAGGAGTTTTGTTGGTTTTATCCAATTGAGACTCAGGTATGAGAACTTCTTTGTTCGGACCCTGGGTTCCTCCCTGTGCAGAGGATTCTGTATGTATGGGTATTCATGGACCTTGAGTAAACTGGTGTAGTTCTTTAAGCAGAACATCCAAATCTATAATTTGTTTGTTTAATCCTTCAAACTCCTCACGAGAGACAGGAGCAGGACTAGACTGGTCAGATGAAGCCATAATTGCCTATAGGCTTGTTTCCTTTTTGGATTTTGAATGGGTAACATGCCCAATTGTTTCCAAATAAAAAACTTATGTAGTTTAGTCTTAAGGAATGTATAAATGTTGCATGCTATATAATGTGTCCATTTTAGGAGTATTATCCTGTAAAACGGATGTTAGCTGTTTGTAAGATAGCATGTCAGGCTTGGATATAAAAGGGAATGCATGTACACATATTCCTTCATATTTTCCATTACAATGAGATTGACATGGAATGAAATTACAAGTAATTAAATTTATAAGTAATTAAAATGGGAAAGTATGAAGAGACTTCCCTCCGCGTTTGGTTTATCAGAGGCTGATTTATCTTAGGTTACTCTCGCGGTTCTTTGGCATGAAGGTCCCCAAATCATCGCAATTTACTTGACAGGAGGTTAATTCGGTCTTTCAACTGGAGTGAATCTGGGTGGTGCCTTTCCTGAGCCTCATTGGAATTAGTCTCCCTATGAGTCCAATAATCAAACACCGATAGGATAGCCTCCTGGTGGAGGGACCACACAACATACATTCACATACAACGTGTCTCACCGTATGGAAATGACATGTGCGAAGCACTTTAATATCACAAGTAGATACAATGTGAAGCACTAAGTGCAGTAAGTAAATGCATTCATACACATTCGTATAAATGTAAATGCGACATCCACACACAAGTATATAACAGTTTTGAAAAGTTTATAGTAGCGTCTTAAGCCCTCTTACTGGATGTCCCCAACAGAGTTGCCACCTATCGACGTCAGGATTTTTACTGTCCCTTTTCTGTTCTTATCTTTTGGTGTTCTCATGTTAGGTGAGATATGTTTGAAAAAACAAGTTGTGAAAAGGTCTGATATATATATATATGTCGACGATTGGACTGTAAGAGTCACCAGTTGGTATTTTTAAATGGTTGCATCAACTCAACCAAAAAAAGGTTTGCACATTAACCCAGGGATGTGACATTGTTTAACAGGTCTGTGAAACCAAGATTCGTTAGGGTCCGAGGGCTTGATTATGCAGAGGGAAGGTGTTAGGTACCCCCCGACATCCGTGTTACCATGGTGACCGCCACTTTTCAATTAAACTATTATATGAGTATGTGTGTGTTTGTGTGTGTGCATGGATCAATGTGTAATTATCTGGAAGTAGTGATATGCCTCATTTACACCTATATACAAAGGGTTTGAATTTTGTATAAAAGTTCAGTTTTAACAAAATATAGCAATGATGTTTTGTAAAAGAGATTTTTCAAACCCTTATGCTCAATAGTAATTGAGGCATTTGATACTTCTATTTTATTAAATATTCGGCTTGATTGCTTTTATTTTCGAGATGCGAGGCATCTTTGAGAAAATAAAGTATATAGCAGTGCCGAACTCCTTGTGGGCATGAGAGCCATCTATGGAAATTCAAACACCGTGAATAAGGTACAAGCTGATAGCCGAAAATGTCCATCACGGGAACCGAATCTAGATTCAGGAGACTGAATCTGTGATCACATGATTCCTAGGCTCACATGATGTTGCAATTTATATGAAAGTTGTAAGCAGTTATATATATAAAAGTCAGATATATATATATATATATATATATATATATATATATATATATATATATACACACACACATATTTATTTAATGATCGAACCACCATGAAGAAACTCCATGGGGGATTCGAAATGTAAATATATAAAAAATGTAAATATATATATATAGAAACGATCAACCGCCATGAAGTAAACTCAAAGTGGGATTTAAATGTAAATAAAGCAAAGAAAAGGCCACAAAGTAAATTCTGTGCCCCGATGTAAATGTAAATATATATATATATAAATACTTATGTATATATTATTATTATAAAACTACTGTTTGATTGAGCTCTAATATAATATCTAGTATGCTTATCATATATATATATATAAAAGCGAAGAACGATCAAATATAAATCCGTGCTCATCGAATGTAAATCGACAATAGTTTATATATAAATATATATATAAAAAAATAATAAAAGCTCTGGATATAAAATCCAGGCTCATCGAATAGAGTTCGAAAACAATTTATATATATATATAAGCAATAAACGCTCCAAATATAAAATTCATGCTCTTTGAATAGAGTTCTACAACAGCTTTATATATAATTTATATATATATATATATATAAAAGCAATAAACGCTCCGGACGTGAGTCCAGGCTCAATCGAGGCATAACTCAATAATATTAGTACAAAATATATATATATATATATATATATATATATATATATATATATATATATATAAAAGAAATAAAAAGCCACGGATCAAGTGGGATATATGCACACAACACGACTCTTAACGTGAATAACTGTGTGTGCAGAATGTGGAGAAAAGGCTTTAAGAAATGTAAGAAGTCTTACAGTGGGCTGCCAATAAGACTTCAAATAGCTTTAATTGAATGAACACTCAGTTTCCACCGGTAAAATGTAGCAAAATATAAGCTCATAAGTGTTTATAATGAGAAAACACTCAGTTTATAGTGTGTATAGAGCAAATTGGACAGGGCTTCCTCGCCTTTTCTCTATGAAAAATGGCCACCCCAAGCCCTCTATTTATAGAGGGGGGAGCCGCAAGTGTACCTACGACAGTAGTAGATGCATCTACGGCTACCTGGGGTGCCCCAGGCTCCCTGGGTCTCGCTGTCTCGAAGTACGTGCATGCATACAACGTGATGTCCGTTTGAACTTTCAGAACTTTAATCTGGGCATCCAATTGAGGTGTATAAGACCTTTTTTGGAATGCTATTGTCGAGAGCTACACAATAACATGGGATTAGAGGTTGTACAAAGTCAGGAAGATGGGACCATGCCCAGGTCTTCAGGCTTCAATTTCTATCCGGTGTGCTGTCTTGTGTAGTAGTCACTCGGGATTGGAGCTCTGTTCTTGTAGGACACTTCTATGTGTAATGTATGTTGAAATGTTGTTGAGACGGTGCAGTGTAGAATCGAAGTGGCAAAATGATGATTTTACCCTCATCGGGGTTATCTCCGATTTGGGCTGATGTAGCAGTCGTTGCTCAAGGTTATCTCTGAGATTGGACTGCTGTAAGTACTGAATGCCCTCAGGGTTGTCTCTAAGGTGTGCCTGACCTCTTGGGGCTATCTCTGAGGTTGGAACTAAGTGCCTTGGGGTTATGTCCGAGGTTGAAGCTGACTGCAAGGGTTAAAATGAGCTTTTCAGGGGTTATCTCTGGAACTGCAACTGCACTCCTCGGGGTTGTCTCTGAGGTTGAAACTGGAACTCCCGGGGTTGTCTCTGGGACTGAGTATCTCGAGGTTGTCTTTGAGATGGAAAACTGAGGATTCCGGGGTTGTCTCTAGAATTGGAATTTCATTCCTCGGGGTTATTTCCGAGGTTAAAACTGAAACTCCCGAGGTTGTCTCCGGGACTGGAACTGGTTATCTTGGGGTTATCTCTGAGATGGTAAGACTGATAATTCCAGGGTTGTCTCCAGAATTGGAGCTACTTTGTCCTACAAGGTTATCTTTGAAAGACGATTCTGCCCTCCTGCAATGTTAATGACAGGAATGCAAAATTTTGAGTGTCAACACCATGTTCTGTGTTTTTTTGCGAACTTTAGATTTTGGATCTGATGTTCTGCGCTGCAGCGCCATCTCCAAGCTTAAAATCCACGCTGCAGCACCAGACTTAAGCCTGTAGTCCGAGCTGCAACGCCATCCGCGCTGCATCTCCAACCTTAGTTTAATTGGTGGAGCTGCGGCACCAAATCGTCTTCTGCGCCCGGACTTAGTTCAAATGGTGTGAGGCCACTCTGCCGCTTTTGCCTGTAAATGAGATTTTTAGTTTTTCAAGTCGAGGAAATGTAACTGTAACCTAATCTAATCAACATTAAAATGTATTAGACATATAATATGATGTTAAAATAGATTCTTAACATGTTAATAAGGTATTTACATGTTTAATTGATTTGTCGAATGCATATTTAGCTCGTCGTTTGTGATGTTTAATAATGTGTGAGAATTAATGTTATGATCAGAGTTTAGTGAGAAGAGAATGAACTTGTGATGTTAGTTACGTTATAATAAACTAGTATTGTGAATGTAAATGGTATGTAGGATTAAATTGAGGAACGTGAATAGTTAACATGTTATCTATGCACGAGACAAGTATCTAAACCTTACCTCTTTACATTGAACAAGTTTTTTAACCCAAAACTTTATTTGAGCAAGTTCTTGGCTTATATTCTATATCGAGCAAGTTCTTGTTATTTATTGATCAAGTTCAAGATTTTATATTAGATGTTATCATGTTTTAAAGCATGATTCCTGTTATACAATACTTATTCCATTGTATACCTCTTGAGTTTATTATTCAAACTGAATATCATTTATTGTTGAATCTTGTAAGACTAGCGAACCCTTATTGTGACGCCCCCAAATCCGGGTATCTTCCAACCCGACAGATGGTGCTACACAGTACTACCATTCATACATACATTCAATTGAAAAGTCTCAAAAGAACGAATATGTCTTCTATATATTCGAAATAATATTAACATTCCCCCAGGTTCTTTATAACCATTACATTGTACTTGTCATAATATCAAATATATTACAATCATTCACCCTATACTATTACATAAATATTCTATGGGTTCATCTTCGCCTTGCCTTTATCCTTGCCGGAGCCTTCGGTCCGTTCGATCTCAGCCGTGTTCATATGGTTTAAGCAAGAGTGAGCATGACTAGCTCAGCAAGTACTACAATTCTAATAAACAAAATGCTTGAAACATATGAATCATATATCTTCAATAACTGAACAATAGTTACGAAGTACTATCGATAATTCAAAATAGCACTTTTTTTCATTTAAAACGTTTTACAAAAACAGTATTTAGTAAAACATCAATTTCGGTCCAAGACCTTGAGCATTTCATAAGTTCTTTTTGAAAAGGACGTCCTGACACTAAGTCCATAAGTCCGACATTACTTACGAGCACTTCTAGGTGATCAGCCTATAGTACTCTATGTTGATCAACACTACATTCATTAAACGTGTATACATTTAAGTTATGGCAACCTCACGTGCCTTTCGTTAAACGACAAAAAACATTTTAGAATACTCAGTCTTCGTTTGAAAACCACACCAATATAACTTGGTAAACATTGACCATGCCTTGATAAAAACATAATATAAGTCTAGCCGAAAGAGTTGGCTTTGACTTCATCATACAATACTTCATGTGTAAGGATACATGAATTACAAAACTTGTTCAGATTGAACTGGAACAAGGGTTAGAATACTTGCCTTTAGCGTCTGCTACAGTTATAACACGTTCTCAGTTAAGTCTTTAAGTCTCTACTATAATTGACAACATCACATAACACATTAGGTCATGAATAACATACTAGGTTCCTAATGTATCCAACTGTGACGCCCCCAAAATAGGTATACATCACCTATCTTGAGTCGCCAAATACATGGTACAAAATACAAATACAAACTTAATTATACAAACGTCGTGTAATATACGATAAAACATATGCTATGAGTTTTAATACAAATATTGTCATCTAGACAATATCCACACTCAATGGAGTCCTCATTACATTTATTATCACACTATTTAACAAAATAGTGAGGACTACTAATGCTATCATCCGGACCATCACTCCGCTCCCTCGACTCGTCCATTGCCTATATTCTCATTTCAAGAGAATAATGAAAGAAAGGGTGAGCTCAACTAGCCCAGTAAGAAATATTATGACTAAGATAATGCAGAATAAATTATCATTAGTCTTCAACAATGTTAAACTGATAAAATACAATAGACATCAAGTTTAACTGCAGAGGAATAAGCAATCCATTAGAAGAGTCAAGTAGAGCATGATATCTACTATCTTCTATGATTTAAAATGTTTTCATCACTTTTAGTTCTGATACTCAGCTTAATAAATAAACCATATATTCGAATCTTCCCTGCACTACGGGCCAAGGATATTCATTAAATCATCAATGGTCATGACTATACCGAATAATCCCTGGTCATAATCATACCAAAAACTGTCCATCAATGCACTTGTGCCATCGAGGACTTTTTACTACATCATTCGTCACATTACGGTCATGATTATATCAAATAATCTCTTGTCATAATTATACCAAGTCCATCTATGCACGTAAGCCAAAGATAACTTTCATCACAATATAAGCATGAGGATGATGACAATGATATAAGCATTAATCAAACGAAAATAAGGATAAATATTAAAGACTTTAAATTTATCCAAATATTATCATCACTTAAATAACTCATAATCTAATATTGTTAATATTATAACAATATTTTAATCACTTCTTAAACTTATAAACAATTTATACTTTACCAAATAATGCATTTAATCATTCAAAAATGTCATACTCATAAGATTTCATCACCAATGATCAAATCACTCATCAAAAATCTGCATATACCTTATATAGGATTTTCAAGCCCTAAAATCATATTTACCAATTCTTCAACTTCACATATCATATTTAACTCATATGTTTGTAACTAAACCATTTTCATGAAAAATTACCAAATCAATTTATTATTTTTCTATCCTTTGTCCAAACATAAATACATATATTTCATACGCAACAAGTATTTTTTTATAATTTTTCAACTCCCTTAAGTATTTTTCAAAAATCAATTTCTAATTAATTCCTTAAGAAATTAGCTACCTCAAGTTTAACTCTAGAGATTCCCAAATCTTGGCAGGATCTTACACATGTTAACGTGAGCTTCCAGTTTAAATTTCATGGTAATCGGAGTTATAGAACTCCGGTTATAGCATTTTTCGTCGGAAAAACCTAAATATTAAAATGGTCATAATTTGCTCATTTTAAGTCGGAATGAGCTCATTTTTGGACAGGAGGTACTTTATACCCTATATTTCCATGTCCCAAAAGGCCAAAATTTTTCTCACAAATTAAGTGGCCGAAAATGCCCTTTTAAATTTCTAGGCAGTAGCTTTTTTGTACTTTGCAATTTTTGACTCCTTTGCTAAAATCAGTCCATACGAAAATCTACAACACCTTTTCCAGTGATTCCACTTGGATAAGTTAGAAAACTCATAGATCTAACTCTAGAACTAAACCACACTCAAAAATTCAAAATATAATAGGAGATATGGTCAATTGAATTTCATGTTCCATTTTCACCAAAATCTAATTTTCAACCCTTTGTGATTTCTAAGAAACTTTTATGTTTTCACATAATAACCAACATAACTCATCATAACACTTACTAATACTACATATACCCATGATTTTCATCAGTCCAATGCTTTTATTATGACTTTCATCATAATCCACGTAAATAGATCATTTTCACAATTTAATAAGGAATGAATACAAAGGATCATTCACCATGCATGTGGTAATCCACATAGACAAAGTTATTCCAATGTAATAATAAATAATGGAATAATGTCAGAATTCACCACACGCATGCGATAGAGATGCATGATATTCTAAATGTAATAATAAATAATGGAACTGTGTCATGCGTAAACGCACAGATAGGATATTCCAACACAATAATAGAGAATGGAATAACAAAAGACTTCACCAGGCATGCGATAATCGCATAGATAAAAGTTATTCCAACATAATAATAAATAATGGAATGGAAGTCATGCGTAATACACACAGATAGGATATTCCACGTAATAATAAAGAATGGAATAATAAAAGAATTTCACCATGTATGCAGATCAGATATACAAAAGTTATTCAAATGTAATAATAAGGAATGGAATAATGTAAGAATTTCACCATGTATGCAGGTATCAGATATACATGTTATTCCAATGTAATAATAAAGAATGGAATAACAAATTCTTCATGAATACAAAAGAAATAATATCCCTTATTTAGTACAACAAATAATATCCCTTACCTTATAAAGAAGAGTACTTTCGACGGGTAGTATGGGATATACTTGAAGAAAACTTGCACTACGCTCAAAGCTTCTTAAAACTCTAAAGAAAATACGCCAAGATTATAAGAGAATTCTCCGAATTTCCGTGTGATTTCAATTCTAACTAAGCATCCTATTTATAGAAAATAGAAAGGATATGCAATATATAATAAAATATAATATATATATATATATATATATATATTTATATATTTTATTTAAAATCTAATAAAACAATTAACTTTATAAAAGTATTCTAATTTTTATAATAAAAGATTTTACTATGTATTTTGTTTTATATAAAGATTTTACTATGCAAAACACTATGCATAATAAAATATATTATATTCTAATTATTGTCTAATAAAACAAATAACTTTATAAAAGTATTCTGCTTTTATATAAAAAGATTTTACTATGCAAAACACAATGCATAATAAAATATATTATATTCTAATTATTGTCTAATAAAACAAATAACTTTATAAAAGTATTCATTTTTATATAAAAAGCTTTTCTATTTTATTACATTAATAATACTAATAAAGGAAAATTTATATATATATATATATATATATATATAAACTTCCGTGACTTCATAAAAAGACACCTCAATATATTTAACAACATTTATCATCATTATTATAATTCACAATATTAATCGACACAATGTCGCTCCCGGAAAAAGAGGGGCTTTTCAATAAGGATTTCTCCCTATCATGCGCCGCAATTAAGTGACCAAACCTCTCCTTGGTAAGAACTAGACATCGTTAATATTGTAAATAATAATATTAATAACTTTGTTATCTCAATTATTGATTTAATAATATATAAAATATCGACAATAATTGAATCAAATAACGTGAGATACTATGCAACAATTATCGTAGCAATAATTGAACAAAACCGAAAGTGACTTCTCAAGTAAGCATCAATAATCAATACCGTGTGCTATTATGCAACCACGCCAGACATCGTACTTTTTTTACCTACGGGTGTTTCAACAAGCTTAATGGTAAAACTTCCGCCATTATTTTCATAAAATATTTTTGTCATTTTCTCAATCCGATAATAATTCCGTTGTGGGATCCACTAATGATTGTGCTGCCGCAGACGGATATTCCTCGTTAAAAAGAATATTCCCCACCAATCTAATATTTTATAACAACTTGCATACTTTTGCAAAATTTATAAATATCACCCACAACTTATAACATTATATCAAATCCACACCATAATATTAAAAAAAATATTTCGAGAAATTTAAATCTTTAGTCATAAAATCTGGGGTCTCATAATCTCCCCTCTTTATAAAATTTCTCCCTCGAAATTTACGTATGTACCTGGTATGCCGAACAGATGTGGATACCTTGACTTCATTTCAGATTCTAACTCTTGAGGTATAACCTTTGAGTGTTGAATACGATCCTTCTTATTCAAGATTTTAACACGTATTTCCTCATACGTTAAATCTTTCGCTATCTTATTCGGTTCTAAATCAATAATGATGTTCGGGTTGTCCACATATTTACATAACATCGGTACGTGATAAACGTTATGTAAATGCGACATATTTGGCGATAAAACGAGTCTATAGGCCACAGTTCCTACTCGATCAAGGATTTCAAATGGGCTAATAAAATTGAGGGTTGAGATAACGCCTTCTTGAACCTTCTTCTTCACATTCATCAGCTCCAGGTGTGTAGTTTGAGCGGCTTTAACTTTATCGATTAAAGTCGATTCTACTCATATATTTGATATCACCACGTGGGTCCTTAGAGTCTTTAACTCTATCTTCATCATTTGTAAGTTATACGAAATGGGTTTTGTATTAACAACATTGCACTCGTAAACGCATACAATCTTCTACTCAATGCGTCAGCTACCACGTTCACTCTTCCACGATGATATTGAATGGTATGATCATAATCTTCAACAGCTCGAGCCAACGTCTTTGGCACATTATACGTTCATTTAAGTTGAAGAAATATTTGAGGGTTTTAGAAATGGGTTTTATACTGGGGTCAATACAAAATTCGATTTCACGTTCTAAGTAAGCTAAGAAGTCTTCAAGAATACGTCAGGAAATTTATTAACAATAGAAATATCATTCAAAACTGTGACTCTCATCCAAGACTTGGATACCACATGTAATGAAGGTTTCTCCTAACGGAGTTTCAACAGATAAGTCAAAGTCTAACTTCTCCAGAGTCAAATTTAAACGTTGAACGCAAGCAAGAGAGATAAAAGAATGGGTAGAACCAAAGATTCAATAAGGTATAAACTTCGCAAAAATTTATAATTAACTAACCCATGCTAACTTCATTCGGGTTACTCGCTTTTTGAGAAGTCACAAAAAACGCTCTTCCCGAAACCACCGACTTTGTTTTTATCCAGATCCGCCTTTGGTGCCACCGTCCCAAATTTGGACTTGACTTCACTATAACGACAAAATCGAGCTAAATGACCTTTCTTCTTGAAATTTCCACTTCTATTATCTTGGCCATGATTACCACCGGCAAGTGGTTACCATTTTTAGCATGATAATTTCCCCACGATGGTCATCATTGTTCGATGGTCGTTGCCACTTCTGGTACGATTATTATCGTGTTGTTGGTCGTTACCTTTTTGGTTGTGCTAACTCATTATCGCGCTCCAATAACTGAGCCCTATTCACAACATCAGAATATAAACAAAGTTTGTAAGAAATGAGGTATTGACGTATTTCGGGTTTCAAACCTCTTAGTTCGCTCCTCATTATCTACCAAATGGGATGCAAACCGGGATAACTCCGCAAATTTAGCCTCGTATTGCGACACGATCATATTGTTTTCTTCCAACTTGATGAATTCCACCTCCTTCACGTGACGAATACTTTCGGGAAAGTACTTGTCATTGAACAACTCTTGGAACTTCTCCCAAGATATTTTTAGATGCCATTTTCAAACACTGTCACAAAACAAGGGTTAATTAACATATCACATATTATCCCTATACTCTGACCGACTAATTAAATACCAAATAAACTTAGGTATGTCAAACTAGCGAAGGAATTCCCCGTCTCTCTCCTTCTAGTTCTTGTCTCACATCTCAGCCAGGGATCATATCCCTAAGCTTTGATACCAACTGTGACGCCCCCAAAATAGGTATACATCACCCATCTTGAGTCGCCAAATACATGGTACAAAATACAAATACAAACTTAATTATACAAACGTCGTGTAATATACGATAAAACATATGCTATGAGTTTTAATACAAATATTGTCATCTAGACAATATCCACACTCAATGGAGTCCTCATTACATTTATTATCACACTATTTAACAAAATAGTGAGGACTACTAATGCTATCATCTAGACCATCACTCCATTCCCCGACTCGTCCCAGCTATATTCTCATTTCCTAAAGAGAACAGTGAAAGAAAGGGTGAGCTCAACTAGCCCAGTAAGAAATATTATGACTAAGATAATGCAGAATAAATTATCATTAGTCTTCAACAATGTTAAACTGATAAAATACAATAGACATCAAGTTTAACTGCAGAGGAATAAGCAATCCATTAGAAGAGTCAAGTAGAGCATGATATCTACTATCTTCTATGATTTAAAATATTTTCATCACTTTTAGTTCTGATACTCAGCTTAATAAATAAACCATATATTCGAATCTTCCTCGCACTACTACGCCAAGGATATTCATTAAATCATCAATGGTCATGACTATACCGAATAATCCCTGGTCATAATCATACCAAAAACTGTCCATCAATGCACTTCAGGCCACTGAGGACTTTCACTACATCATTCGTCACATTACGGTCATGATTATATCGAATAATCTCTTGTCATAATCATACCAAGTCCATCTATGCACGTAAGCCAAAGATAACTTTCATCACAATATAAGCATGAGGATGATGACAATGATATAAGCATTAATCAAACGAAAATAAGGATAAATATTAAAGACTTTAAATTTATCCAAATATTATCATCACTTAAATAACTCATAATCTAATATTGTTAATATTATAACAATATTTTAATCACTTCTTAAACTTATAAACAATTTATACTTTACCAAATAATGCATTTAATCATTCAAAAATGTCATACTCATAAGATTTCATCACCAATGATCAAATCACTCATCAAAAATCTGCATATACCTTATATAGGATTTTCAAGCCCTAAAATCATATTTACCAATTCTTCAACTTCACATAACATATTTAACTCATATGTTTGTAACTAAACCATTTTCATGAAAAATTACCAAATCAACTTATTATTTTTCTATCCTTTGTCCAAACATAAATACATATATTTCATACGCAACAAGTATTTTTTTATAATTTTTCAACTCCCTTAAGTATTTTTCAAAAATCAATTTCGAATTAATTCCTTAAGAAATTAGCTACCTCAAGTTTAACTCCAGAGATTCCCAAATCTTGGCAGGATCTTACACATGTTAACGTGAGCTTCCAGTTTAAATTTCATGGTCATCGGAGTTATAGAACTCCGATTATAGCATTTTTCGTCGGAAAAACCTAAATATTAAAATGGTCATAATTTGCTCATTTTAAGTCGGAATGAGCTCATTTTTGGACAGGAGGTACTTTATACCCTATATTTCCATGTCCCAAAAGGCCAAAATTTTTCTCACAAATTAAGTGGCCGAAAATGCCCTTTTAAATTTCTAGGCAAGTAGCTTTTTTTGTACTTTGCGTTTTTGACTCCTTTGCTAAAATCGGTCCTCAATAAAATCTACAACACCTTTTCCAAGTGATTCCACTTGGATAAGTTAGAAAAACTCATAGATCTAACTCTAGAACTAAACCACACTTAAAAATTCAAAATATAATAGGGGATATGGTCAATTGAATTTCATGTTCCATTTTCACCAAAATCTAATTTTCAACCCTTTGTGATTTCTAAGAAACTTTTATGTTTTCACATAATAACCAACATAACTCATCATAACACTTACTAATACTACATATACCCATGATTTTCATCAGTCCAATTCTTTTATTATGACTTTCATCATAATCCACGTAAACAGATCATTTTCACAATTTAATAAGGAATAAATACAAAGGATCATTCACCGTGCATGTGGTAATCCACATATATGTGTTATTCCAATGTAATAATAAAGAATGGAATAATGTAAGAGGATTCACCAATGCGATAGAGATCGCATGCATGTGTTATTCCTAACATAATAATAAAGAATGGAACCAGGTCATGCATACACGCAACACGTATAGGATATTAAGCGAATAATAAAGAACGGAACAAGTCAAAGTAAATTAAGACCTGACAGGATATTCCAACAGAATAATAAAGAGAATAACAACAGAAATCACCATGCAAGCGATAGACCCGCATGCATAAAGTTATTCCAACAACATAATAATTAATGGAATCGAGTCAAATGAATAACGACCCTGTGATATTCCAACAAAATGATAAAGAATGGAATAACAAATGTAAATCACCTTACATGTGATAGATCGCATGCGAATGAGTTATTCCAATGTAATAATAAATAATGGAACCAAGTCATGCGTAAACGCATAGGCGTGATATTCCAACAATATAATAGAGAATGGAATAACAAAAGACTTCACCAGTACGCGATAGATCGCATGAAAGAGTTATTCTAACGTAATAATAAATAATGGAACCAAAGTCATACGTAATATAATATGTGATATTCCAATGTAATAATAAAGAATGGAATAATGTAAGAATTTCACCATGTATGCGGTATTTGATATACAAAGTTATTCCAATGTAATAATAAGGAATGAAATAACATAAGAATTTCACCATGTATGCGGTATTTAAGATATACATGTTATTCCAATGTAATAATAAAGAATGGAATAATGTAACTCTTCATGAATATGAAAGAAATAAAACCCTTATTTAGTACAACAAATAATATCCCTTACCTTATAAAGAAGAGTACTCTCACCTGGTAGGCGGGGATATACTTGAAGAAAACTTTCACTACGCTCAAAGCTTCTTAAAACTCTAAAGAAATACGCCAAGATTATGTAAGAGAATTCTTTGAATTTCGGTGTGATTTCAATTCTAACTAAGCATCATATTTATATAAAAATAGAAAGGATACTATGCAATAAAATATAGTATAATATATATATATATATATATATATTTTATTTAAAATCTAATAAAACAATTAACTTTATAAAAGTATTATATTTTATATAAAAAAGATTTTACTATACAAACACTATATTAGCTTTTATATAAAAAGATTTTACTATGCATAATAAAATATATTATATTCTAATTATTGTCTAATAAAAAGAAATAACTTTATAAAAGTATTCTGCATTTTATATAAAAAGCTTTTTATTTTATTACATTAATAATACTAATAAAGTAAAATTTATATATATATATATATATATATATATATATATATATATATAAACTTTAGTGACCTCATAAAAGACACCTCAATATACTTAACAACATTTATCATCATTATTATAATTCACAATGTTAATCGACTCAGTCATTCCCAGAAAGAGGGCTTTCAATAAGGATTTCTCCCTATCATGCCGTAATTAGGTGACCAAACCTCTCCTTGGTAGAACTTCTACATCGTTAATATTGCAAATAATAATATTAATAACTTTGTTATCTCAATTATTGATTTAATAATATATAAAATATCGACAATAATTGAATCAAATAACGTGAGATATTATGCAACAATTACTATAGCAAAAATTGAACAAAACTGAGTGACTTCTCACGTAAGCATCAATAATCAATACTGTGTGCTACTATGCAACCACGCGTATTACTGTACTTTTAACACCGGGTGTTTCAACAGTTAATGGTAAAACTTCCGCCGTTATTTTCATAAAAATATTTTTATCGTTTTCTCAATCTGACAATAATTCCGTTATGGGGTCCACCAATGATTGTGTCGTCGTACGGATATTCCCGACAAAAAGAATATTTCCCGACCAAACGAATATTTTATAACAACTTGCATACTTTTCAAAATTTGTAAATATCACCCTCAACTTATAACATTATATCAAATCCACACCATAATATTAAAAAAATATTTTGAAAAATTTAAATCTTTATTCATAAAATATGGGGTCTCACACTTACCCTTCTTCTCAATATAATTATGACTTAAGATTTTTTATTATTGGTTCCGACTTTTCATTATGGTTCTTACATTCTCATTACATTCATATTCAATTGATTATCAACCTTTAATCATCATACATTAAGTGCCTAACACTGCCTTAACAATGTTATAATTAAACCTTAGTTCATTACTAATGAGTTACCATTCATATTACACTTGTAAACCTTCTTCTCTGTCCAAACCCTAGATTTAGGCCAATGCATGATCATAGCTCTCTAACTCATGCTGGCGCCTTGATTAGCGATACGACATCCGGACTTAGCCATGGGCTACTAAACTTTACTCTCCAATTTGCCTGGCTTTGACTCTCTGATAGGTGTGTGCCTTTGTATATGGCACTGCAGCGCCACCATATACCTTGGATTGGTGCCACGGTGCCAACTCTGTGCACCAGAAAATTTTGACAGTTTCTCAACTTTGCGAAATTTCTGAACGCATAACTTCTTCGTTATAAGTCCGAATTGGCTCGTTCAAAATCTTATGGTTCACAAATTACACACTCTACGCGTTCATGCAAGAATTTTATCTATTCGACTTCGTTTGCTAAAATTTCACCTATTAGTTCATTTTTAACGAAAACGATAAACGTTCGTGAACGTTCAACGCTCGTTTCTTCGTTCTAAGTCAGAATCCGGTCATTTTCGAGTCCGCAACTTTATAATGCCAAATATGACTTGTCTTCATCGAAAACCAACGTTTCCGAGTTCAAACGCAAAATACGACTTCCATTCCGAGAATTTCACGAATTCGACAATTATCGTTCAATCGTGTGAATTCCGGCGAATCTTCATTACTAACGATTTGATCATCGTTCTAAATGGATTTTAATCATTATATGAACATTTTAAACTACTTATGATATTAACTTATTTTCAAGTTAGGTTTTGACTTATTCTTCATAAGTTCATGACTTAACGACTTATAAACTACAAATTCCATTTCTTATGACTTAATACGGACTTAAGTCCTTTACTCAATGTTCTCACATCATATTGAACATACTAACATCATATGACAATCATATGACAAGTTCATCATAAGTTATTAACTTATTTAGGTTCAAGTTGCTTATTCATAACTTATTCGGCTTAAGTCCATTCATTAATCAATTCTTATATGTTCTTAGCATACATGTCCATTAAATTATTCTTCTCTTATCACCCTACAATGATAGAGATGAAGATGTATTAGACAAGAGTCTTACCCTTGAAGACTAGTACTTCTTTTCTCTTTGAAAATCTAGCAAATGATGTTTTAGCTTGTAAAGTGCTTATTCTCTCTAACACTTAAGTTGATTTGTATTGTATGAAATTTGAACAATGAATACTCACTAGCAACTTCTTCTATTTATAGGAGAGCCAATGTGAGGGCATACTAGTCATTAATCACCCCACCTCCTCAACTAACCTCCTTACTATTCATCTACTTAACCACTAAGTAAACTTGCTAGCCACTCATCTTTCTTGCTCATCACAACACTTGATCATCACATAAAGTACTTGGGCATCACATAAAGTTCTTGCCCATTAATTCACCCATGGGTTGCTCCATGGATCCTATTTATCCAATGAATCATGACATTGGGCTTGCTTCATTTAATTTAGCTTATTCCTATCGGGCTTGCATTATATTAGTTTGGGCTTGCACATCAATTCCTATTGAACTTATACATACTACACAATCCATACTTTTATTCACAATTGACTTAAAGTCTTAGTATATATTATATACGTATAATTCTCATATTCTAGTTCGTATACTAATTCATAATATATGTTACTCCACTCTCCATATATACTCGTATAATACTTCATATTATACTTACATTCAATACCTTGTATAATACCTATGTATCATACGATCAATATAATCTCTTTTTAACGCTTAATATTCCTAACATTCTCTAATTAAGTCCACATGCGATATATTGCATTTTTCATACTTAGATTATTATTACATAATCCATCTCACCTCGATATTATAACGTTACATATTTCTCGAAAGTTCAAAAATAATTCCCGAGCCGAAATTGATGAATAGTGTTTTTTGAAAAATTTCTCGGAAAGCTTTTATTTTCGTCTTAGAAATTCAAAAACTTTAATTCTCTCACATAGTTAAAATACTATGACTTTTCGACGTTTCTAAGTTATAGAACGACATTCATCTTATCAACAAGTAATAATAATAAATAATATTATTTTATTCATTATTAAAAGTATTTACAAAAGGTTCGATTTTCCGGGGCGTTACACTTATTGATTCAACTAGTCCATAGTTGATGAACGTTCTAAATTTCAGAACTCTTATTGAGCTTATCCAAACCAAACTTCCTTTGGTGCGAACTCTAATGTCAAACTGAGATGAACAACCATGTTATAGGGGATTAATTACGCTTTAGCGTTAAGATATTGTGCACAGTATGGTACTAAGGGTTGATCCTCCTAAGTACGAGAAGAAGAGTCCATAGTCTTATGACTGTTAAAGGTTTTAAGTATAAACACTTGACAACCTAGGACATAGTTCAAGGTCTTATGACCCTCAGAAGTTCTTTTGATTCTTGTTATTCATTCTTGATTCAAAAGCCGAGTATTCTTATTTCAGAAGTCTTTGATTCACTCGCATGTTATTATATTGTTGTTACATTATTATACTTGTGGGAAATCGTGCTCACTCTTGCGTAATAATAACATTGTAGTTAAGAACGAAAGGTCCGACGAGTCTTCTACTAACAAAGGCAAGGGCAAAGCTAACAAGTGATGTAGACTTGTTGTTTATTTAATGTATTTATATTTTTGACTTATGTTAAAGTTGTGTAAGACTTATTATTTGTTTATGTTTCCGCATTTGAGATTTAAGGTTAGTATGACCTGGGATTGATGTAATTACATTCAGATGTTGTAACCCCATAAGGGGAGGATTTATTTCTATCTATTTATGGTTTTCATTTATTATGGGTAGATAGACATATGATGTTTGTACAGTGAACACCAAATCTTGTGGGAATTGGAGTACCCGGATTTGGGGGTGTCACATCTTTACTTATTGTCCTTATCATTTAAACATTTTGATTATTATTCCTTTAAACTCAAATCTAAAACTAAAATTTATTTAAATCTTCAAGGGTTTTTTTTCAAAAGAACATATTCCTCTATGCTCATTGCAAATATCATTTGATAAAAATAAATTTTAAAAAATCTATTCATCCCCCTTTCTAGATCAACAAGTGCCTTCGATGAATAACAGATAAGAGTCTTTAAAAATTGAAGTCTAAAAGAAAACACATTCTAAAACTTTATGTGTTATTCTTTTAGGTCCAAAATAAACTCCACAAGTATAAGAGTGACAGAAAGCTAGAATAGATTGAAAATCATTATCAGGCACACATCGTCTAACAATCTGATCAACACAAAATTTTCACAAATATGGGTTATCCCATACATAATGTTTTGCATCACTCTTAAGATTTCTTTTTGGGATTTTGAAAACTCACTTGGTAAATATGCACTCATAAAATAATTCACAATATTAACATAACAGAGAGTTATATTGTCAATGGAAAGTAGATGCTTAACCAAAAAGATGTCATATAATGGTAGTGCTTCTTCCTCTTTAAGAATCCTACTCAAATGATCCGTTACCATGTTATGCGCTCCTTTTTTATCTTTGATCTCCAAGTCAAATTTTTGTAACAGCAAGATCCATCTGATGATCATAGGTTTGGACTCCTTCTTCGTAAGAAAATACCTTAGAGCAGCATGGTTAGATAAACTACAACTTTAGTACCAAACAAATATGATCTAAACTTATTTAAAGCAAATACAACAAATAAAAGTCCTGTTTTAGTTGTGGAATAGTTTATCTAAGTTAAATTCGAAGTTCTAGAAGCATAGTAAATGGCATGAACAAATTTGTCAATTCTTTGGCCCAAGACAGCTCCTACAACATAGTTGCTTGCATCACACATGATATCAAATAGAAACTTCTAATTTGGTGGTTGAATCACAGTTGCAGAGGTCAAAAATTTCTTTAAAGTATCAAAAGCCTCCTTGCACTCATCACCAAACTAAAATTCCACATCCTATTGTAGCAACTTACACAAAGGCAATTGTGATAACACAAAAAATTATAAGATTTATAAATAAAATCTTGAATGTTTAAATAAAGGTTAAAGAATAAAATCTAGATTGAAAATAGAGGACTACTTAAAATTTTTAGAGAACCTATATGGTTTGATTTGAAGTTTTAAGCAATTAAATAAGAATGATAGAAATATTGAAAAGCAAGAAAGAGATTATGTATGTGAAATTTTATTAAGGAAATAAATATCAAATGAAGAGATATTATAAGGATAAAGTGAATGTGTATATGTATATGTTCATATATATTTAGTGATGTGCTATATATATTTTAGCCAGAGAAATGTTTAATTAAATTAATCATATAATAATATTAGGTCACATTAATTATTTATCCATGTATTAAATACTTTGTGGCTTATGAAGAATATGTATGCGATTAAATAGATACATATATTATAAGTATGTGTATATATTTATTTATTATATAAAGAGAATTAAAAAGAAAGCTACATAACTTAATTATACATTAGGTATGAAAATTAAATAACCTAAGGATTATTGTATTGAAGAATATTAGTATTTAAAATTTATATTAACCTAAGAGATTAATTTTATAATCTCAATTTATTATTTATTTTAAACATAATTAAATTAAGCTTAATTGGGTTACATAATTAAATTTAGTGTAAGATAAAATTAAAGTATTGGACCATGCTAATTCTTATGGCCCAAACATTTTAATTAGATAAGCCCAATGAGGATTTAATTTAGTAGCCCAAAATAATGGGATATGTGCTAGTAAAATAACTATGGTTAGGAACTAACCATACTTGAGTTAAATGTAGGATATGAAATGTCTATATTGACCAAAAGAAAGTGCTTATGGCTCATGTGTTTTATTTTTTTTCTAAAGTGGGTGACCTACTATCTTTGTGTGTCACCATCCTATTTGAGCCACCTAATTTAACCAAGCTTATAAGCAACGTGGAGATGATTAAGAGAGAAAGAGAGCAAGAGATTGTTGGGAGATATATATATATATATATATATATATATATATATATATATGACACCCCCAAAATAGGTATACACAACACATTCTAAGTCGCCAAATACATGGTACAGAATTTAAATACAACTTCATTTATATAATGCGATAAGAACGTAGCTGAGAGTTTTAACACGAATATTGTCTCATTGACAATATCCAAACTCAAATAGAGTCCTCATTATAATTATTATCACACTATTTTATAGAATAGTGAGGACTACTACAACTACCATCTCGGACTGTCACTCCATTCCCCGACTAATCCCGGCTATGTTCTCATTTCCTGAAGAGAATCATGAAAACAAAGGGTGAGCTCAAGTAGCCCAGTAAGAAATATTATGACTAGGATAATGTAGAATAAATTATCGTTAGCCTTCAACAGTGTTAAGTTGATAGAATACAATAAAAAACAAGTTTAACTGCAGCGGAACAAGTAATCTATTAGAAGAGTCAAGTAGAGCATGATATCTACTATCTTCTATGATTTAAAAGTTCATCATCAATATTTTATCTCTGTAACACATCTCAATAAATAATCCACATCACTGAATTATCCATGCACTACGGGTCAAGGATATTCATTAGTATCACATCCACGAATCATCCATGCACTACGGGCCAAGGATATTTGTTATTATCACTAGTGGTCATTATCATGCCAATAACTGTCCATCAATGCACTACGGGCCAATGAAGACTTTTACTACATCATTTGTAACATTACATGTCATGATTATACCGATACATAGTCATAATCATACCAATCAACAGTCCATCTATGCACTGCGGTCCAAAGATGACTTTCATCACAATATAATCATTAGGATGATGACAATGATATAAGAATTCAATTAAATGAGAGCAAGGATAAATTTTAAATATTTATAATTCAATTTATTCAGAATTCAATAATGTCCAAATTGTCAACATGATACTGCTTTGTGGAGTAAAATTCAAGAATAATATTGTATCAAAAATAATTTGGACATAAAAAAAATCAATTTTTGTCATGAATAGTACCCCGGGTGAATAGTACCCCGTGAATAGTACCCCGGCATGAAAGGATCAAAATTTAACAAGAATGTTCAAAAAAATATTCTTGTGAAATGATACTAGATAAAGCGCAAATTTCAAGGATATTCTACTAGTTTTAAGGAGTATAGAAGCAATACTTAACAAAATGAGTGTAGAATTCAGAATCTAAAATGAAATAATATTACTTGCATACTACAAAGTATGGAAGAAAATATTATTTTTACGAATATTGAACAAAAATAATATCTCTTACCTTAAAAGGAGAGTACTTCTGACTGATATGGATAGGTATAGCGGAGATATTCTTGAAGAAAACTTATACTGTTTTCTACACTCAAAGCTTCCTTAAACTCAAAAGAAATAGGATCAATATTATAGATGAAGAATTCTCTGATTCTGGTGTGATTTTCATTTCTCAATTAAGCATCCTATTTATAGGAGAATGGAAGGATACTATTTAGAATTTTTTTCTCACGGACCAACAGTTGAAAATTTCATGGGCCAATTTAATCGAATTCACAGACGTCAGATTTTTAAAATAATAAAATAATATTCAAGTAAAATAAAACTTATAATATATATATATATATAAAAAACTTATACATATAAAACAAACCTGAGATAACTTTCTACCGACGATTTTAAAAAATAAGAAAGTGGGGGTCCATGTAATAAGCCAAATTTACAACAAATACTTCATAAAAAATATCTTTATTTATCTCAATTCACTTGGCTTCACTAAACACATTTTTATTAACATTTTTTCATCATTAATATTATAACTCACAATATTAACAACCAGATCACTCCCAAGAAAGAGGGGGCTTTTCGATAAGGATTTTTTCTTATTGGCGCGCAATTAGGTGACCAAACCCCTTTCCTCGACAGAACTTTTTAGACATCGTCAATAATGTAAATAATAATATGAATAACTTTGTCGTCTCAATTATTGATTTAGTAATATAAAATATTGTGCAGATGATACTGTGACAATAATTGAATCAATAATATGAGATGCTATGCAGCAATTACTGTGACAATAATTGAATAAAACTGAGTGACTTCTCACGTAAGCATCAATAATCAAAGATACTACACAATACCGTGTGCTACTATGCAACTGCACATATTACTGTACTTTTATCATCGGGTATTTCAACAGTTAATGGTAAAACTTTTGCTATTATTTTTAAAAAGTTATTTTTGTTGTTTTCTAACTCCGATAATAATTTCGTTGTAGGGTTCACCAATGATTGTGCCGTCGTACGAATATTCTCTGATAAAACAAATATTCCCCGACCAAACGAATATTTTATGACAACTTGCTTACTTTGCAAAATTTATAAATATTACACACATTTATAACATTATATCAAATTCACACCTTAATATTCAAAAAGATATTTCGAGAAAATTAAATATTTATTCATAAAAGTTGGGATTTACATATATGCTATATGTATATCAATTTATTTCCTATATTTAACCCCCACTAATTTTTCTATCAAAAGTTTACTTTCCTTTTCTTCATTCTCTCCAAAAAGCTTAAGAAAAGAAAATAGAAAATAGAGATCGAAAGAGAGAGTCGTGGGTTCAAGAGGAGAAGAGAGAGAAGAATTTCTTCCATGCCATCCAAGATCCATCTCATGATTTGGAAGAAGAAGAAAGATAACATCAAACAAAGGTATAGAAATCAAAAATTCTAATTAGTTTATGTAGTTTATTTTGATCAAAATAATGATCTAATATTTCAAAACTCAAAAACCTTGGATCTATATGCTTTATTGTGTGTTATGTGTAGATCTAACCATTTTATGTGTTAAAAGTTGGATCAAAAGAAAGAAAAGCACAACTATGTTTCAAGGGCTAGAAAACCCTAACTTTTTCTTACTTTGAATGTCTACCATTTGATATCTACACATTTTTTTGCGATCTGTCAAAGAGGGTTGCTAGATATATAAGTTAGCTTTTAAAACCAAGTGGTATCACTCAAATATGTTGATTTTACAAGCCTTGGGAGCTATTTTGGTAAAAACAGTCCAGATTTTTCGAAAAAGGGAAAAAGACTATTTTGGGTCAGTCCATTGTAGGGGTTGTTTCATTCATTTTTTGTGCTTTGAAAATTTTGGGAAACTTTGGTATTGTAATATGATGAGTTTATAAGATCCATTCCAAAGATGACGATTTTTTGATGTGTAAAATGAAAGTTATGGATTTTACAAGAAAAGAATATTTTAAAAGTAAACCAAAATAACTCTTTGTGGTTAACTCCAAAAATTGTACAATTTTTATTAGGAATAGATGTATATAACAGGAACATACCTTGAAATTTTTAGAATTGTTAGACAAAATTTCGAGTTATGAAAAATGTTACAAGATCTGACTGTTTTGGACCATTTAAAAATAGTAAATTTTTTTTGAAAATTCTAGAAAAATATATGTTCATAAGGGAACCATATATAGATATTTTCCAGAAAAGAAAAATGTTTAGATTTGTTTTGGTATTTTACATGGAAATGTTTGAGTTATGAATAAATGGGAATAATAAGTTATGTGATGTCATAAATGTCAAAAAAGTGATTTTATGACTTAAAGACCCTTAATATGGTATATTCAGATTTGTGGAGGGTATTTTGGTCGTTTTGATAAGGTATTATATTTATGGCATTTTATGGTTATTAAATAAATGAATTAGTAAAGGGTAAACATTTAAAATAAATTTTTTATAAGTTTAATAAATGATTAAAATATTATTATTAGATTAATAATATTAGATTAAAATATTATTATGTTATTAATAATATTTAGATTAAAATATTATTGTATGATTAATAATATTATATTAAAGTGTTATTAAAATATTATTAAATGATTAATAATATTAGTAAGTGGTAAAATATTACTAAAAGATTATTAATATTTGGGAACCGATTAAAATGTTAGTAAGTGATTAAAATATTATTAAAAATATAATAATAATATTTATAAACGATTAAGATATTATGAAGTGATTATTAAGAAGTAAAAAATATATTATTAAGTGATTAATAATATTAGATAAAAGGTTTTAAGATGAAAATGAAGTGATTATGATATTATCAAAGGACGCTAATAACACTAATGGTTTAAAGAATTATCTGATGTTTGATTATGTGGCTTAATGCTAGATAATTTATTTTAAGAAAAGTTAAATTATGATGTATGATATGATATGTTGATTGAAAAAGCAATTTTTTTAATGATAGGTATTTCATAAGAGATTAAATTAGATTGTGTAGCAGTAATCGACGGTCAAGACAAGTTTCTTAACTCAAACTTGATTTATTATGTTTCAAACATGCTTGTGATTTAATTATTGTCAATTATTCTACATACATGATAATTATTGTTATTCGCACTTAGTGCAAGTCTCATATGTTTATCAGGTATGAAAGACTGATCAGCTTGATTACCAAAGAATTTGTTCATCACTCAGGGTTATTGATTCAGTTATTAATATATTGAAATTGTTTATCGTTCTTTCACAATTATTATATATTGTTGAAATTTCGAAAGCTTATTTGTTCTTTCAATCAGGATATATCTTTATTGTATTTAAACTTGCTGAGCAAAGTAGTTGCTGCGACGAACGAGACTTTTGTAATTAACTTTAAATATTTATTGAAATAAATTAATATTTTGTTGATTTATGTATTGAGTTAAATAAATATTTGATGAATTGTTGTAGATTAATTTAATTAAATGTGCCACGTTAATTAAATTAATGAGAAATAATTTTATAGTTCAAAATTATAATTTATTTGGGATTATTAAATTAAATAAGTTATTAAATAATTATAATTTTGTTCTAATTAATTTAATAATTAATTAGAGGATTAATGATTTGTTATAATTAATAAATGAGAATTTTAATTATGTCATAATTTGATTTAATGAGTAATGTTGCCTTAAATTAAATTAAATTTAAATAATATTATTTGATTAATTAAAGTGTGACAAATAAACTATATAATAAACGAGTTAATTAAAATAAATGGAAAAGGGAATAAATAAGTAACAAAACAAACATAGCCTTAAGAACATGGGAGCAGTTAAGGTCGTGATGCACTTAATCGCTACCCATGTTACGCCAGTTAATGTTATACGTATAATATATCAGACATTGTCAGTTCATTTACAAAACATATTATAGAGAGAAAAAAAGAGAAAATTTGAGAGTCAGTGAGATTGAAGAAGAAGAAGAAGAAGTTGGAGGATTAAAGAAGTTTCTAACATCTTATATTAATCTAAACAGAGAAATCAAGGGTAATTTCATTATCTAAAGTTTTAATTTTCGTTCTTTAAAGTTCTTCATGAAAATCGATTTTTAACTCTCTGTAATTGAATTTTATAAATGATTATTGAATATATGGTGTTATATATGTTTATAACATGTTTTATATGACTTATATGTAATTTAGAATAATCAAATCCATGATTTGTTAAAATAATAATTGTGTATGCTATTAGATGGTTATAATGTAAGACCCCAACTTATTATAAATAAAATTGAATTTTTTTTTATTCATTATCTTGAAATAATAAGGAGTTAATTTGATATAATATTTTGGTTATGGGTGAAATGTGCAAATTTTGAAAAATAAGCAATTGTTGTCGGGGAATATTCGTTTGGTCGTGGAATATTCTTTTTTGTTGGAAATATCCGTACGACGACGCAGTCATTTGTTGTGACGCCCCCAAAATAGGTATACATCACCTATTCTGAGTCGCCAAATACATGGTACAAAATACAAATACAATCTTAAATATACAACATGAGCTGTGAGTTTTAATACAAATATTCTCTTTTAGACAGTATTCAAACTCAAAATACGTCCTTAATACATTTATTATCACACTATTTCATAGAAATAGTGAGGACTACTAATGCTATCATCTGGACCGTCACTCCGTTCCCCGACTAGTCCCTGCTACGTTCTCATTTTCTGAAGAGAACAATGAAAGCAAAAGGGTGAGCTCAACTATCCCAGTAAGAAATATTATGACTAAGATAATGCAGAATAAATTATCGTTATCCTTCAACAGTGTTAAACTGATACAATATAACAAACATCAAGTTTAATTGTAGCGGAATAAGCAATCAATTAGAAGAGTCAAGTAGACAATAAAATCTACTATCTTCTATGATTTAAGAGGTTTTTCATCACTTTTATCGCTGAGACTCAGCTCAATAAATAATCCACATCATCCCTGCACTACGGCCTTCATTAGTATAACAACCACAAATTATCCATGCACTACGGGCCAAGGATATTCGTGTTTTCATCAATGGTCATGATCATGCCAACAACTGTCCATCAATGCACTACGTGCCAATGAGAACTTTTACCACATCATTTATAACATTACAGTCATGATTATACTGAATAATCCCTGGTCATAATCATACTAAGTCCATCTATGCACCACAAAGCCATGATGACTTTCAACATAATATAAACAAGAGGATGATGACAATGACATAATAATTGAATAAAACAAGTTCAAGAATAAATTTTAGAGATTTATAAATTAATTTATCCAGGAACCAATAACGTCCAAATTGTCAACATGATACTGCTTTGTGGAGTAAAAATTCAAGAATGCTCAGAAGAATATTTTCATGAAAAGATATTGGATGAAGCGCAAATATCCAAGATATTCTACTAATTTCATGGAGTATAAAAGCCAAAATTTTAACCAACTGAGTATAATAGAATATATGAAACTGCAAAGGATCATTCACCATGCATGCGGTAATCCACATAGATAGGTTATTCCAACAGAGTAATAAAGAATGAAACCAGGTCATGCATAAATCCGTACGCATGGGATATTCCAATGAATAATAAAGAATGGAACGGGTCACGCGTAATCCCGCATGGGCATGGATGTTCCAATGAATAATAAAGAATGGAACTAGGTCATGCGTAATCCGCACAGACAGGATGTTCCAACAGAATAATAAAGAATGAAACTAGGTCATGCGTAATCCGCACAGACATGATGTTCCAACAGAATAATAAAGAATGGAATAACAACAGAATTCACCAGGCATGCGATAGACCACACAGACATGTTATTCCAACAGAATAATAAAGAATGGAATAACAGAAGAATTTCGCCATGTATGCGATTACTTCAGACAGCAAAGTTATTCAACATAATAATAAAGAATGGAATAACAACCTTACGAGTATTGAAAGAAAATAGCTCTCTTCATGAATCACGAAAGAATAATAATACCCTTACCTTAAAAAGAAAGAGTATTAGGCCGGGTAGGCGGGGATATACTTGAAGAAAACTTTCACTATTTCTACGCTCAAAGCTTTCTTTAAACTCTAAAGAAATACACTCAAGATTATGAAGAAGAATTCTACGAATTTACGGTGTATTTTTCAATTCTAACTAAGTATCCTATTTATAGGAGAATGAAAAGGATACTATGCAATAAAATATAATATATTCTATTTATAATTATATAATAAAACAAAATTTATAATATATATATATATATTATTTAAAATCTAATAAAATAAATAACTTTATAAAAGTTTTCTATTTTATATAAAATGATTTTACTATGCAAACATTATGCATAATAAAATATAATATATTCTATTTATAATCAAATAAAACAAAACTTTATAAAAAGTATTCTATTTTATATAAAAAGATTTTACTATGCAAATACTATGCAGGCACTTATTCAAACACTATACATAATAAAATATAATATATTTTATTTATAATCAAATAAAACAAAACTTTATAAAAAGTATTACATTTTATATAAAAAATTTACATTTTATTACATTTATAATAATAATAAAACAAAATTTATATACATAATATATATATAAACTTCCGTGACTTTTCGGATTCCCCCCCCCCCTTTTTCTTTCGTGGGCTCCACATGTGGGCCCACCTTTTAAGAAATTTCTACCGATTATTTTGAAAAATGGGTAAATGGGGGTCCATAAAATAAAAATCACCTTAATAATTTTAACAACATTTATCACCGTTATTATAATTCACAATATTAATCGACCAGGTCATTCCCAGGAAAGAGGGGGCTTTCTAATAAGGATTTCTCCATATTGGCGCACAATTAGGTGACCAAACCTCTCCTCAACAGAACTTCTAGACATCGTTAATATTGCAAATAATAATATTAATAACTTTGTTGTCTCAATTATTGATTTAATAATATATAAAATATTGACAATAATTGAATCAATAATATGAGAGATATGATGTAATAATTACTGTAGCAATAATTGAGTATAACTGAGTGACTTCTTATGTAAGCATCAATAATCAATACCGTGTGCTACTATGCAACCACGCATATTACTGTACTTTTACTACAGGGTAGTTCAACAGTTTTAACGGTAACACTCGCCATTATTTTTATAAAAAGATAATTCTGTCATTTTCTAACTACGGCAATACTTCCATTGTGGGGTCCACCAATGATTGTGTCGTCGTACAAATATTCCCTGTTAAAACAAATATTTCCCGACCAATCGAATATTATATAACAACTTGCTTACTTTGCAAAATTTATAAATATTACCCATAACTATAACATTATATCAAATCCACACCATAATATTCAAAAAAATATTTTGAGAAATTTAAATCTTTATTCATAAAATTTGGGGTCTCACATTTATGGGCCCCATAACAGAATAACTGTCGGATGAAGAAAACGACAAGTTTGAGTTTTATAAATAACGGCGTAATTGTTACCAATTAACTTTGTTGGATTACCGGTGGTTAAAATACGATGAATGCGTGGTTGCACAAAGAAGCTTTACGGTATTACACAGTATTTTTGAATTATTGATTCTTACGTATGAAGGCACTACTCAATAATTGTTACAGTAATTACTGTTCAATATTTTATTTTATTGGTTCAATAATTGCTGCGTTGATATTTTATATTATTGTTGTTTCAATAATTGTCACTATACAATATTTCCCATTATCAGATCAATAATTCATATTATTTGAATAATATTATTAGATATCATTATTGGCAATGTCTAGAAAGTTCTGTCAAGGAGAGGTTTGGTCACCTAATTGCGGCTATGAAGAAGGAGAAATCCTTATCGGAAAGCCCCCTCTTTCCTGGGAACGGTCTGGTTGTCATTATTGTGATTCTGTGATATTATTTGTGAATAATTATTTATTGATTTATATGATAAGAAATTATTTATTTGACGGGGATATAAATGATGGATTTATTTATTTTATGTGGTTATAAATGAAGGAAACTGGTTAGAAGGACTCATAATCCAAAAAATCAGTGTTCTTGAGATATATTCCATGAGTTATAATTTTTAATCTGACCGTTGGATAGTTAGGATTTTTGGATATGTTATACATATATGAGTTAAGTATATGTCCACAAATTTTAAACTGTTAAAAATGAACGTATAATTTGTTATGAATTTTAAGAGGTGACTGGTTCAGAAATTGTTGAAGTTTCTGAATTTATAATTTTGGTGGAAAATTCTAGAATGAGTGGGCCCCACCTATGGTTGGTGAAGAAATGTCTTTGGAATTTTATTTCAAATGTGGTGGGTGGGAATAGTAGCGAGTAAAGCCATCGTCAAAGTTTAAAGTCAAGTGCGCTTCGACATGCTAGCATTTTTTCTATAAATAGGTGCTTAGGTTAGAATTGAAAATCACACCAGAAACAAGTTTTCTTTCTCTCTATATTATCGAGCGTATTTTTGTGACTATCTAGATACTTTGAGAGTTACTATTCAGTGTAAGTTTCCTTCAGCATAATATCCGATATTCCATTCAGACATGCTATTCTTTTAGGTAAGGGATATTGTCATTATATTGGTAAGGGATTGTAATGGATTTTAAGGGATTGTAAGGGATGTTATTTTTTTTCATAATGATGTTATTCTTTCAATATCATTATACCGAAATATTGATATGGATTTTATTATGGAATTTCTACCTTTTTTGTGTCGGGGTTACTATTTACGTATACGACACTATTCACGTATACGACACTATTCACCGAAAAATGAAAATTTTCCTTTTTGTCTTGATTACTATCTTTAATGGCATCCTTGTTTTGATCTTTATTTTTGAATTCTACTTCACAATTGGTTATTATGTAGTATTATTGAATTTGGATAAACCGAAATACAAATCCCTAATATTTATCCTTCTGTCTCACTGGATTCGTTCTCTAAAATGTTTTTCATCATCCTCAGTCCTTAATGGTGATACTTGATGAATATCTTTGGCCTGTAGTGCAAAGATGAATTATTACCTGATGAATATCTTTGGCCCGTAGTGCAAAGATGAACAGTGTTGAGATGAACATGAACCAACTGGTGATACAAATGAATATCTTTGGCCCGTAGTGCAAAGATGAATATTTGATTCAAGATGTATATTGATTAATGTTACAGGGATAAAATATTGATGTTGGACTTTTAAATTCATAGATGATAGTAGATTTCATTCTCTACTTAACTCTTCTAATAAATTGTTGTTTCCACTGCAGTTGTTGATCTAAAACTTGTTGTCTGCTATATTATATCAGATTTTTTCCTGTTGAAGACTATGGATAATTTGTTGTATATTATCTTAGTCATAATGTTCTTTACTGGGCTAGTTGAGCTAATCACCCTTTTTCCTTTTTGTTCCATTTTTTTTCTAAGGAGGTGAGAATTTAGCAGGAACTAGTCGGGGTATGGAGTGATGGTCCAAGGTAGTTGTTATAGTAGTCCTCACTATTTTGAAAAATAGTGTATCAATAAGTGTAATGAGGACTTATTTGAGTGTGGATATTGTCTAAAAAATAATATTTGTATTTAAACTCACAGTATTTGTGTTATCGTATTTTGCACGACAATTGTATTAATGATGTTGTAGTTATTTCTGTACCATGTATTTGGCAACTCAGAATGGGTTGGGTGATGTATACCTATTTTGGGGGCGTCACATATAATATGTTATATGTGGGTTAAAAACGATTTTTGATATGAATTGATTCATGAAATCATGTTTTACAAAAGGAGTTTTAGTTTTGCTATAAAATATACAAAAAGGCTTATTTTAGAACCAAAATTGATGTCCAGTTTATGTTATAATCTGTAAGTTAATTTTAGATTGTGTTAATATGTTAAATTACGAAAAGAATGCAATTCGTATGGTTTAATTTGGTTAAGAAACGAAGATTTGGTGATTGATTATGCTAAATGTGTTGAAAATTAGTAAAACAACAAAAAACATAATATCTAATCCGTTAAATTTGGTTTTTTTTGTTGTTTGTGATGTTAGAGTTATGTTATGCATGCTGGATGATATTATTATTAAGTTTGTAGTTTCTGTAAGTGTTAAATTTCTGTTTAATTAGAGAAAATTGGGATGTTTGGGTTGAACTATGAAGTAGGGAAGCGATGCGCAAGTTTCGCTCACAGCGTCTGCCAAGCATACGCTACTGGGTATGAAAGGAAGAAATTAATGGTGCAGCTGCACCTGTTGAGTTTTCTGGAGATTTAGCACCAGAGCAGCTGCGCCGGTGCTAAGGCTTGGGGCAGCGTAGCTGTGGCTTTCCCTGAGTAGAAACAATTTGTTTTCTTTATGTTTTAGTCCAGGATGTGGTTGTTTAACCTAGTCTAATGTTCTTGATAACGTGTTAAACCTGTAATAAGGTTTTATAATAGATTATAAGCGTGTGTATGATGATTTAAAATTGTAGATGTTAATAAGTTGTGAAAAACATTAACTTGCTATTTGTTTATGCCTTGAGATATGGTTTAAGATTATAAGCGTGTGTATGATGGTTTAACTTGCGTTTACCACTTTATATATATATATATATATATATATATATATATATATTTACATTCCAGTTAGGTCTGGAGATCACTTCATGGCCTTTTATAATTTTTATATATATATATATATATTTACAGCTTATATATATATATATATATATATATATAGATAATTGTTTATAACTTTTGTATATACTGTATCATCATGTGAGCCTAGGAATCATGTGATCACAGATTTAATTCTTGAATCTAGATTTAGTTCCCGTGATGGACATTTTCAGCTGCAACTAGCTTGTAAGTTATTCATGATGTTTGAATGTCCTTAGATGGCTTTTATGCCCATAAGGAGTTCGGCACTGCTATGTATCATATTTTCTCAGAGATGCTTCGCATCTCAAAAATAATAAAAGCAATCAAGCCTAACACTTAATAAAATGGAAGTATAAAAGGCCTCAATTACTATTCAGCACAAGGGTTTGAAAAACCTGTTTTACAAAACATCACTACTATATCTCATTAAAATTGAACTTTTATACAAAATTCAAACCCTTTGTATATAAGTGCAAATGAGGCATAGCACTACTTCCAGACAATTGCACATTGGCCTACACACACACATTCAGATAAAAGTTTAATTTGAAAAGTGGCGGTAACCGTGTCATCACGGAAGTCGGGGGGTGCCTAACACCTTTCCTTCGCTTAATCAAGCCCCCAGACCCTAACTAATCTCGGTTTCACTGACCAATTACGCAGTGTCACATCACTAGGTCTTTGTGCAAACCTTTTCTCGATTGAGTTAGTGCAACCATTTAAAAATACCAACTGGCAACTCTTACAGTCAAATTGTCGACATATACATGTCGGACCTTTTCAAACTTGTTTTTTTAAACAAACCTCACCTAACATGAGAACACCAAAAGATAAGAACAGAAAGCGACAAATAAAAATCCTGACGTCGACAGATGGCGACTCTGCTGGGGATTCCAGTAAGAGGGCTTAAGTTGCTATTCAAAGCTTTTAAAAACTTTTATCTACTTCTATGTAGATGTTACATTTACATTTGAATGAATGTGTACTAATGCATTTACTTATTGCACTTAGTGCTTCGCACCATATCTGCCTGTGATATTAGTGCTTCGCACATGTCATCATTTCCATACAGTGAGACGTGATGTATGTGAATGTATGGTGTGTGGTCCCTCCACCAGGAGGCTATCCTGTCAGTGTTTGATTACTGGACTCGTAGGGAGACTAATTCTAACGAGGCTCAGGAAAGGCACCACCCAGATTCGCTCCAATTGAAAAACTGGATTAGCTTCCCGTCGGGTAAATTACGATAATCTGGGAACCTTCATGCCAAAAAGCCGCGAGAGTAGCCTAAGATAGGTCAGCCTCTGATAAATCAAACGCGGAGGGAAGTCTCTTCATACCTTCCCATTTCAATTACTTGTAATTTCAATTACGTGTAATTTCATTTCCATGTCAATCTCAATGTAATGGAAAATATAAAAGAATATGTGTACATGCATTCCCTTTTATATCAAAACCTGTCATACTATCCTATTATTAAAACAACTGACATCCGTTTTGCAAGATAATAATCCTAAAAATGGACACATTACATAGCATGTAACATTTCCATATTTCCCTAAGACTAAACTACATAAGCCTTTTTATAGGGAAACAATTGGTCCTGTTACCCGTTCAAAGTCCAAAAAGGCACTAAGCCTACAGCCAAACATGGCTACATCTGGTCAGTCTAATCCTATTCATGTCTCTCGTGAGGAGTTCGAAGGATTAAGCAATCAAATTACAAAGTTGATTGTTCTGATTAAAGAACTACATGAGTCCACTTAGGGTCCACAAATACCCATCCATACAGAATCCTCTGTATATGGAGGAACACAAGGTCTGGACAAAGAAGTTACAACACCTGAGTCTCAGTCTGATAAAACCAACAAAATCCCTGAAATCACCCATCTTAAAGAAGATCAAGACACCGATGATATTTGGAAGAAATTTCTACAAATGGAAGAGACCACTCGGTCTATCAAAGGGATTGGAGCACATAGGAGTGTTTCATAATCAGACCTTTGCATCTTCCCCGGGGTTCATTATCTGGAAAAATTCAAGATTCTCAATTTTGAGAAATATGATGGATTGGAAGATCCTTACACCCACCTAAAAGGTATTCATTGGAGAGCTCAGATCTTATGCCGAGGATGAAAAGCTCAGAATGTAGCTATTTCAGAAAAGTCTGACTAGAGAAGCCAGAGCATGGTACACCAGATTAGACAACTCCAAAATTTACAGCTGGGAGGAGTTAGCCCATGCTTTCCTCAATCAAAATAGTTTCCAAACTCAGATGGCTCCAGACCGGTACCAAATTACCAAGGTCAGGAAACAAGTCAATGAGTCTTTCAAATAGTATGCCCAAAGATGGAGGCGTCTGGCTGCTCAAGTTATCCCGTCTATGATTGAGTCTAAAATGGTGATGACCTTCATATACATTCAAGAAGTTCCCTTTTATGAGAGTGTCTTAGCTGGCATAGGCAAGCCATTCTCTAAAATGATCAAACACAGAGAAATGACTGAAATGAGATTGAAATCAGGGAAGATTCAAGACCTTGCCGCACTAAAAGCTATAGCTGAGCACATCCAGTCTAGAAGTTATGGAAACAACCCCTGGAGGGTCCATAAGAAAGAGAAAGATGTTTTCTTGATACTACAAGGACAAAAAGGCAATCAAAACATGCTTATTCAGATGAGGAACTAGTCCCCTTTCCAAGTCTTCAAACCCTCCCTTGCCAAAAAGTGGAGAAGTCAGACGTACAAGAGTGTTCACGCCCTTAGGGGAATCACTCAAAAACATTCTCAAACTTTTGACAGCTTAGAAGAAAATTACTCATCTCTTTCCACCAGCCAACCCAAGTGGAAAAGGTTTCAGCGCAAGCAGAAAGTGTGCTTATCATACTGAAGCTCCAGGCCATGACACTCAGGATTGATGGGCCTTTAAACATAAGATCCAGGATTTATTTAAAAATGGTGAGATCGTGGTGACCAAGCCTGACCAACCCCATGTTCAAGACAACCCTCTCCCTCAACACAAGGAAGATGAGGTTAATATGATCAACAGAGGCAGTGGAGAGACCTCCAAGTACCTAAAGTGTATGGGTGAATCATCCCAAATTAACAAGGATAATTCTGATAAATGGGATTATTCACAATTCCAGTTCATGATGGAATAAAAGATAAAGGCTCTTGGCGAAAAAGTCAATCAATTCGCAGAACTGGTGATTCATCAGCACCAAGTCACACATCAATTATTTAGTCAAGAGCATGCTAGCCTCCTTCCTATTATTACAAGTACTCCACCACTTACTCCAGAAATTGAAACACTGGAGGAAAAGATTGTAAATAGAGCAAAAGCCAAAGCCCATCGAAACTTTGCCAACAAAAGGGAATTCACATACTTAGGCCAACCAATGGAAGAGATATTGCAGATGTTGATTAATGAGGGAAAAATCATAGCACAGCTACCTCCAGTCAACCCACGCTCAAAGCGGTTTGATGCTAATAGAGTATGTCAATACCACTCCCACCCTCGCGGTCACAACACTTAGGAATGTTGGGCACTCCGCCATCTTATTCAGAACATGATTGATAGCGGTGACCTGCAAATAGCAGACGATGACACTGTATCATCTGAGAGTGGGTACACATTTCCTCCAGGATGGAAGGAAGTCGTAGCAGTTATATCCTCTGAGGGAAATTTGGCTGCCACAACACTTACAATTCAACCAATTCAACTCAAAGGCATTGAGAACTCTTTGAAAGTGGCTACACCAAAGCCAATCATACTACCATTCAGGCCACAATATTTTGTTCTCAGCCTATAAAAAGTGCCATGGAACTATGGAGAGGCTGAATGATATACATCCAATACAACTGCTGCACTGTCTAAAGAAAATCCACTATATCTTCCTCAACGGGTGATGAAGTCTATCATCAGATCTAAGGGGAAATTGCCCATGAAGAAGAGTGAAGAATTCCTTCGTACTATGGGACACAATGAAGCCAAGATGGTTCTAAGCTTGAAGGAAGCTCCATAATAGATTATTATTTTGGACTTAGTTTTCTCTTCAGAAGATCACCGGAAGGTCTTACTGAAAGTATTAGAAGAAGCCCACTTACCAAAAGTAGTGGATGTTAAAAAGTTCCATCATTTGGTTGATCACATCTTCAACAGTAATGTGATATCCTTTATCGATGATGACATACCTCTCGAAGGGACGGGTCATTGCAAACCGTTGCACATAGCTGTCATGTCCTCTGGATATGTGGTGGGAGGAGTTTTGATAGATGGAGGATCATCCTTAAACATCTTCCCCTATGCCACCTTGGAGAAAATGAACATCATTCTCAACAGGATCTAAAGTAGCCATACAATCATCAAAGATTTTGATGGATCCCGACGAAATGCTGTCGGAGAGATTGAACTACCTGTGGGATTGGTCCACATACATTCTGCATATCCTTTCATATGCTCAAGATAGCTACAAGATACAATCTACTTTTTGGAAGACTGTGGATTCATATGGCTGGAGCCGTCCCTTCAACTCTCCATTAATATCTTAAATACATCATTAATGTGAGACCCCAAATTTTATGAATAAAGATTTAAATTTCTCAAAATATTTTTTTTGAATATTATGGTGTGGATTTGATATAATGTTATAGTTGTGGGTAATATTTACAAATTTTTCAAAGTAAGCAAATGGTTATATAACATTCAATTGGCCAAGGAATATTCTTTTTGTCGGGGAATATCCATACGATGTCACAATCATTGGTGGAGCCCACAACGGAAGTATTGTCGTAGTTAGAAACCGACAGAATTATCTTTTTATAAAAATAACGGCGAAAGTGTTACCGTTAAAACTTTTGAACTATCCGGTAGTAAAGTAAAGAATGATGTCTGGCGTGGTTGCATAGTAATATTACCGGTATTGATTATTAATGCTTACGTAAGAAGTCACTAAGTTATACTCAATTATTGCTATAGTAATTGCTGCATCATATCTCTCATATTATTGATTCGATTATTATCACAGTATCATTGGCATAATATGATATATTATTAAATCAATAATTTAGACGACAAAGTTATTCATATTATTAAATTGCAATATTTACAATGTCTAGAAGTTCTGTCAAGGAGAGGTTTGGTCATCTAATTGCGCACCAATAAGGAAAAATCCTTATCGGAAAGCCCCCTCTTTCCTGGGAACGACCTGGTTGTTAAATATTGTGAGTTATAATATTAATGATGAATAAGTTTGTGTTGATTAAAGATGAAATTGATAGTTCTATTGTGTTGGAATTATTAGTGTTAGTGGAAATCGACATCTATTCCGATGATAATTGATGTCTGGGAGTTATATTGATAAATCGAGTAATTAATCGGATCAATGAGTAATTAATTGCTACTAATTCACATGCTTATATAACTATTTGTTCACATGTGTGTACTATTGAGTCACATTCATTTACTATTAGGGGAGTTGGTGCAAGATTGTTAATACTTGCATGACTAAGTTAAAAATGGAGGTATAGATGAAGGTACTATACTGTAATTCATATTTTCACATGTCTAGAACTATTGATTCACATGATTTACTATTAGGGGAGGTGGTGCAAGTTTGATAATACTTGCAGGACTGAATTAAAAATGAAAGAAAAGTTGAAGGTATTGTACTGTAATATTTCGAGCCCCAAAACGTGCAATTATCGAAACTATATTTTCCTATAAATAGAAGCTCATTCTTCCTTCATTTCTTACCAATTCACTAAAGGTTTAGAGCAATTATTATAGAGAGAAATTATAGAGAGAAAGAAGAAGAGAAGTCTGCTACCTCATTATTCTAATATCTAGTTTCTTCTAAGGTAAGGGGTATTATTTCTTTTGTATTAATGAAGAGAGCTATTGTTATTCCATTCCTTATTATTCTGTTGGAATATCCTATCAGTGCGAATTTTGCCTGACCTGGTTCCGTTCTTTATTATTCTCATTGGAATATCCTCGTGCATGCGTTTATGCATGACACGGTTCCATTATTTATTATCTCGTAGAAGAATATCACGTGCAATGCGTTTACATGACCTGGTTCCATTCTTTATTATACTATTGGGAATAACCCGTCTGCATGCGATCCTATCGCACGTATGGTGAATCTTCGTTATTATTCCATCTTTATTATTCTGTTGGAATACCCTGTCTATGTGGATTACCACATGCATGGTGAATGATCTTTTATACTCATTCCTTATTAAATTGTGGAAATGATCTGTATACGTGGATTACCGCATGGCGAGCAAAAATCCATTTGCAGTTTCATATATTCTATTATACTCAGTTGGTTAAAGTTTTGGCTTCTATACTCCATGAAATTAGTAGAATATCCTGGATATTTGCGCTTCATCCAGTATCTTTTCATGAAAATATTCTTCTAAGCATTCTTGAATTTTTCTCCATAAAACAGTATCATGTTGACAATTTGGACGTTGTTGGTTCCTGGATAAATTAATTGTTGAACTTGTTTTATTGAATTATTATGTCATTGTCATCATCCTCATGCTTATATTGTAATAAAAGTCATCTTTAGCTTACGTGCATTGATGGACTTAGTATGATTATGACCAGGGATCATTCGGTATAATCATGACCTGTAATGTTATAAATGATATGGTAAAAGTCCTCAATGGCATGTAATGCATTGATGGACAGTTTTTGGTATGATTATGACCAGGGATTGTTCGGTATAGTCATGACCATTGATGATTTAATGAATATCCTTGGCCCGTAGTACAGGGATGATTAGATGATGTGTTTTATTTATTAAGCTTAGTCTCAGTGATAAAAATTGATGAAAACATTTTAAACCATAGAAGATAGTAGATTTTATTCTCTACTTGACTATTCTAATGGATTGCTTGTCCCGCTGCAGTTAAACTTGATGTCTATTGTATTTTATCAGTTTAACATTGTTAAAGACTAATGATAATTTATTCTGCATTATCTTAGTCATAATATTTCTTCTTTGGGCTAGTTGAGCTCACCCTTTCTTTCTTTCGTTCTCTTGAGTGAAATGAGAATATAGCTGGGACGAGTCGGGGAATGGATTGAAGGTCCAGATGATAGCATTAGTAGTCCTCACTATTCTATGGAATAGTGTGATAATAATTGTAATGAGGACTCCATTGAGTGTGGATATTGTCTAGATGATAATATTCTTGTTTAAACTCTCAGCTATGTTTTGTCGTATTTTACACGACTATTGTATAATTAAGTTGTATTTGTATTCTGTACCATGTATTTTCTGGCGACCCAAGATGGGTGATGTATACCTATTTTAGGGGCGTCATAGTTGGTATCAAAGCTTAGGATATGATCCCGGTGAGATGTGAGATAAGAACTAGGAGGAGAGACGGGGAATTCCTTCGCTAGTATGACCTACCTAAGTTTATTTGGTATTTAATTGGTCACGTGAGTATAGGGATAATATGTGATATGTCAATTAACCCTTGTTTTGTGACAGTGTTAAATTTGCGGAGTTATCCCGGTTTGCATCCCATTTGGTCGATAATGAGGAGCGAATGACGCAAATATTTCTAAGAAGTTTGAAACCCGATATACGTCAATACCTCATTTCTCACAAACTTTGTTTATATTCAGATGTTGTGAATAGGGCTCAGTTATTGGAGCGCGATAATGAGTCAGCACAACCAAAAGGCAACGACCAACAACACGATAATAATCTTACCGGTGGCAACGACCATCGGAACAACGATAACCATCGTGGATGAAATTATCATGCCAAGAATGGTAACCACTTCGGTGGTAATCATGGCCAAGATAATAGGAGTGGAAATTTCAAGAAGAGGAGATTCAACAATGATGGAAAGATGTCAGCACCAGCACCTGTTGGTAAGGAAGGAGAACGACCGCCGGTAATATGTTACAAATGCAGAGGGGAGGAACATATCAGTCTAAACTGCGTGATGCAGTCCAAAACATGTTACAATTGTGGAATAGAAGGTCACCTAACCCAATTTTGTCGTGCACCAAAGTCAAGTCCAGCTGGGACGGTGGCACCAAAGGCGGATACGGACAAAACAAAGTCGGTGGTTTCAGGAAGAGCATTTTTTGTGACTTCTCAAAAAGCGAGTAACCCGAACGAAGTTAGCACGGGTTAGTTAATTCTAAATTCTTGCGAAGTCTATGCCTTATTAAATACCGGTTCTACCCATTATTTTATCTCTCTTGCTTGTGTTCAACGTTTAAATTTGACCCCAGAGAAGTTAGACTTTGACTTATTGGTTGAAACTTCGTTAGTAGAATCCTTCACTTCATGTGCTATCCAAGTCTTGGATGAGAGTCACAGTTTTTAAATGATATTTCTATCGTTAATAAATTTCCTGACGTATTCTCAAAGAACTTCTTAGCTTACCCCTAGAGCGTGAAATTGAATTTTGTATTGACCCCAGTACAAAACCAATTTCTAAAACCCTCAAATATTTCTTTACCTAAAATGATCGTATAATGTGCCAAAGACGTTGGCTCGAGCTGTTGAAGATTACGATCATACCATTCAATATCATCGTGGAAGAGCGAATGTGGTAGCTGAAGCGTTGAGTAGAAGATCGTATGCGTTTACGAGTGCGATGTTGTTAGCACAAAAACCCATTTTGTATAACTTACAAATGATGAAGATAAAGTTAAAGACTCTAGGGACCCACGTGAAGATAACGAATATATGATTAGAATCAACTTTAATCGATAAAGTTAAAGCCACTCAAGCTTCACACCCGAATCTGATGAATGTGAAGAAGAAGGTTCAAGAAGGCGTTATCTCAACCCTCAATTTAATTGGTACATTTGAACTCCTCGATCGAGTAGGAACTATGGCCTATAGACTCATTTTACCGCCAAGTATGTCATATTTTTCACGTATCGATATTATGTAAATATGTGGATGACCCGAACCACATTATTAAATTAGAACTAGACGAGATAGCAGAAGATTTAACGTATGAGGAGATACGTGTTAAAATCTTGGATAAGAAGGATCGTATTTAACACTCAAAGGTTATACCTCAAGAGTTAGAATCTGAAATGAAGTCAAGGCATCCTCATCTCTTCGGTATACCAGGTACGTACGTAAATTTCGAGGGCGAAATTTCATAAGGAGGAGAGATTGTGAGACCCCAAATTTTATGAATAAAGATTTAAATTTCTCGAAATATTTTTTTTGAATATTATGGTGTGGATTTGATATAATGTTATAGTTGTGGGTAATATTTACAAATTTTACAAAGTAAGCAAGTGGTTATATAATATTCGATTGGTCGGGGAATATTCTTTTTGTCGGGAAATATCTCATACGACAAAGACAATCATTAAGTGGACCCTATAATGTAAGTATTGTCGTAGTTAGAAAAGCGACTGTAATTATCTTTTTTATAAAAATAATTGGCGAAAGTGTTACCGTTAAAGCTGTTGAACTACCCGCGTGGTAAAAAATACGATGTCTGGCGTGGTTGCATAGTAGCACACGGTATTGATTATTGATGCTTACGTAAGAAGTCACTCAGTTATGCTCAATTATTGCTACAGTAATTGCCGCATCATATCTCTCATATTATTGATTCGATTATTGTCACAGTATCATCGACATAATATAATATATTATTAAATCAATAATTTAGACAACAAAGTTATTCATATTATTAAATTGCAATATTTACAATGTCTAGAAGTTCTATCAAGGAGAGGTTTGGTAATCTAATTGTGCGTCAATAAGGAGAAATCCTTATCGGAAAGCCCCCTCTTTCCTGGGAACGACCTGGTTGTTAAATATTGTGAGCTATAATATTAATGACGAATAAGTTTGTGTTGATTAAAGATGAAATTGATAGTTCCATTATGTTGCAATTATTAGTGTTAGTGGAAATCGACATCTATTCTGATGATAATTGATGTCTAGGGTTATATTGATAAATCGGATAATTAATCGGATAAATGAGCAATTAATTTCTACTAATTCACATGCTTATATAACTATTTGTTCACATGTGTGTACTATTGAGTCACATTCATTTACTATTAGGGGAGTTGGTGCAAGATTGATAATACTTGTATGAATAAGTTAAAAATGGAGGTATAGATGAAGGTACTATACTGTAATTCGTATTTTCACATGTCTAGAACTATTGATTCACATGATTTACTATTAGGGGAGGTGGTGCAAGTTTGATAATACTTGCAGGACTGAATTAAAAATGAAAGAAAAGTTGAAGGTATTGTACTGTAATATTTTGAGCCCCAAAATGTGCAATTATCGAAACTATATTTTCCTATAATAGAAGCTCATTCTTCCTTCATTTCTCACCAATTCGCTAAAGCTTTAGAGCAATTATTATAGAGAGAAAGAAGAAGAGAAGTCTGCTACCTCACTATTCCAATATCTAGTTTCTTCTAAGGTAAGGGGTATTATTTCTTTCGTATTCATGAAGAGAGCTATTGTTATTCCATTCCTTATTATTCTGTTGGAATATCATGTCGGTACGAATTTCACCTGACCTGATTCCGTTCTTTATTATTCTGTCGGAATATCCTGTCTGTGCGTTTACGCATGACCTAGTTCCATTATTTATTATTACGTAGAATATATCACATCGTGCCTTTATGCATGACTCGGTTCCATTCTTTATTATTTCATTGGGAATAACTTTATGTCATGTGATCTATCGCACGCGCATGGTGAATCCTTCTGTTATTCCATTCTTTATTATTCTGTTGGAATAACCCGGCTATGTGGATTACCACATTCATGGTGAATGATGCTTTTTATTCATTCCTTATTAAATTGTGGAAATGATCTGTATACGTGGATTATCGCATGGCGGGCAAAAATCCATTTGCAGTTTCATATATTCTATTATACTCAGTTGGTTAAAGTTTTGGCTTCTATACTCTATGAAATTAGTAGAATATCCTGGATATTTGCGCTTCATCCAGTATCTTTTCATGAAAATATTTTTCTGAGTATTCTTGAATTTTTCTCCACAAAGCAATATCATGTTGACAATTTGGACGTTGTTGGTTCCTGGATAAATTAATTCTTGAACTTGTTTTATTGAATTATTATGTCATTGTCATCATTACTAAAAAAAGGCCTATCTGCGAACAATAATATCAGCGACCGCATATCCGGTCACGATAATAATAATATAGCGATCATTATCTATGAATAAGGATGAATTCTAGTCACTAGTTTCTATCGGATAATCGCATGCGATTCTTTGATTGGTATTGAGATAAATTTCCCCACCAAAAATTTGGTGCGACACCCTGGCGCGGTTTTTGTTACGACTAATCTTTATCAGCGACCGTATGCGGTCACTGAAAGTGTCCACGTCATTAAAAATCAACGATCGGATGCGGTCACTGAAAGTGGTCGCTGATTCTCTTAAACAAATTCAGACTCAGGCGTTCGCTCGATTCAGCAGAAAAAAAAAGAGGGCAACAGAAGAGGGAGAAGGGGGAGAAGAGAAGAGGGAGTCTGGTTGCTGTTCGTGTGTTCGTGTGTTCAATCTTCTTAAAATCAGATTAATTTTAGAGGTAAGAAATTCTTCTTCTTTTTTCAGTTGTTTGTTGTTTGTTCGTGTGTTTTTTTGGTTTTTTGTTTTTTGTTGTTTGTCGTTCGTGTGTTGTTTGTTGTTTGTTATTCTACGAATTTTTGTTTTCAGAGTTAATTTATTGCAAAGATTTGAATGAATGAAAATAAATTTGGGATTACTGAAATGTATAGGTTCTTATTGAAATTGGGAATATACTGAAATTGTTGCAAAGAGTTTTATGAGATTACTGAAATTTTTAGGTTAAATTATTTTTAGGGTTAATATGTGTTTTAATATGAGATTATGTGAAGTTGGATAATTTGGATAATATATGGATAAAAGTTGCTAAAATTTGAATTTTTTTTAATATAACATTACTACTTGGCTAGGTTTTCAAAATTTTCTTTATATAAATTGAAACATTTATTTCATACCCTCGGATTTCATGACCTAATATGCGAGGAAACATAGGATTTTTCCCCTGCCACAATAGAGAACAAAATATCCGTTAACACAATATACTCCATGTATAAACAATGGTTATAAGTTAGTAATGGGATGGATATGGATTTATCATATGAATGCAAGAATCAGTGGGAAATTAGACTAATAATGAGAGATATCCTCTAATAAGTTGTTATTACCTTAAATTAAACAACTAAGAAATAAAAATAGTACTCCAAATATGTTATTACAAACAACAAGAATATCAAAGTATTCTGGAAAAGCAAGATCAACAAAACCATGAAAATGAGTATGACATAAAACATAACTAGGAATTAAGTTTATCCATAATTCAATCAAGAAGAAGGGCCAAAGAAGTTTATCCATAATTCACATCAAATATGCTAATTGATGTTAATTATAAAATTCATTTATAATGTATGTTTGTTAAAACTAAAATTCATGTATAATTGTATATTGGTAATGTTTTGATTGATATTATATTGGTAATGTATATGGGTCTGAATTTTTTACTGCTTTAATTTGCATTCAATCGTTATTGTTTTGGTCTTATTGTATTGGAAATTTGTATATTTCTCTTGGTTTGTGTCTTGGGTGCCTATAAATGTCCATATATGCATGCCGTCGTGCATGTGGCTAGTTTATATTGTAGGGGAGACTCTGGAATTTTTTTTAAGTATTATAAGTATAAGTTTGAAAAATGTTCATAATAAGTATAAGTTTGTAGTTGAATTTTTTTTACCTCTTTTATTGTGAACAGTTTTAGGTTTAAAATATATAATAGCTTTTGGTTATAGGAAAGCTATGCCCATTATTGAAATAAAATGAGAAATTGAATTGTTTGAATATGCGAGTAGCTTAATTTTAGTAATTCTCAGTAAATTGGGTTCTGTTTATATAGAGAGCCTGGGTGCTGCTTATCAATTGGATATAAATATATTGGTGATCCACTAGAGCCTATTAAAGAAATTCATTGGAGGTGATGGATTGGGCTTGGGGCATGAGGGCCTACGAGGCCACACCAAACTTAGCTAAGCCTTCGGGGCCAAGCCAAGCTTGGTTGTTAGCATGGTAAGCTATTATTGAAACATTAAGCCAAAATAAGCGATCTTTGAGGGCCTGTTAGTGCAACAGAGAAGGTAACTAGACACACTTGGTCAATAAAGAGACCATTTTGATTTATAACAGAAAAACAAGGGTATTTAACACTTATGTATACAAGAATAAAGCTACAAAATGTTATAGAAGCTATAAATTTTGCCGGCAAATTGTGACTATCCCAAAATATAAAAGATTATAGAAAGGGACCGTGAGGGGTATAATCTTAAAACATGTTAGCCGAGGCCTTAGATGGACTCTTCAATTCTTGGCGTGAAGCCTTAGATGGTGGTAGTTTTCTTAAGAAGAAACATTTCAATGCATCTAAATACCAACCAAATATGTATTACTGATATAAAGCTAGCATGAAAGAAATACCTTACGTATTCACATACGATTAACAATAAAAACAAATTTAAAACAAATTAAAATAAAATAAAATAACATGATATAATATAACTATTAAACTAAGTAGTATTTACTTAGTTTCTCATACTAAGTAAAGTTTCACATTTAAAGTTTCTCATACCTTACATATTCATATGGTTACAAGTATGCTTAAGTCATATGCTTACAAGTATGATGAAATGTTAATCATATGCTTACAAGTATGCTCAAGTCATATGGTTTCAAGTATGCTCAAGTCATATAATTAATAAGCTCATGTTCTCTGTAGTAGGTACCGTGGAATCATGGACCTCTATTCAGACCGTAGTTGGATGGCACAACAAAAGTTAAGTAACCAGATAGGTGCTACAGCTGAATTTAGAGCTGGTTTCCAAGTGTTTTTGGAGTATGAGTATAGTCACCCGGAATGTATGAATGGTAAGTCGCAGATACGATGTCCATGTTTGAAGTGTAAGAATGTAAATTATATGGACAGAGACGTTGTAAACTATCATTTACTTGTTTCTGGGTTCATGAAAAATTACGAAGAATGCTGGTGGGCACATGGGCAGAGAAGAGATGGTGGCATCACAGAAGTACACAATTTGGGCAGTAGTACTCATCGAATGAATGAAATGGTTCATGATATTGCAGGGCCAGATTTTGATTAGGAACAAGGCAGAGATCAACCTATGAATTCTGATGCCAAAGACTTTTTTAAGTTGTTAGATGAGGGTAGTGAGCCATTGTGGCATGGTTGCACCAAACACAGTACATTGTCTACAGTGGCGACATTACTTAACATCAAGGCTGATCACAACATGAGCCATAAGTGTTTTAAGTTTCTCTTGAAGGCCATTAAGAGTATATTGCCTGACGGTGAGAAATTACCTGGTAACTATTACTTTTATAATAAATGGTGAAGAAGTTGGGTCTTGGATACCAAAAGATCGATGTATGTCCCAACGATTGCATGTTGTTTTATATGGAAAATGAACAGATGACAAGGTGCACATTTTTGCAGTCATGATTGGTTTAGGCCTAATAAAGAGGGTGTGACTACAAAAAAATCAAGTATACCGTTTAAGATTCTAAGGTATTTTCCAATAACACATCGGCTAAAAAAGATTGTACATGTCTTCAAGAACAAATTTGAACATATGAGTTGGCATGCGCGAAATCTCCGACTAAAGATGGAGAACTAAATCATCCACATGATAAGGTGCTTGGAAAGATTTCAACTTAGCACATCCTGGGTTTGCATTGGAACCTAGAAATGTGAGGCTTGGATTGTCCACCGATGGTTTCAATCCGTTTGGCCACTCAGCTGTTCCGTACTCATGTTGGCCTATGATTGTTACTCCGTACAACTTGCCTCCTTGGATGTGTATGAAACGGCCATACTTGTTTCTTTCACTCGTGGTTTCTGGTCCTAAGAGTCCTGGAAAGAACTTGGGATGGAGTACAGACTTGGGATGTTGCAACAGAAATAAATTTCAACCTTAGGGCAGCGGTTATGTGGACTATAAGTTACTTCCCAGCTTATGGTATGTTAGCTGGATGGAGTACACACAGGAAGTTGGCTTGTCCGTATTGTATGGAGCATACAAAGTCGTTTAATCTATCAAAAGGTAGAAAGCCTTGTTGGTTTGACTGGCATCATCGGTTCTTGCCGGTAGATCACCCGTTTCGAAGAAATAGAGAACACTTCAGGAAAGGGAAAGTAGACAATGATATACCTACACCGCAATTTTTGGGAATGGAGATGCGAGATCGTGTGATGAGATTGCCGGTTATCCCATTTGGTAAGATTGATGCCACAAACATAATCAATGGGTTTGGCGAATCTCATAACTGGGTTCGGAGAAGCATCTTTTGGGAACTGCCTTATTGGTCTACAAATTTGATTTGTCATAATCTAGATGTGATGCATATTGAGAAGAATGTGTTTGACAATGTGTTTAACATCGTGATGAATGTTACGGGGAAGACAAAAGATAATGATAAGGCACATTTGGACATGAAAGATATTTGTAAGCATCCTGGATTAGAACTTTATGAATCTCCTAATGGTAAGATTGTCAAACCGCATGCAAGGTACACATTGTCCAAAAAATAATTTGAAGATGTGTGCACATGGGTTAAGTCTCTGAAACTATCAGATGGATATGCGTCAAACATTGCAAGGTGTGTTACGGGTGGGAAATTACAAGGGATGAAGAGTCATGACTGTCATGTGTTCATGGGAGACTCATACTATAGCATTTCGGATCTCGCTTGATAAACCAATATGGGATGCTTTGACGGATCTTAGTCATTTCTTCAAAGACTTATGTTCAAAATCATTAAATGAGAAGGACATGTCTATACTTGAGAAGAACATCATAGAGATCACGTGTAAACTGGAAAAAATATTCCCACCTGGTTTTTTTAACTCCATGGAGCATTTACAAATCCATCTTCCCTGTGAAGCTCGTGTTGGGGGTCCAGTTCAATATAGATGGATGTACCCTTTCGAGAGGGTGATGGGAAACCTTAAGAGGAAGGTGAAGAATAGAGCTTATGTCGAGGGGTCGATATGTGAGGCATACAGTTTCGATGAGATATCTACGTTTGTCTCAGACTATTTTCTGGATGAAGTCTTAACAAAGGCCAATCGAGTATCGAGACATGATGATGGGGGAAGTGTTGAACTAAATGGTCGGCTCTCTGTATTTGGTCTATTGGGCCGTGCTTATGGAAAAGGGAAGCGCATATTTGATTAGTGGTATTTTTACCCACTTATTGAATACCAATTCACGTGAACTATGCCCATCTCAAGTACATTTTATTGTGTTTTAGTTGCATTTCATGATATTTTGCATTGCATTTACTTAAAACTCCTTTTGGTGAATAAGTGTAGGAATTGGCTTGATTTTGGTGGTATTAGAGGGCATGAGGCTATTGGATGCATGAAGGCGAGGCACAAGCGGGGATTTGCATGACATGAAGGTACTATAAAGCAAGGAGATCAAGCATGGAAGAAAACTAAGCATGAATGAACAATCGCGCAGATGAAGATGATAGAACCGTAACCAGAACTTGCAGATTGCGGTCGCTGTGGCATGTGATAAGAGCCCTGAGAGCGTGCGCCTACGCGAGGACTCGGTTGGACAGGGCACACTTTCTGCAAGTCTCGCGCCCACACGAGAAACGTACTGGAGGAGCGCGCGGCCGCTCGAGATACTAAAGCTGTGTATTTGTTTTATTTTAATTTTTAATTAAATCAGTTGTAATTGGTTTTTAAACAATTCTGACTGGTGTCAGATAAGGAGGATTGATACTTTTAGCGTATTTCATATATCATAACTAGGGTTTACACTGTGAGGGAGATTCCAACATAGAACGAGGCCAAAACGTCTACTTCTCCAATTCTTCTTGGGATTCTCTGTCATTGTGGTTCTTTATTATCGTTTACTTGATTTGTATGAGGATTTGAATGTTATTATTGGTTTCACATTTGCAATTGGGTTTGATCATTTTATCTTTCATCTTTCAATTGTTTGTTTTGCAATCATGTTTAACGTTGATCCCATTTCAGTCATGCACTAAACTCCATTATGGGATTCTAACGGATTTTAATATGTAGTTTGGTTGCATGCTTAAATGCTAGGGTTGTTTTGCATATCATCTGGGAATTCTGGCATGATTTTTTTTCATGTATGAATGCCTGATCACCATTTGTCTCAATACTTGTATGGAATTGACAATGAACATGCAAGTATGGATTGTAATCATGATAGCATGCGAATATGAGGCTGTTGTATATGGCTTGCATATTTTGTGAATCAGATAGACATATACTGTTTCACCGTATGAGCTAGAGTAAGGGCTTGTGCTTAAAATCAATATAATTGCAATTTCACATAGACATATAGTGGTTTTGGTTGTATTGATGATTACATGGAATCTATCATCTGTGGATGTTATGTAAGTAGGTTATAGTGCATTGGAAAATGGTTATAACTTTATTCGTGCTCTTGGCTATTTTCCTATGATATGTGAACACTTTTTGCATGATAGTGGCGATTAGATGAAATATTAAATGAAGTTAGAGTCCCATTATTTCCAGATTATATTCATTCCATTAGTATACTTATTTTTAGTTGTTAGTTATAATTAGTTAATTAAATAATTATATTCATTAGTCTAAGGATATAAATATAGTGAGTTAATTGATGCATAGTAGTTTAAATTTAACAACTTTCTCTGTGGGATCGATACTCTACTTACTTTGTATTACTTGTTGACACATGTATGCTTGCATGAGTTAGAGCTCTTTTATCAGAACTGTAAAAGAGGCAACAAGTTTTTGGTGCCGTTGCCGGGGAAAGGCGTTGAATTTAAATAATTATCATTAGTTTAAAGCTATATTGTATGACTTAGACAATTCTGATCGTTTCTCATTTCTATTTTTTTTGTTGCAGTTTTCATTTCAGGAACTTGCGGATTTTTATGGACACGCGATCATCCAACATAGAACTAACAACAGCGCAGGATAACATAAACGAAAGAGGTTGGAAAGCGAGTGTGCAGAGAATTTTGCAAGCGCAGTTAGATAATACAACATCCAGAATGGCGGAAGAACCGAGACTTGAGCAAAGAGAAGAGCATCGGGCTCTAAGGGAGTATTCCATGCCAAACATAAATGGACTACAGTCGAGCATAGTCAGACCGACGTTAGTAGCCAATACCTTTGAAATCAAACTGGGCACTATTCAGATGGTGCAGAACTCGGTTCAGTTTGGGGGTGCTGTCACGGATGATTCGAATGAACACCTATTGAGCTTCATCGAGATTTATGATACATTCAGATACAATGATGTGATGGAGGATGCCATTAGACTACAGATATTCCCATTTTCATTGAGGGATAAGGCTAGAAGTTGGCTACATTCTTTGCCGTTAGGGTCAATCACTACATGGGAGGACTTAGCACAGAAATTCTTAGCCAAGTTCTTTCCAATGGCTAAGACTGCAAAGATGAGGACAACTATCTCTCAATTTGAGCAACAACAAGGCGAGTCCTTATATGAGGCATGGGAAAGATATAAAGAGATGCTCAGAAAATATCCACATCACGGTATGCCAGATTGGATGGTGATCAACTCCTTCTACAATGGTTTGGGATGGCAGTCGAGACCGATTGTGGATGCAGCCGCAGGAGGGGCATTATGGGCAAAGAGCTATGACGAAGCCTACATGCTTATCGAGACTATGGCTGCGAATGATTATCAGAATCCTACAGCTCGGATGCCACAGCCTAAGATTGTAGGTGTGTTGGAGGTAGATGCGATTACATAGTTGTCGGCATAGATGGAAGCTATAGCTAAAAAGATAGATACTTTAGCAAAATGTAAAGTGAAAACAGTTGCCTTCGTTTGTGAGATTTGTGCGGGGTCACACTCCACGGATCAATGTGCTATCAGCTCGGAGTCGGTGAAGTATGTGAGCAACTACAAGAAAGACCAAGGTCAATTTTAGAACACATACCACCCCAACAATCGAAATCATCCAAACTTTAGCTGGTCGAATAACCAAGGAAGTCAACAAAGTCGATTTCAATTAGAATCATCAATTTCAACAATAAATCATCTCAACCCACGGTTTACATTAAAACCACCGTTCCCACCGGATTCTCTCAACAACAACAACATCACACTCTAGGCGCCCCCACGACCGTAAAAAGAAATCAGAAATGGAGGAGATGATGTTGAAATACATGGCAAACACAGAGGTTATGATCAAAAGCCAAGCAGTGGCTATTAAGAATTTGGAGACTCAAATGGGGAAAATGGCGAGTATGCTTAACAACAGGCCCCAGAGTTCATTGCCAAGTAACACTGAGACAAATCCAAGAAGAGACGGGAAGGAGCAGTGTCAAGCGATCACATTTAGATCAGGGAAAGATTAGGCGGAGTTACGCAAGTTACACCTGCTCCTCTGACAAGATTAAGGAGGAGGCGTGGGTCATGCGAGGTAGAAAGCAGTGGTGAAGAGGAAAAAATACGGAAAAGTCTGAGGTTCAGCAAAAAAAGAAAGACAAAGCAGGTTCAAAAGAGAAGGTCAAGAGTCCAGAGCCACCAATTCATCCTCAAGTGCCGTATCCGCAGAGGTTAATTAAGCAAGAAGAAGACAAACAGTTTAACAAGTTCCTAGAGGTATTCAAAAAGCTGCAAATTAATATACCTTTCGCCGAAGCATTGGAACAGATTCCAAGCTATGCAAAGTTCATGAAGGGTATATTGTCAAGGAAGAGAAGATTAGATGAGTTTGAAATGGTAGCCTTAACCGAGGAATGCAGTGTAGTGCTTCAGTGCAAACTACCCCCAAAGTTGAAAGATCCAGGCAGCTTCACAATTCTGTGCACAATTGGGAAGATGAACTTTAGTAAGTGTTTATGTGATCAGGGGGCAAGTATAAATTTGATGCCATTGTCAGTGTTTAACCAGTTGGGATTGCCGACTCCAAGGCCGACAAACATTTCTCTATAGCTAGTTGACAGATCCATCACGTATCCACAGGGAATTGTTGAAGATGTGTTGGTTAAGGTGAACAAGTTCATTTTTTCGACTGACTTCATCATTCTAGACTACGAAGAGGACAAAAGCTTGCCAATAATACTGGGAAGACCATTTTTAGCCACAGGCAGGACATTGATAGATGTATAAAAAGGGGAACTCACGATGCGCGTTCATGATCAAGAGGTCATCTTTAATGTCTTCAAGGCCATGAAATTCCCAACAGATGAAGAGGACTGTTTCTTAGTTGATTGGGTGAATCGGGTTCTAAATGATGACGTACAGAGTCTAGTGGATTATGAACCTTTGAGAAATATCACTGATGAGAACTCAAATTTAGAGGATGAGGAATTCGATGAATTTGTGCAATATCTGGATACCACTCCACAATTCAGGAAATTTAGACCACCTGTAAAGCCATTGACAAAAGTTGGGGAAGCCTCCGTAATGTTAAAGCCATCTCTTAAGACACCTCCAGAGTTGGAGTTAAAACAACTTCTCGAACACCTCAGGTATGCATTTTTAAGTTCAAATTCAAAATTACCTGTGATTATTGCTTCTGCACTAACATCTTGTCAGGAAAAAAAAATGCTACGAGTTCTTCGAGAGTTTAAATCAGCTATTGGATGGACCATAGTAGATATCAAAGGGATCAACCCTTCATATTGCATGCATAAGATCCTGATGGAAGATGGTAGCCAGCCGACAGTCGAGCAACAAAGGAGGCTTAATCCGATAATGAAAGAAGTGGTTAAGAAAGAGGTCCTGAAATGGTTAGATGCAGGAATAATTTATCCGATTTTAGACAGCTCATGGGTGATCCCAGTACAGTGTGTTCCGAAAAAGGGTGGCATGACAGTCGTGACTAATGAGAATAATGAGTTAATTCCAATACGAACAGTAATGGGGTGGAAAGTCTGCATGGATTACCACAAGCTCAACAAGGCTATGAGGAAAGACCATTTCCCACTTTCGTTCATTGATCAGATGTTGGATAGATTAGCAGGTCATGAGTACTATTGCCTTCTGGACGGATACTCGGGATACAATCAAATTATGATAGCTCCAGAAGACCAGGAAAAGACTACCTTCACATGCCCGTATGGCAATTTTACTTTCAGAAGGATGTCTTTCGGGTTATGCAATGCTCCAGCCACGTTTCAGAGATGCATGATGGCTATATTCTCAGACATGGTGGAACAGAATGTGGAGGTATTTATGGATAACTTCTCAGTCTTCGAGGACTCATTTGATTTATGCCTTGAAAATCTAGTTTTAGTTTTGAAGAGGTGCGTTGAAACAAATTTAGTGCTGAAGTGGGAAAAATGTCATTTTATGGTCCAAGAAGGAATCATATTGGGATACAAAGTTTTGAAAAAGGGACTAGAGGTGGATAGGGCAAAGTTGGAAACTATTGAGAACTTGCCACCACCTACTTCAGTAAAAGGTGTTCGCAGTTTTTTGGGACATGTAGGTTTCTATCGCAGATTCATCAAGGACTTCTCCAAAATAACTAAACCATTATGCAATCTATTGGAGAAGGATGCATAGTTTAGTTTTGATGACGCCTGTGTGTTAGCATTTGAGCACCTAAAGAGAAAGCTAACTTCAGCACCAGTGATTATTGCACCAGATTGGGCTCTACCGTTTGAGTTGATGTGTGGACGCTTGATGATTATCTTTGTAGAAGGGTTTGTTTTGGGGGGCGTTAAGGACAAGATATTTCATGTGATCTACTATGCCAGCAAGACCCTCACGGATGCACAATTGAACTATACCACCACAGAGAAAGAGTTATTGGCAGTGGTATACGCTTTTGATAAGTTTCGAGCATATTTGATTGGCACAAAGGTGGTAGTGTATACAGATCACGCGATAATTCGACATTTAATGGCAAAGAAGGATGTAAAACCTCATTTGATCAGATGGATTTTATTATTGCAGGAATTTGATTTGGAAATCAAGGACAGAAAGGGGACTGAAAACCAAGTGGCGGACCACTTATCTTGACTCGAGAATCAGGAAAGGGAAATAAATGACAACGTTATGATCAACGAATCCTTTTCGGATGAGAAGTTGTTTGTGGTTAAAGGGGAAGTGCCATGGTTCGCAGACTATGCGAATTACCTGGTAAGTAAGATGGTACCTTATAACTTGGTGGGCTATTAAAAGAAGAAATTTCTACATGATGTCAAAAGGTATATATGGGATGAGCCGTACTTGTTTAAACAGTGCTCCGATCAAGTGATAAGAAGGTGTATTCCATATAGCGAGACCGAGGGGATTTTGTAAGAGTGTCATTCTACGGTGTATGGAGGTCACTATGGTGGTGAAAGAACAGCAGCTAGAGTACTTCAAGCGGGATTTTATTGGCCAACAATCTTCAAGGATGCGTATAGTTTTGTCCAGCGGTGTGATAGATGTCAGCGAGTGGGTAACATCTCCAAAAGAAATGAAATGCCTTTCAATACAATCCCTGAAGTAGAATTTTTTGATGTATGAGGGATTGATTTCATGGGACCCTTCATTTCTTCCTGCGAAAATCTCTACATCCTGCTCGCTGTGGACTATGTCTCAAAATGGGTTGAAGCTGCAGCTCTTCCGACTAATGATGCATAGGTCATCCTCAGATTTCTACACAAAAGCATTTTCACGAGGTTTGGGACTCCAAGGGCTATCATTAGTGATTTAAGGTCATTTCTCACAAGTGTGTTCTGACCTTCTTTGCTAAGTATGGGGTGAACCATCGCATTGTTACAGCTTATCACCCGCAAATGAATGGTCAAGCTGAAGTGTCAAATCGAGAAGTAAATAGAATCCTGGAAAAAGTTGTGAATCCCACACGGAAGGACTGGTCGTTAAAGTTAGATGATGCAGTATGGGCTTATCGAACATCATACAAAACTCCGTTGGGTATGTTGCCTTTTCAACTCGTGTATGGAAAAGCCTGTCACCTCCCTATGGAGCTCGAGCATAAGGCATATTGGGCAATATGGAAGCTCAATTTTGATTTGAAATCTGCAGGGGAGAAACATCTACTCCAACTCAATGAGTTAGATGAATTTTGAGTACAGGCATATGAGAATTCAAAGTTGTACAAGGAGAAAGTGAAGAAATGGCATGACCGAAAGATCATGGAAATGACATTTGAACCGGGAAAAAGGGTTTTGTTTTATAATTCCAGACTTAAACTTTTTCCCGGAAAGCTGAAATCGAGATGGTCAGGTCCATTTACAGTGAAGACTGTCTTTCCGCATGGTGCGATTGAAGTATATGATCAGTTTCCGGACAAGCCTTTTAAGGTAAATGGACAGCAATTGAAGCATTACTTTGGTGGCGAGGTGGACAGACAGAACATCACCTCAATTCTCTAGTCAACATGAGATTCAGAGACAGTCAAGCTAATTGACTATAACTTAGCGCTTGATGGGAGGCAACCCATTATTTTTACCTATATTTTCTTTTCATTTCTTTAGTCGAGTAGTAGTCAGATCATGTCTATTTCATGCACGATAACTAATATGAGTGCCTTCATGTCCATGTAGGTGTTTTCAAATGCACTCATCACGATTTGCTGTTTGGGAGTTCAAAATTTTGCAGTGCAGCAAGCACATCGCGCGACCGCGCATGACACAACCTAAGGAATCACATGGCCACTTGAAAGTCAGTAGCTTTTACCTTCCTCAAGGTCACAAGAAGAAGTCCTATACAGAGTCCCATGGCAGTCTTGCGACGCCAAGCAAAGGAAAATTTTAAAAAGTTTAAAATCCGATCCTTGGTCTACTTAGCCTCTTATGTGACCTAATATAAGCATATTTCTCTGTTCTCCCATAATAATAAAACTCCTCACCACCCAGCCAAGCTCAGACCACCACTCTCTTATTGGCATCAATCTAGGGTTTATTTTGCGTGGGTTATGCACAAGCAAGTTGGGGGTACTCTCATCTGTAGCAGAGAATCTATATTCTCTACCTATCATATGCTCATGGGTCTAAAAAGAATACGTTCAATCTACATCTCTTCATTATCAGACTCATCGTCCAGTGATCACGACGAGGATATCATGGAACGTAGAAAATTTCTCAGTTGGGAAGCCTATTGACTAAATCGTTTGTAAAGGAACGGGGCTTTAAACCTGACAAGAAAGACGGCCAACTATGGAATATGCTACGAGAAAGGGGCTAGGTTAGCCTAGCCGCAACTCCTATGCCTATTCCCATGGGGGTTGTTCAGGAGTTCTACGTGAATGCGAAGGAGGAGATGAGAGGAGGAATGACGCTGGTTCGCCAAATACAAGTGGATTTTTGCCCCCAGCCATCAGAGCAGTGTTTGGGATAGCTGATTCACCACCGACTGGGTCTGCGAACTGGGTTACAGGTGCACATTTGATGACAGACTTGGATGTAGTAATTTCGGAATTGTGCATCCCGGGAACCAAATGGAATTATAAGCCAGGGACGACTGAGCCAAAATCTTTTCCAGCGTCCGCCTTGAATCGTTATGCCCAAGCATGGAATCTGTTCATATGCGCCAGATTAATTCCGTCAGCTCATATGCATGAAGTACCTACTGAGCAAGCCATCATTTTATGGGGCATTATCAAAGGCAAGTATATTGACGTCGGCCACCTAATTCATCAGAACATGCTGCATTATTGGCGAGGGAGCATGAATGGGAGTATTCTGCATGCATCTGTGGCAACCATGCTTTGTACCCAATAAGGAGTCACGTGGAATGACGAGCAACTGCAGAAACCGAGCCACGACATCACCCCTGACACAATTACCAAGTTCAAGGAGTGGACGAGTGGTGAACCGCATCCACGAGGATTGGGCTTTATCATCCAACCAACTTTTTTAGAGCCATCACAGTAGCCCCCTCAGACAGATGAGGCAGGCCCATCCACCCGAGCACACACCGTTCCTAGCGATCAACAACTCCAAAGGTTGGAGCGCAAAGTCGACGCCATGTATGACAATTTTGGAATGTTTGCTATGGGACTCACCAGGGCCTTGGCCGAAGCCTTCGCGCAGCAATGAACAATGCTTGAGTGGCCTCAGTTTGGGACCACAGTGCCATATCCACCACCGGATTTACCACCTGAGGAGGGTTGTCAAGCCGATCATTAGGGGAGTTTTCTGTACCCTTTACCTTCATTCAATGGGGCATTGAATATTATAATTTTGGGGGTATTAGGGTAGTAGTGTAGTTTCATTTAGTTTTTGGTAGTGTAGTTTCATTTAGTTTTTGCATGTTTAGTGTAATTTTGCATGTTATAAAATTTTGCTGAAATTTTTTAATTTTTAATCATAATTGCTTGTGTTAGTATGTTTTAGTTTGCATGTCGCACAATGTTTAGCTTTATGGAAATTCTTGCCTAGCCAATGATGATAGTGAATTGTGAAGGATTCTAAAGTATATTGGATAACATGAACGTAGTTATAATGTTTCACACGAACAATTCATGTTGTTGTTTAAATGATTTCGGTTTGCACAAACGTGTTCACAATCACTTGTAGGTTTAAGAAGTATGTGTTGCATTGCTTGATAGAATATGTAGTTTTAAAAAAGAGAAATATGTGGAAAGTGATCTTAGACTGTATGAAACATGGACATGAAAACTTTGGGAAAACATGGGTATGCTATGTATAAAAAAACAAACAAAAAAAATCAAATAGCAAAACGTGGCAAGTCTTAATTCGGGGCCCTGGCTACTTGAGTAAGTACGCCCGAGGAGATTGTCTCTACACCTAGCGCCCTAAGGTCTTTCATGGTCTGGGAGTCATTGGTTGAAAGCTCGCTAAGGGGTAGCAATGTGCCTAATGGATTGAGACATTGCACAGTCATGTGAAAAAAAAAGAGAAAAAGAAAAGAAAAATAGCAATAAACACCGTGGGAAAGTGCGTAAAATGCCCTTGTGAGTAGCAATAAAGAAATAAGCCCATTGTTGAACTTTAGTTTGTGTTGATATATTGAAATAGTCTGTGTGGCATGAGTATACATGAGTCTTGATTTAGACTATAATTTTCTGTTTGGAGCAATGTGCATATGTATTCTTTGCTTAAATCAAGTTTTGGTGAACACCGTACACACACACATCATCTCTATAGCAGATATGAATTATTTAAGTGTATGATATTATGCCTATAGTTTGGTGTGAAATTGTATTCTTGGATATGAAGAATTCACTGAGGTAATTTGGGCTGGAATTCTGTTATGGATGGGACTATATGAGACTAGGTTGCATCATAGATTAGTTGCGTAGTATTGTAGTTGTATGTTCATTGTTCATTAGTGTGCATTGCTTGAGGGCAAGCAACAGTTCAAGTTTGGGGGTATTTGATAAGTGGTATTTTTACCCACTTATTGAATACCAATTCACGCGAACTATGCCCATCTCAAGTACATTTTATTGTGTTTTAGTTGTATTTCATGATATTTTTCATTGCATTTACTTAAAACTCCTTTTGGTGAATAAGTGCAGGAATCGGCTTGATTTTGGTGGTATTAGAGGGAACGAGGCTATTGGATGAATGAAGGCAAGGCACAAGCGGGGATCTGTATGACATGAAGGTACTATGAAGCAAGGAGATAAAGCATGGAAAAAAACTAAGCATGAATGAACAAGAGTAAAGAAAGCAGCATGAACCGTAACCGAGAACTTGCGATCGCAGTGTCGCGCGACATAAAGTCTCCCGAGAGCGCGCCCCCGTGCGAGGACTCGGTTGGATAGGGCACACTTTCTACAAGTCTCGCGCCCGCTCGAGAAACATACTAGAGGAACGCGCGACCGCACGCGATGTTGAAGTTGTGTATTTGTTTTATTTTAATTTTTAATTAAATCAGTTGTAATTGGTTTTTAAACGATTCTGACTGGTGTCAGAAAAGGAGGATTAATACTTTTAGCGTATTTCATATATCATAACTAGGGTTTACACTGTAAGGGAGATTCCAACGTAGAACGAGGCCAAAACGTCTACTTCTCCAATTCTTCATGGGATTCTCTGTCATTGTGGTTCTTTATTATCGTTTACTGGATTTGTATGAGGATTTGAATGTTATTATTGGTTTCACATTTGCAATTGGGTTTGATCATTTATCTTTCATCTTTCAATTGTTTGTTTTGCAATCATGTTTAACATTGATCCCATTTCAGTCATGAACTAAACTCCATTATGGGATTCTAACGGATTTTAATATGTAGTTTGGTTGCATGCTTAAATGCTAGGGTTGTTTTGCATATCATCTGGGAATTCTGTCATGATTTTTTTTCATGTATGAATGCCTGATCACCATTTGTCTCAGTACTTGTATGGAATTGACAATGAACATGCAAGTATGGATTGTAATCATGATAGCATGCGAATATGAGGCTGTTGTATATGGCTTGCATATTTTGTGAATCAGATAGACATATACTGTTTCACCGTATGAGCTAGAGTAAGGGCTTGTGCTTAAAATCAATATAATTGAAATTTCACATAGACATATAGTGGTTTTGGTTGTATTGATGATTACATGGAATCTAACATTTGTGGATGCTATGTAAGTAGGTTATAGTGCATTGAAAAATGGTTATAACTCTATTCGTGCTCTTGGCTATTTTCCTATGATATGTGAACAATTCTTGCATGATAGTGGCGATTAGATGAAATATTAAATGAAGTTAGAGTCCCATTATTTCCAGATTATATTCATTCCATTAGTATACTTATTTTTAGTTGTTAGTTATAATTAGTTAATTAAATAATTATATTCATTAGTCTAAGCATATAAATATAGTGAGTTAATTGATGCATAGTAGTTTAAATTTAACAACTTTCTCTGTGGGATCGATACTCTACTTACTCTGTATTACTTGTTGACACATGCATGCTTGCATGAGTTAGAGCTCTTTTATCAGAACTGTAAAAGAGGCAACAATATTCCTCTCTGAGCAAAAGTTACATGCTGCACATACTTACATTCTTCTCAATTGCGAGGAGATTGACGAATTTGTGAGGTACACATGTAAACTTGATAATTTATCTTTTAAGTTGAAAATTAATTATTCCAATATATTAATGTTTATAATATGGTATAGATTATACGATGACGAGTTAAAAGTGAAGCATCCCGGCATAACTGATAAAGATATTCAAATTAATCGTGATAAAAAATTTGCACTTTGGCTAAAGGACAAATTAAGTTCAATTTCTTAAGCACGACATATATATATATATATATACTCCATGTTAACTATGACTTCATTTAATAAGATGGAGTTTTTGTAGGCTTTGACTACGGGATCAATGATTCCAGCTAATGTAGAAGTCCTAGCTATGGGACCAGACAGGGACCAAGTCAGCCGCAATGGTTACAAAATAAATGGTTGTGAATTTCATACAAAGGCATATGGGCACGGTAAAAGAACAACGAACTCTGGAGTGTGTGTCTAAGGAGATTGTTACAATGAGCTTGGTCGTGCCTTTTATGGGGAGTTGGAGGAAATCGTAGAGTTGTCGTACAAGGGCACGTACGGGGGTCATATTCACTTGTTCAAGTACCGTTGGTTTGATTCAAAAAAGGGATACGTGTTGACAGACATGGAATCATCGATATTGACCTCCATAGGTCTGCGTACTCCAATGAACCATTTGTTTTGCCAACTCAAACAGTACAGGTATACTACACTCCTAGTCCTGTTAGGAAAAGGAATAGACCTCCTACAGATTGGCAAGTTGTAATTCATACTCCCACGCGTAGTCGTGTAGAAGTAGTTGATAGGGAGATTTACCAAGAGCAGATACTTCATAGTCAAACTATAATAAATGTGGAGGACGACAATGAAGTAATCCAGTTAGATGGTGGAGATGAACCACATGAATTAGATCTGAGTCAATACTTGTGTCGAGGATGACATTGATCTTTGAAGAGGAAGAGTTATTGGTGAATCAAGCAGATGATGGTTATGAATCTGCAACACGTATACAAGATGATTCTGAATCAGACATTGACACTTGAACAAATGAAATGTATGTTTAGCATTACATGTTTTTTATATCATTGTTATGTTTATGTACTAAACTATTTAAATGCAACTTTTGTTTATTGTCATTTTATATTCATATATATACATGTTTATATCACTGTCATGTTTATGTACTAAACTATTTAAATGCAACTTTTATTTATTGTCATTTTATATTCATATATATACATATTTATATCACTGTCATGTTTATTGTCATATATACATGTAATCAAATATGACTCATAATAACATCTTGAAATTTGTAATATACAGATGGCTTCTGAAGCAGCGCAGAAAAAACACGGCTTGGGTAGGGGGCCTAATCATGTGCCCAAGGCCCCTACTAATCCGGATGATCGGATTCTTATTCAGATTCTCCCTCCTCCGAATAGCATGTACGTCTCGCATATATCATTTATATATAAGCATTTAAGATTCTATTTATACAAGATATATAGAACTTAGATGTAAATTACTTTAATATATCTAATTATCGTTGATGTAAATTGTTGTATATTATAGTGATTTTTCAGATAATAAGATCGTCAAGATCAACAAAACCATGAACATTAGTATGACATAAAACATAACTAAAAATTAAGTTTATCCATAATTCAATCCATAATTTATGTATAATTGTATATTGGTAATGTTTTGATTAGTATTATATTGGTAATGTATATGGGTCTGAATTTTTTACTGTTTTAATTTGCATTCAATCGTTATTGTTTTGGTCTTATTGTATTGAAAATTTGTATATTTCTCTTGGTTTGTGTATTGGGTGCCTATAAATGTCCATATATGCATGTTGTTGTGCATGTGGCTAGTCTATATTGTAGGGGAGACTGGCGAATTTTTTTTAAGTATTATAAGTATAAGTTTGAAAAATATTCATAAGTATTATAACTTAGATGTAAATTGCTTTAATATATCTACTTATCGTTGATGTAAATTGTTGTATAATATAGTGATTTTTCAGATAATAAGATCGTCAAGTGCATATCACAATTTGTGTTTATTAGCTTTACTTACACTGTGATTACGTGGGCAAGCACACCTATCGCCCACAAGGATGCTGTTTAGGCTGAATTTCAGGTATGTTTTTTTTTTAATTATGACAGATAATATAATATTCAAAGGATAATTGTTTAGTAATGTTATTATTGTTGTTTTATTTGCAAAAACGGTATAGATGGGAGGACGTGCAGGCTTCAGTGATATAGACATTATTCTGGAAGAAGTATGCGGTTCGCACCAAAGACAATTTGAACAAAGAAAGATAAAAGCCCTTCACAATGCCGAGATCGACCATCCGGAGCGTGGAGAGGATTACATGCACGAGCATAGCCCTTGGTGGTGCACCCAGTCCATATGAAATTTGAGATGTGTGCCCAATGGAGAGCCGAGAATTTGGGTGAAAAGACGAAAAGATCGCCGCCACCAACAGATCTCGGGTGTGCCGATGGCGTAAAAGGCTAAAGGAACATACAAGGACGGTAGTATTTCACGATTCTGACATATCAACTTTGTGAGTAACGTATTTACAAGTTTTAATATGTTTACAATCATGAATTGTAGAAAATATCACATTTTACTTAGTAATATTGTGCTATTTTTTGTATAGAGTCTCAATCTCAAGGTCACCTATCCATTGCATTTGGATGTATGCGTACACCCGTGATGGTTGCATGCGATGCTATCCAGATAGCGGTAATAAGTTTTAACAATTTGATCTTTTTTATCAATGCTTATAGAATTTATTTTTAACTATGTAATCGTTAACATAATAACAGGATACTTATAAGCGTTTATTGAATGAGTGCTATCCTGAAGGCACTCCACGTCCGCCTATTGATCAAGAGTTGTGGGAGAGGGCGTCTATTGTGAAGAAGAACTACATTAAAGGTCATGGAAAATTACGACGCCCATCCTTTAGTGGCTCAGGCTGCTCTTCTACCCAGTCTTCACAGTCATCGAGCCATCCAGTTGTTCATACTCCGGCTGACTGTGTGAGAGCAATATGTCGAGATTGAGATCTTACGAAGATCTTTGGTAGGCATCTGGGGCTCACGAGTCCCGAGGAGTTAAATTTGAAGCGATGGCGCACCAGCAAGTAGGACAACATGGGGATGGCGACGAGGTATAAAATCAATTTGTTGTATGTATTATCGTAATATATACCAGTATCAACATAGTTACTATATTTGTAACTTTTTTATTATTTGGTTAATTACAGGGTGATCAAGGAGGCGATGATGCTTGACGTACCTGCTTTAGATTAGTTTTGTAGTTATAGTATAAGCTTGTACTTGTATATTCATTCTTTGGATGTTTGTATGTTACTTAAACAAGTTTTGAAATGTTATTATATTTATTCAAATCATATTGGTTTTTAAAGGTTTATATACTAGTTTGGTGTATGTGTTGGTGGACGATGAATGTTTATATTGTTGTGTATGCTATTTATCTTGTTGTGTATGTGTGTTGGGATAAAGCAGGTACAAAACAGGTACATATTTTTCGGAATTCTGCAAAACAGCAAAAATCTGGTTTTTATTTTTTTCCATATCAGCGACCAGATGCGATCGCTGATAGTTATTAGCGACGACTAAACAATTGAGGGTATCAGCGACAGCAGGTGGTCACTGATACTGGTCGATGCCATGTGGACCACGTCAGCTTTGGCCCTAGACCATGCTGACTCTGCTTAGCGACCTGATTTGTCATTTCGGTCGCTCATATCGGTCACAGATATATCAGTCGCTAATAGGGGTCGCTGATGTGCATGCCAGGGACCAGATTTTATGTGACGACTATCAGCGACCGCATTCGGTCACTGATAGTTATCTGCGACCAAATGCGGTCGTTGATAGACCTTTTTCTTGTAGTGCATCCTCATGCTTATATTGTAATGAAAGTCATCTTTGGCTTACGTGCATAGATGGACTTAGTATGATTATGACCAGGGATCATTCGGTATAATCATGACCTGTAATGTTATAAATGATATGGTCAAAGTCCTCGATGGCACGTAATGCATTGATGGACGATTTTTAGTATGATTATGGCCAGGGATTGTTACGTATAGTCATGACCATTGATGATTTAATGAATATCCTTGGCCCGTGAAATGCAGGGGATGATTAGATGATGTGTTTTATTTATTAAAGCGAGTCTCAACGATAAAATTGATGAAAACATTTTAAACCATAGAAGATAGTAGATTTTATTCTCTACTTCACTCTTCTAATGGATTGCTTGTTAAGATTCTTGATTAAACTTGATGTCTATTGTATTTTATCAATTTAACATTATTAAAGACTAATGATAATTTATTCTGCATTATCTTAGTCATAATATTTCTTACTGGGCTAGTTGAGCTCACCCTTTCTTTCACTGTTCTCTACAGGAAATGAGAATATAGCTGGGGCGAATCGGGGAATGAATTGACGATCTAGATGATAGCATTAGTAGTCCTCACTATTCTATGGAATAGTGTGATAATAATTGTAATGAGGACTCCATTGAGTGTGGATATTGTCTAGATGACAATATTCTTGTTTAAACTCTCAGCTATGTATTGTCGTATTTTACACGACTGTTGTATAATTAAGTTGTATTTGTATTCTGTACCATGTATTTTCTGGCGACCCAAGATGGGTGATTTATACCTATTTTGAGGCGTCTGATTCTTGATAGCTTAGTCACTTTGTTAATCTTTGAGCTAGAAATTCATGTACAAAGTGACATACCATTCATCAGTTTCAATGTAGAAGTTGAGTTTGTCAGCTTTCAGGCCCTTGAGGTGAGCAACACTCACTATCAACCCATTGGGGTGCCACCTCTGATACCCAGAGTTTCTGCCGAGGTAATGTCGGCAAGTCAAGAGATGATATCCTTAGGTTTTCAACCTAGACAAGGGTTAGGAAAGGATCCTCAAGGAATCAAATGCCCAATTCAACTTCCCAGTCAGACAGGGATAACCAGACTAGGTGTAAGACCCAACTTTTATGAATTAAGATAAATTTTTTCTCGAAATTTTATTTTTGAATATTATGGTGTAGATTTGATATAATGTTATAGATGTGGGTAATATTTATAAATTTTGTAAAGCAAGCAAGTTGTCATAAAATATTCGTTTGGTCGGGGAATATTCGGTTTATCAGGGAATATTTGTATGACGGCACAATCACTGGTGGACCCCAAAACAGAATTACTGTCGGAGTTAGAAAACGACAGAAATATCCTTTTATAAAAATAACGACGAAAATGTTACCGCTAACTGTTAAAATACCTGGTGATAAAAATACAATAATACGTGTGGTTGCATAGTAGCACACAGTATTGATTATTAATGCTTACGTGAGAAGTCACTCAGTTATACTTAATTATTGCCACATTAATTGCTGCATAGTATCTCACGTTATTGATTCAATTGTTGTCACAATATTTTATATTATTAAATCAATAATTGAGATGACAAAGTTATTCATATTATTATTTGCATTATTGATAATGTCTAGAAAGTTCTGTCGAATAAAGGGGTTTGGTCACCTAAATGCGCGTCAATAAAGAAAAGTCCTTATCGGAAAGCCCCCTCTTTCCTGGGAATGATCTGGTTGTTAATATTGTGAGTTATAATAGTAATGATGAATGTTATTAAAAAAAATTTTTGTGAAGCCAAGTGAATTGAGATAAATAGAGGGAATTTTTATGAGATATTTGTTATAAATTTTGCGTATTATTATGGACCCCCACGTACCCATTTTTCAAAACTGTCGATAGAAAGTTATCTCTGCATTTTTTTTATATATATATATATATATATATATATATATATATATATTATTTAAATATTATTTTGGGGAAGTCACTGGGGTGACTATTATGATTATATATATATATATAATAAGTTTTATTTTTTTATGTAAAATAGAATATATTATATTTTTTTTATTTGCATAGTACTACATAGTGTTGCATAGTACTGTATAGTGCAACATAGTAAAATTAAAAAAAAATTCAGCCAACGCTTGTGAATTCGTTCGAATTTCCACTATGTAGTCCGTGATTTTCTAATTCAAATAGTATCATGTCATTCTCCTATAAATAGGATGCTTAGTTTAGAAATGAAAATCACACCAGAATTAGAGAATTCTTTTTCTATAATATTGAGCGTATTTCTTTAGAGTTTAAGGAAGCTTTGAGTGTAGAACACAATATAAGTTTTCTTCAAGAATATCTCCGCCATACCAGTCAAAAATTCTCTCTATTTAAGGTAAGGGATATTATTTTTATTCAATATTTTAAAGAAATAATATTTTCTTCGAGTCAACTCCAGACTTTGTGTTCCTAACGACTCTAACTTGAAGTATAAAATCATGATGGAGGCGCACAATACACCATTTGCAATCCATCATCGGAGTACTAAAATGTATCGTGATCTTCGACATACATTTTGGTAGAGCAATATAAAGAGAGAGATTGCGGAGTTTATCTCAAGGTGTTTAACTTTTTAACGTGTCAAGGCGGAGCATCAAGTGCCAAAAGGTCCATTGCAACCACTTGAAATTCTAGAATGGAAGTGGGAGCACATTACCATGGACTTCGTTACTGGTCTTCGCAATGTTTCTCAAGGCATATATGCGATTTAGGTCATTATCAATAGATTAACCAAGTCTGCTCATTTCTTACATATACAAGAAACTTATACACTTGAACGTTTTGCTCGTATATACATAAATGAGATTGTAAGACTGCATGGTATGCCGGTATCCATAGTTTTTTATTGAGACTCAAGATTCACTTCACGGTTTTGGGTTAGTTTGTAGAAAGCTATGGGCACAGATTTATGATTCAGTTCGACATATCATCCTCCAACGGACGGGCAGTCGGAGAGGACAATTCAAACTCTTGAAGATCTATTAAGACTGTGTCCTTGACTTCAAAGGAAGTTTGGACAAGTTCTTGCCATTAGTGGAATTCTCCTATAACAACAGTTATCAAGCAAGTATAGGCATGGCTCTAGTTGAGGCGTTGTATGGACGCAAGTGTCATTCTCCAGTATGCTGGGATGAGGTGGGTGAAGCAACGTTGTTGGGACCAGAGTTGGTAAGTATGACTACGAAAAAGATTTAAATGATCCGGCAAAGTATAAAAACCTTTCAAGATCGACAAAAGAGTTATGATGATCTTCATTGAAGGGACGTAGAGTTCAATGTTGGAGATCATGTGTTGTTACGTGTTGCTTCATGGAAAGAAGTTATGAGATTTGGAAAGAGAGGAAAGATCAATCCTCGATTCATTGGCCCATTTAAAATCCTCGATTGATTAGGAACTGCGGCCTATACACTCGCTTTACCGCCAAGTATGTCTCGTGTTCATAACATTTTTTACATATCTATGTTACATAAATATGTGGAAGACCCGAACCACGTTATTGAGTTAGAACCAGACAAGGTAGCAGAAGATTTAATTTATGAAGAGGTACCTGTTAAAATCTTGGATAAAAAGGAACATATTCTACGCTCTAAGGTTATACCTCAAGTCAAAATTTTATAGAGAAACCACGATGTTGAGGAAATGACCTGGGAGTTAGAATCTAAAATGAAATCAAGGTATCCTCACCTCTTCGATATACCAGGTACGTACACCAATTTTGAGGATGAAATTTCATAAGAAGGGGAGGTTGTAAGACCCCACCTTTTATGAATAAAGATGAATTTTTTTTTCTCTATATATCATTTTTGAATATTATGGTGTGGATTTGATATAATGTTATAGTTGTGGGTAATATTTATAAATTTTACAAAGTAAGCAAGTTGTCATAAAATATTCGTTTGGTCGGGGAATATTTGGTTTATCAAGGAATATTTGTATGACGGCACAATCACTGGTGGGCCCCAAAACAGAATTACTGTCGGAGTTGAAAAACGACAGAAATATCTTTTTATAAAAATAACGGCGAAAGTGTTACCGTTAACTGTTAAAATACCCGGTGATAAAAGTACAATAATACGTGTGGTTGCATAGTAGCACACAGTATTGATTATTGATGCTTACGTGAGAAGTCACTCAGTTATACTTAATTATTGCCACATTAATTGCTGCATAGTATCTCACGTTATTGATTCAATTATTGTCACAATATTTTATATTATTAAATCAATAATTGAGATGATAAAGTTATTCATATTATTATTTGCATTATTGACAATGTCTAGAAAGTTCTGTCGAAGAAAGGGGTTTGGTCACCTAATTGCGCGTTAATAAGGAAAAGTCCTTATCGAAAAGCCCCCTCTTTCCTGGGAATGATCTGGTTGTTAATATTGTGAGTTATAATAGTAATGATGAATGTTAATAAAAATGTGTTTTGTGAAGCCAAGTGAATTGAGATAAATAGAGGGAATTTTTATGAGATATTTGTTATAAATTTTGCTTATTATTATGGACCCCCACGTACCCATTTTTCAAAACTGTCGATAGAAAGTTATCTCTGTTTTATTTTATATATATATATATATATATATTATATATATATATATATATATTATTATTAGGGGGGGGAAGTCATGGGGTGACTATTATGATATATATATATATATATATATATAATAAGTTTTATTTTTTATGTAAAATAGAATATATTATATTTTTTTATTTGCATAGTACTACATAGTGTTGATATAATCTTGTATAGTGCAACATAGTAAAATTAAAAAAAATTGAAATTAACGCTTGTGATTTGTTTCAATTTCCACTATGTAGTCAAGTGATTTTCTAATTCAAATAGTATCATTGCCATTCTCCTATAAATAGGATGCTTAGTTTAGAAATGAAAATCACACCAGAATTAGAGAATTCTTTTTCTATAATATTGAGCGTATTTCTTTAGAGTTTAAGGAAGCTTTGAGTGTAGAACACAATATAAGTTTTCTTCAAGAATATCTCCGCCATACCAGTCAAAAATTCTCTCTATTTAAGGTAAGGGATATTATTTTTATTCAATATTTTTAAGAAATAATATTTTCTTCGAGTCAACTCCAGACTTTGTGTTCCTAACGACTCTGACTTGAAGTATAAAATCATGATGGAGGCGCACAATACAGATTTGCAATCAAATCGTAGGAGTACTAAAATGTATCGTGATCTTCGACATACATTTTGGTAGAGCAATATAAAGAGAGAGATTACGGAGTTTATCTCAAGGTGTTTAACTTTTTAACGTGTCAAGGCGGAGCATCAAGTGCCAAAAGGTCCATTGCAACCACTTGAAATTCTAGAATGGAAGTGGGAGCACATTACCATGGACTTCAAGATTCATTGGTCTTCGTAATGTTTCTCAAGGCATATATGCGATTTAGGTCATTATCAATAGATTAACCAAGTCTGCTCATTTCTTACATATACAAGAAACTTATACACTTGAACGTTTTTCTCGTATATACATAAATGAGATTGTAAGACTGCATGGTATGTCGGTATCCATAATTTTTAATTGAGACTCAAGATTCACTTCACGGTTTTGGGTTAGTTTGTAGAAAGCTATGGGCACGGATTTATGATTCAGTTCGACATATCATCCTCAAACGGACGGGCAGTCGGAGAGGACTATTCAAACTCTTGAAGATCTATTAAGACTATGTGTCCTTGACTTCAAAGGAAGTTGGGACAAGTTCTCGCCATTAGTGGAATTCTCCTACAACAACAGTTATCAAGAAAGTATAGGCATGGCTCCAGTCAAGGCGTTGTATGGACGCAAGTGTCATTCTCCAGTATGCTGGGACGAGCTGGGTAAAGCAACGTTGTTGGGACGAGAGTTGGTACGTATGACTACGGAAAAGATTCAAATGATCCGGCAAAGTATAAAAACCTTTCAAGATCGACAAAAGAGTTATGATGATCTTCATTGAAGGGACGTAGAGTTCAATGTTGGAGATCATGTGTTGTTACGTGTTGCTCCATGGAAAGGAGTTACGAGATTTAAAAAGAGAGGAAAGCTCAATCCTCGATTCATTGGCCCATTTCAAATCCTTGATTGAGTAGGAACTGCGGCCTATAGACTCGCTTTATCGCCAAGTATGTCTCGTGTTCATAACATTTTTCACATATCTATGTTACATAAATATGTGGAAGACCCGAACCACGTTATTAAGTTAGAACCAGACAAGATAGCAGAAGATTTAATTTATGAAGAGGTACCTGTTAAAATCTTGGATAAAAAGGAACATATTCTACGCTCTAAGGTTATACCTCAAGTCAAAGTTTTATGGAGAAACCATGATGTTGAGGAAATGACTTAGGTGTTAGAATCTAAAATGAAATCAAGGTATCCTCACCTCTTCGATATACCAGGTACGTACACCAATTTTGAGGATGAAATTTCATAAGAAGAGGAGGTTGTAAGACCCCACCTTTTATGAATAAAGATGAATTTTTTCTCTATATATCATTTTTGTATATTATGGTGTGGATTTGATATAATGTTATAGTTGTGGGTAATATTTATAAATTTTATAAAGTAAGCAAGTTGTCATAAAATATTCGTTTGATTGGGGAATATTCGGTTTATCAGGGAATATTCGTACGACGACACAATCATTGGTGGACCCCACAACGGAATTACTGTCGGAGTTAGAAAACGATAGAAATATCTTTTTATAAAAATAACGACGAAAGTGTTACCGTTAACTGTTAAAATACCCGGTGATAAAAGTACAATAATACGTGTGGTTGCATAGTAGCACACGATATTGATTATTGATGCTTACGTGAGAAGTCACTTAGTTATACTCAATTATTGCCACAATAATTGCTACATAGTATCTCACGTTATTTATTCAATTATTGTCATAATATTTTGTATTATTAAATTAATAATTGAGATGACAAAGTTATTCATATTATTATTTGCATTATTGACAATGTCTAGAAAATTCTGTCAAGGAAATGAGTTTGGTCACCTAATTGCGCGCCAATAAGGAGAAGTCCTTATCGGAAAGACCCCTCTTTCCTGTGAATGATCTGATTGTTAATATTGTGAGTTATAATATTAATGAAGAATATTATTAAAAATGTGTTTTATGAAGCCAAGTGAATTGAGATAAATAGAGGGGATTTTTATGAGGTATTTGTTGTAAATTTTGCTTATTATTATGGACCCCCACGTACCCATTTTTCAAAAGCGTCGTTGAAAGTTATCTTAGTTTTGTTTATATATATATATATATATATATATATATTATTTAAATATGATTATGGGGGGAGGGGGCAAAAGTCACGAGGCGACTATTATGATTATATATATATTATATTATTTTCACAGTACTGCATAGTGTTGCATAGTGCAGCATAGTGCTGTATAGTAAAATCAAATTTTTTTTAAGGTGAGGCCCGTGAATTCGTTCGAATTTCCACTGTGTAGTCCATGATTTTCTAATTTAAATAGTATCCTTCCATTCTCCTATAAATAGGATGCTTAGTTTAGAAATGAAAATCACACCAGAATCAGAGAATTCTTCTTCTATAATATTGAGCGTATTTCTTTAGAGTTTAAGGAAGCTTTGAGTGTAGAAAATAGTACAAGTTTTCTTCAAGAATATCCCTGTCATACAAGTTAGAAATACTCTCTATTTAAGGTAAGGGATATTATTTTTGTTGAATATTCATAAGAAATAATATTTTCTTCCATACTTTATAGTATGTAAGTAATATTATTTCGTTTTAGATTCCGAATTCTACATTCATTTTGTTAAGTATTGCTTCTATACTCCTTGAAATTAGTAGAATATCCTTGAAATTTGCGTTTCATCTAGTATCGTTTCACAAGGATATTTTTCTGAACATTCTTGTTAAATTTTAATCTTTTCATGTTGGGGTACTATTCACGGGGTACTATTCACGAAGTACTATTCACGGGGTACTATTCACCCTAGGTACTATTCATGACAAAAATTGATTTATTTTCTGTCCAAAATATTTTCGGAATATTATTCTTGAATTTTACTCCACAAAGCAGTTATCGTGTTGACAATTTGGACATTTTTAAACTCTGGATAAATTAAAATTTTTTAATATTTATCCTTGATTTCATTGATTGATGCTTATATCATTGTCATCATCCTCATGCTTATATTGTGATAAAAGTTATCTTTGGCCCGTAGTGCATAGATGGACTGTTGATTGGTATGATTATGACCAGGAATTATGTATCGGTATAATCATTACCTATAATGTTACAAATGATTTGGTAAAAGTCCACATTGGCCGTAATGCATTGACGGACATTTGTTGGCATGATCATGAGCATTGGTGATAACACGAATATCCTTGGCCCGTAGTGCATGGATAATTCGTGGATGTAATACTAATGAATATCCTTAGCCATAGAGTATGGATAATTCAGTGATGTGGATTATTTATTGAGCTGAGTCTCAGTGATAAAATTGATGATAAAATTTTTAAATCATAGAAGATAGTAGGTATCATGCTCTACTTAACTCTTCTAATGGATTGCTTGTTCCGCTGCAGTTAAACTTGTTGTTTATTGTATTCTATCAGTTTAACTCCGTTGAAGGTTAACGATAATTTATTCTGCATTATCATACTCATAATATTTCTTACTGGGCTAGTTGAGCTCACCCTTTTGTTTTCATTATTCTCTTCAGGAAATGAGAATGTAGTTGGGACTAGTCGGGAAATGGAGTAACAGTCCGAGATGGTGGATATAGTAGTCCTCACTATTTTATAAAATGGTGTGATAGTAATTATAATGAGGACTCCATTTGAGTTTGGATATTGTCTAGAAGACAATATTCGTGTTAAAACTCTCAACTTATGTTACACGACAATTGTATAATTAAGTTTTTATTTATATTCTGTACCATGTATTTGGCAACTTAGAATGGGTTATGTATACCTATTTTGGGGGCGTCACACTAGGCTATTCTCCTAGGTCCAGTCACAGGAACCCTCACAAGCATAAACAGGTTCCTTCATCTTCAAGGCGATTTCCTAAACCTATAAAGACTGAGCCTATACGGCCTTCATTAAAGGTTCCTGCCCATATGGTAGCTATGCTGTTTTCTAAGCCGATATCGGTCAAAGGAAAGGAAGTCTTGATTCCAAACCCGGAGGTGGAAGAAAGGAATCAAAGGCGCAAACAAAAGATTGCTAGACATCTGTCAAACATGGACATCTTAGTCCATACGGAGGGTGTGAACAGAGACATCCCAGATGATGACTGTCCAAACATCATGGTCATCATTCAAGAGAAGGAGGAAGACAACAGCCCCTTCATCACTGCTGTCCACCATGATTTCACCCTTGGCAATTAGAGCAGCACTCCTTGCATTTGCCGATAAGGGTAAAAAGGGTAGAAACTCCCTTTGCCCTATAGATAACAATAACTGCTTACTTTTGATGTACAGTATTAGCAGCTGTTTTTGTCATTTCATGCTACACTTTGTATGATTGAACAGTTTTATATATTAAGTGAAAGAATTTTGTTTCAGGACTCTAAAGTTTGATGTGCCTAAACTTGCTGATGAGGTGCCTATTCTTCCCAAGGACTGTAACTTTGATGTAAAGTTGGACTCAGACTTGATGGAGATTGAACAAGAGGACTATGAGATACCTCAGGAGATCAAATAATGGGTCAAAGACAAATCCAAACCAAATCTTGATCAAACCACCTCTTTTAACCTCAGAACCTCAGAAAACCCCAAACAAATCTAGATTGGTACTGACCTTACTCCAAACTAAAGGAATGACATGGTTACTCTATTGACCCAATTTCAGGATGTGTTTGCATGGTCTCATGAAGACATGGTCGGTTTTTCCACTGACATTGTCATTCATTGCCTCCGCATCAAAGAGGGATTCAAGCTAGTCAGGCAGAAACTCAAGCGATTAAAACCTGAGTGGAGTTTAAAAGTTAAAGAAGAAATTGTGAAACAATTTCAAGCCGATATCATTATGGTGTCAACATACCTTGAGTGGCTATCCAACATAGTCCTCGTGCCTAAACCTGGAAGAAAGGTGCGAGTTTGCATGGATTATAGGGATCTGAACAAAGCTTGTCTCAAAGATAGCTTTCCCGTGCCATTCATCCACATACTCATTGACAATACAACTCAGTATGACATGTATACCTTTGTTGACTACTTTGCGGGGTACCATCAAATCATGGTTGTTGAAGAGGATCGTGAGAAAACTGCATTCATCACTCCTTAGGGAACCTTTTACTACAGAAGGTTGTCATTCGGCCTCATCAATGCTGAAACTACCTATCAGCGAGCCATGATGGCTCTTTTCCATGATCTAATGCACAAAGAGATAGAAATATATATGGATGACATCATTGTTAAGTCCCGAAGGGAGGAAGACCACCTAGATCATCTCAAGAAGCTCTTCAACAGGTTGCGTAATACAACTTGAAGCTGAACCCAGCCAAATGCACATTTGGTGTTAAATCAAGCAAGTTGCTAAGATTCCTAGTCAACCACAAAGGGATTGAGCTGGATCCTACAAAAATCCAGGTCATCACGGAAATTCCCATACCTCAGACAGAGAAGGAAATATAGGGATTTTTGGGAAGGATCAACTTCATTAGCCGATGAATCTCCCAACTCACAGCAACCTGTGATCCTATCTTCAAGTTATTAAGGAAGAACTCCTCCATGAAATGGAATGATGAGTGTCAGAAAGCCTTCCTTACAATCAAAGAGCAGCTAGTCAAAGCTCCTCCCAGGGATGGTGTTCCCCTGTTTATGTACCTGTCAATCAATGACAATATCATGGGCTGCATGCTGGGACATAAAGATGATAGAGGCAAAGAACGAGCTATATATTACCTCAGCAAAAGATTCAGCAGCAGTGAACACAAGTACACTCTTATTGAGAAAACTTGTTGTGCTTTAGCATGGGCTTCCATGAGATTATAGCATTATCTCCATGGTCACACAACCAATCTCATATCTCGCGTGGATCCTCTCAAGTACGTGTTCAATAAATCCATGTTGAATTATCGACTGTCCAAATGGCAGTTGATCCTACAGCAATTTGACATTGTTTACGTGACTCAAAAGTCTATCAAAGGTCAAGGAATTGAGGATCAACTGGATTCCGGACCTTCAGGGGATTTCAAACCTTTGGAGACATACTTCCCTGATGAAGGGGTAATGACAATTCAGCAACACCATCAGGACGATACACACCAACTATAGAAGATGTATTTTGATGGAGATGTAAACATAGAAGGTTTTGGAGCTGGAGCTGTTCTAGTATCCATTAAGGGGGAGCAGTATCCCATCACCATCAAATTACAGTTTGCCATCACCAACAACACAGCTGAGTATGAAGGCTTCATCATGGGGTTGAAACTAGCCCAATCCATGGGCATTAGACGGTTAACTGTCTTTAGATATTCCGAATTGGTAATCAGACAAACCACTGGGATTTATCACACCAAAGAGCTACATTTGTTGCCTTATCATCGGCAGGTTATACAGATGGCTTCAGAGTTTGAAGAAATAACCTTCCTCCACAGTCTTCAGAATAGGAATGACTTTGCGGATGCACTAGCAATGTTGGCCTCCTTGACCAACATACTTGATAAGGGAAACATACCAAGCATCACATTTGCCCGACAAAAGGCACGAGCCTATGGGAACTACATTGGAGAAGTATCAGATGAGCTAACTCCCATCCAACACCCTTGGTATTATCATATCAAGGAGTATCTACGAGATGGATCTACACCCGCTGAGGTGAGTCAGGCTGAGAAAAAGTGGATCCATTGAATGGCTATGAAATTCTACCTGAGCGGAGACGTACTCTACAAAAGAAATGTAGGACTGAGTCTTCTTAGATGTCTGGACAAAGACCAAGCACAGAGGCTCATGGATAAAATCCATGGTAGAGTATGCGGCCCACACATGAGCGGTCCTTTACTTGTCAAGAAAATCCTAAGAACAGTGCATTACTGACTCTCTCTCAAGGCTGACTGTGATGATCATGTCAAGATATGTTACCAATGACAAATTCATGGAAATGCTATACATGCCCCTCCAAGGAAGCTCCATAATATGAGTTTGCCTTGGCCCTTCTCAATATGGGGAATGGACATGATTGGGCCCATCGAGCCCAAAGCCAGTAATGGGCATCATTTTATCTTCACCATGATCAACTACTTCACCAAGTGGATAGAAGCAGCCTCTTTCCCCAAGGTTACTAAATAAGTTATCATTTGTTTCATCAGAAATAATGTCATATGTCGATATAGACAACCAGAGGTGATTGTGTCAGACAATGCTAAAAACCTCAACAACCAAATGATGGAGGAGTTATACAGTAAATTCTACATCAAACATCTCAACTCCATCATCTATTGTCCAAAGATGAATGGTTCTATTGATGCGGCTAATAAGAATATCAAAAAGATCATGCAAAAGATGTTTACTAATCACAAAGGATGGTCTGACCTATTTCCTCTGACTCTATTAGCCTACAAAACATCAATGCGCACTTCCACTGGGGAAACCCCCTACTCATTGACCTATGGAATGGAAGCAGTGCTCCGCATAGAAGTGGAAATGTAATTCCTCAGAGTGTTGATATACGCTTAGCTGGATGAAGACCAATGGTTACAAGATATGTACCACCAATTGTCTCTATTAAATGAAAGGCGGGCAGCACCCATCTTCCATGGTCAATTATACCAACAAAGGATCGCTAGATCCTACAACAGAAAATTCCGGCTACAACATTTCAAACAACATGACTTGGTCTTGAAGAAAATTCTTGACAACCAAGATCAATCCAAAGGAAAATTTGCCCCAAACTGGGAAGGCCCGTTTGTTGTCAAGGAGGTATTGACAGGAGGAGCTCTCATGTAATAAGAGATGGATGGCAATGAATTTCCACAACTTATCAACTCAGACACCGTGAAATAGTACTATGTTTGAAGTCATCAGCAAACCAGCATTATGGGTTTGGATCACCAGATCCCCAGTCAATCCAGGTTTTCAAAACCTTTTTCACCACATACAACCTTTCTTTACATCTGTTTACCCCATCAGGGACAAACACACCTTCCAACCAGCAGCTTGGTTTTGGATTATCAGGTCCATCACTCAATTCAGGTTTTTTCAAAACCTTTCACACTTTCAGTGTCATCCCACCAGGGATAAACCTTTGCACACTTTCAGTTTGTCCCACCAGGGATCAAAGTTTTCATCTGCAGTCTATCCTGTACATGAGGCGAACTACGCAGACTTGATCTCCCCAATACACAGGAGTACGTAGGCAGCCATTTTTATGGTCTGGTCTCACCACAGAAAAAAGAAAAACATCTCTACACCCTTTTCACCACATACAACTTTGAACCTTTTCATGCTAGGTTCGAACTATACAGACCTGATCTCCCCTTCTCAATGGGAGTATATAGGTAGCCATTCATGGTTCGATCTTACCCCCTACCCAAAACACAAAAAACTTGTCAAACGGTACTAGGAACATCTTTCAATCTACCATACTTCATTGGCTTAGACCGAAGGGATGGAACTACCTGGTCTCCCCACAACAATGGGAGAACCGGCGACAATCTAAGTTGTGGTTGAGTCCTCAAAGAGAAACACCAATCCATGGGAGATGGAACTACCTGGGCTCCCCATACAAAGGAGTACCGGCGACCATCTGTGGTGCGATCAACATCAGAGAGGAAAGCCACACTCCTCTCTATAACCATATACAGAAATCAGTCCCAAGGCACCAAAGGTAGGGAATACACACAGATCAATGATCCATTCTGAAAGATCCTGAGACATCTCAATGTCCATCCATCAAGGGGGAGTTCAGAATACATCAAAATCATAAGCCCTGGAGAAATATGCAAATATCAAGCAAGTAACAAGGCATAACTAAAAGAGAAGTGAATCAAAATATATTCCCTGCCATATATAATACTGTTTGATATGTACAATGTGTACTGTTAATCGATTTCGCAATCAATGAATACGTGCAAGTATACACGGTCAACAAGTAATAAAGTGAAAGTAGAGTATCGTTCCCACGAGGAATTATTTAATAAAAATTACCAAGTACTAACTCTTAACGAAATCAATTTTATTTAAATAACTGCAAATTGTGATTTTTCTAATTAAGAAAACTAAATTAACTAATTAAACTGAATTGCTTTAAAAATTAATTCAAATAAATAAAGATTAAGAATTCAATATCCCTAATTATGAACTATAAATCAATTATCTAATTATCTCAATTATTATGCCTACTGAATTGTTAACAGGAATTCTCAAATGCCAAAAGTCATTTTCCAAGTGATCAAATGACTTCTATTTAATCCAGTTTAATCTTGCTATATTCCTAGGCAAAACAATTGAATTAAACTCCTTCAATTCCAATTCCTTATGTGTTACATGCGGTGAACAGATATTTCCATTCAATTCATGAACCTAATTATTCGTCATGCAAATAACTAAGTCACATGTTATCATGCCCAGTTCTAACCCTAGAATTCCTCTTTCAATTCCTTTTAGAGTAACAAGGTAATTACTGATCAGATAATTAATCAATAGGCTCAAGACAAGATAAACAATTCAATTTGACAAAAATAATTGGAATACATTGAATAACTAATTTATAGACATAAAAGATTCAATTGGTAGTCTTAATAAAAGAGTTAGTTCATAATTAATGAATTAAAACCAAGAATCCACAACTGAATAGACATTAAAAGATAAAAGTATGATAAGAGAAGAGAATAGAATGCTGTCGACCAAATCGATGCTCCCCTCTTGCTCTTGCTGTTGATATTCAGTGTTCTTCAATTTGCTTCAATCTCCAATGGCTAATTAAGAACTAGGGTTTATATTCTAATCTTATGGAGTATTTTATCTAGTCTAATCTATGTAATCTCCCTTTTATTTTATGCCTTACATCATGTATTTATAGGTTACAAGTCCAATTTTTAGCTTAGGAACCCAATCCAATTTGGAGTCAAAAAGGTGTCAAAATTCGCCCCAAAACGCGTCCAAGCCTTACCAAGCCCTTCCTCAAATACTTCAAAGACTGGGCAGTCATCGGCAATCGCCGACTACCCCTAAGCGCCTCAAATGCAAATAAATAGGCATGATTTGGGCCCAATATTGGAACATTTGAAAAAATTTTCTGCTCCGACATCCTTTGGGAAAATGACCATAACGTCTTCGTCTGAACTCCGATTTCGATGATTCAAAATGTTCCAGAAAGAGAAGAAGTAGATCTACAACTTTTATTCTTTAAGGTTTTCGAAATAAGGTCCGGAGAAATACTCAAATTGGATCTGAAGTGACTGATGTGTAAATGGCAAGCCGAAAACGCGAATCTAGCAACCCCAAATGTCGATCCAAGTAACTTTTGTCCCAATTCCTACAAAATAACATAAAACATGCGTGAATAGGTACAAACACTTAAAATCAACCAAAAGGTTAAGCTCAAACGCACTCAATTCATGTGTATAAAACTCACTCATCAAATACCCCCAAACTTAAACCTTTGCTTGTCCTCAAGCAAAAACACGAAAGAACTAAATATAAATGAACTAACTCAACTACATGAATTAATATGCATGATCTACTTCCTAATATACCTACGAACCTAGTAATAAATTAGTATGCTATATAGGAACAGGCCTCAAAGATACCAATGATACTCAAACAATATATCCAATCAAGTCAAAATCCCTAACTCTAACCAATTAGTCAATCCAAACCAGTCATCACCCATGTTGTGTGTGTGTGCTTGTTAACCATTCTAACCAACCACAGTTCAAGATAATCACATAACAAACTTCTTAGAAGAAAAATTTCAGTTCCAATTCAATTACTTTTGTGAACATGATAACTCTGGTTAAAACTAGGCAATTACCAAGTCTTAGGGTAAATACAAGATTTATTTATATTTTTATTCAACCACAAGGGCATTTTTGCTCTTTCTCGTGTTTTATTCATTTTTTTATTTTTCTCATGGATGTGTAATGTCTTATTCCCTTAGGCTTTTCAGTGCTACCTTAACGAGATTTTGACCAACGACTCCCAAGCCATTAAGACCTTAGGACACTAGGTGTAAAGACAATTCCCTCGGGCTTACTTACTCAAGTAACAAAGGCCACAAAACTAGACAAGCATGCCACAGTGTTTATTCTTTTTTTTTCTTTTCATCATTTATTTTTTCTCTTTTTTTTCTTTTTGTATATATATACCCCATAGATTCCCCCAAACTCAAGCTTTTACGTCATTCCAACCTTTACTGCCAGTTCGCTAATTTCTTTAAATTTTAACCAAGATTTACCCTCAGAAACAAATTATGAAACCCTTGAACCAAGTGGATTAAAACAGTTAAACTTTAAGTGCTAACCGGTTACATAAGTTTAAGACAGGCTCAGATTATCATCATGATTAAAATTAGAACTCATCGTCAATTATCAAGACTATTCAAGTTAACATGCAAAACCAATCTTATCATAGGCCGAGCTAAGACCAGACCAACCTATCACACAGAATCATGCAAAAAAAAATGCAATTATACTACATGAACACATACTAATGCAACAAATATATGAATAAGCAAATAACTACCATGTATTATATGCAACCTAAAAAAACACAATGCTAACACATAAAAAAATGAACTATTATGCAGAGATAACTAACTATATGCAATAACGACACTAAAATGCCCCCAAACTTAAACTAGACATTGTCCTCAATGGTCAAATATAAAAAAAGTAAAGAAGAGGACTTCCTTGAAAATATAGCAATCTTCCTCCTTGTCCACTAAGTTTGGAGAATAGGCTAAGCACATGGAACAAATTGGGCACCACACTTGAATTTGACTTGAATAACCTGTAAACCATGATAGACGCAATTTTATTAAATCCTAAATAAATGCAAATTCAAAACTACTAATATAAAACCTAATAAAAACTAAAAATTAAAATTAAACTTGGGTTGCCTCCCAATAACCGCTTGTTTTATAGTCTCAGCCTGACTTCTTCAATTCTCTATCCAATTCCCCTATGAAAATTGAGGAATCCTCCATCCATCAGTAGCAATGTCTCTTTTGGGAGGTTCCCATTAGTAAAAGCCCTTGAATTAAAGTCACCTAACATGCTCTTTGTAGATAGGTTCCCTATTAAGAACGTCCAACAACTAGGTGTTTTCTCCAATATGCCTATGATCAGATTGGGGCATTGAAGCTTAATAAACATAATGGAATCTTCCTCTATCTTCTCCTTTTCATCCCACCATAACTCCACAACTATACTAGATCTTATGTCACAAAGAGCTTTGCCGACGACATAACTGCCAATTGGGCATGGTTTTGCAAAACTGCCCGGATTCTTGAACTTTGGTGGAGAAGGTACATGGGACACTATCAAAATTGGCTCATCTTCGTTGGTACTCAAAGTTAGATCTTCACTGATCTCCTTTTCTTGGTCCCCAAGTCTTTCCTCTCTTTCAACATCTATATCATTTGGCACATCCGGTTGCAGATTTGGTTCGGGCTCACCATCAGTCTCAAAATTCATGTCATAGAGCCAAGTGTATTGAGGACAAATGTTCAAGGCATTGGTTAGTTGTTCCGTTTGGTTTGTAAAATTTTGACTCAATATCTCTTGATTAATCCTCCTCTCCTCACATGAAGCTATGTAATTGGACAAAACTTCCTCCAAATTTGAATGTTCTTCCTGTTGTAGTAGAGATGGACACGAGAAATCCGGTGGGTACGTTGGACTTGGAGCATAAAATTGATCTTGATGAGTATGGTTCTATGAAACACCTTGGCTTTTCACATTCATATCTACTCGACTCAATAACTTATCTTGTTCACCGATCCTTTTGTCAGTAGCTAAAATAAATTTCTCCAAAGCTTCTTCCAAACTTGTTTTCCTCTCTGGCTGTCGTTGAGTCTGATTTTGAAATCCGGATGTATTTTGATGTCTAGGTGCTTGAGCTTGATTGTTACTCCATGAAAAATCCGGGTGATACCCCCAATCCTGATGATAGTTGTTGGGATAGACATAATTGTTAGGGTAATCACCACCATATTGTACCGGTTCAAAACTGATGGCGCATTGATGACTCATATGATTTCCAGCACAATAATCACAAGTAACCGCCATACTTTGATGACGTTGTGCTTTAAAAGCATCTAACCTCCTCGAAAGTGTCTCAATTTGTGCTGACAATGCCGAAAGTGTGTCGCGAGTCCGTCAATCTCTGCTCCCTTGGTCGAAGTTATTTTGCCATTCTTCGACTAAGGTTGAAATGCGATAACCTCCAACGTCTTCGAATTTGCCTCAATTTGTATTGGCTCTAGAGAAAATGTATTAAGTCCATCAATCCCTATTTCCCTTGGTTGAGTCATGTTCGTGTATGGCCATTGATACACAAAGTCATCCATGGTACCTAAAAAGAGAGAAATATAGGAAGAGAATTAAAAATAAAAATAAAAATGTTTAAATTAAGACTAATTTGATTGAAATTAATATTGGTAAATAATTATTAAATTAATTCCCAACAAACGGCGCCTTAAAAACTTGTTGATCGATTTCTAATCAATGAATACGCAAGTATACACTACCAATAAGTAATAAAGTGAAAGTAGAGTATCATTCTACGAGGAATTATTTAATAAAAATTACCAAGTACTAACTTTTAACCAAATTAATTTTATTTAAACAACTACAAATTGTGATTTTTCTAATTAAGAAAACTAAATTAACTAATTAAACCGAATTGCTTTATAAATGAATTCAAATAAATAAAGATTAAGACTTCAATATCCACAATTATAAACTATAAATCAATTATCCAATTATCCCAATTATTATGCCTCACTTGAATTGTTAATGTGAATTCTCAAATGCCAAAAGTCCTTTTCCAAGTGATCAAATGACTTCTATTTAATCCAGATTAATCTTGCTATATTCCTATGCAAAACAATTGAATTAAACTCCTTCAATTCCAATTCCTTATGTGTTACATGCGGTGAACAGATATTTCCATTCAATTCACGAACCTAATTATCCGCCATGAAAATAACTAAGTCACATGTTATCATGCCCAGTTCTAACCCTAGAATTCATCTTTCAATTCCTTCTAGAGTAACAAGGTAATTACTGATCAGATAATTAATTAATAGGCTCAAGACAAGATAAACAATTCAATTTGACAAAAATAATTGGAATACATTGAATAACTAATTTATAGACATAAAAGATTCAATTGGTAGTCTTAATAAAAGAGTTAGTTCATAATTAATGAATTAAAACCAAGAATCCACAACTGAATAGACATTAAAAGATAAAAGTATGATAAGAGAAGAGAAGAGAATAGAATAGAATCTGTTGTCAGCAAATCTGATGCTCCCCTCTTGCTCTTACTCTTGATATTCAGTGTTCTTCAATTTGCTTCAATCTTCAATGGCTAATTAAGAACTAGGGTTTATATTCTAATCTAATGGAGTGTTTTATCTAGTCTAATCTATGTAATCTCCCTTTTAATTTATGCCTTACATCATGTATTTATAGGTTACAAGTCCAATTTTTAGCTTAGGAACAAACCCAATTCAATTTGGAGTAAAAATGTGTCAAAACTCGCCCCAAAACGCGTCCAAGCCTTACCAAGCCCTTCCCCAATGCCTCAAAGACCGGGCACGGTGTCAGAAGTGCTTCCTCCTCACCTGCTACCGCAAGTAGGCATGATTTTGGGGCGCTTGCTACCGGGGAACATTTTTGGAAATTTTCTGCTCCGACGTCCTTTGGAAAAATGGTCATAACTTCTTCGTCTGAACTCCGAGTTTGATGATTCAAGATGTTCTAGAAAGAGGAGAAGTACATATACAACTTTCATTCTTTAAGGTTTTCGAAATAAGGTCCGGAGCAATACTCAAATTGGCTCTGAAGTGACTGCTGTGTAAATGGCAAGCCGAAAACGCGAATCTAGCAACCCCAAACGTCGATCCAAGTAACTTTTGTCCCAATTCCTACAAAATAACGTAAAACATGCATGAATAGACACAAACACTTAAAATCAACCAAAATATTAAGCTCAAACGCACTCAATTCATATGTATAAAACTCACTCATCATGTACTATACATGACAAAAATGGCTAAGCTACTATGTGCAGGAAAATCCAAGCCCATCTACAATTCAGTGTATATGCGCGCTATCAAATCCAACATGGCATCCCTCTCAAAAGAAGGGGGTAACTCTGTAAGCTCATGCCCTATGGTATCAATGCGAGCCAAGAGATCCACAGCCATCTGCATGGTGACACTATGCTCATTAATGAACGTGTTCATCTCTACAATGATATCAGTATTATGGGACCTCAATGCAGTACTATTTGTAATAACGGCATCTCGGGCAGATATAACGCCATCCCGCTCAACAACAACTGCATCTATGGATGATCTAGCCTCATCCCGCTCAGTAACAGCGGTATCTCTATGAGCTAAGGCATCATCTCTCTTTACTAAAGTAGCATCTCTCCTAGCAAGATTTGTCAACATCAAGGCTATAGCCTAATCTCTCTCAAATGTCATCAGATGCAGAATCTACTCTAAATACTCTGTAGAATGGGGGGTCACAGTAGCAGTCATACTGGGAGAATCAATCAAAGCTTCTGTCAACCTAACAAATATCTCCTCCTTGATGGGAGAATTAGTGTCCTCCATAGGCTCCCCACCATCAGAATTAATCCCCGCCTCAGTGGATACAACCCCAGTCGATGTAATCTTTGCCTCCATCTATACATAATACTCTGTAGAACGGCCCAGATGGCTAATAGTAAACTCAGCCCTCTCATGCTGGGCCCAACAGGCATACACCCTGGATGTATCCTCTTCTGACAAATGCCGAGATAACAAATGATGACCCAATGCCCCCTTAAAAGGGTGAACATCCTGAAACTGTTTGAGCTGTGCCATCACAACAAGTGGGTGATACGTGGTCATATCCTCTCAAACCAGCCAAATGAAGATAATCCATGCCAAGTGCATGAGTAATGAAGCTGTAGGGAGAATAAAGCCCTAAACATGAAAAAATGTCAAATGGATCCTCGATCCCTGCAAAGAAAACTGACCAAGATACAGCGTCTGTACACTCCACCGGCTGAAAGGAGTAAGACATGGATATCTCATAGAAAAACAATACCCATGGTGTCGGAAGGTGCCAATCGGTCTCAGGTGTGACATGAACAACACATAAAGCAAGACCAAACTACCTGTAAATACCCCGACAAAATGGGTGTGGCAATACGTGGGGGACCTCAATGTCTCTGCCATAATCATCGGTACAATGGTATGTCCCTCCCTAAGAGCCCGCACTGCCATAACTACACCGATGTCTAAATGATCCATGTACAGTGGCATGTACAGATAAGCCACTACACACATCAGGAGTATATCTACTTTGGAAACTCGCCAATCATCCTCTGACGTGGTGGAATCCTCGGAGTGCTGTACATAACTGTCCAAGGATCCAATCTATTTATCAGAAAATACAAGGACATTATATGCCCGGAGGTAATCTTATCCTGGGCTACTCTACGCCTCAACCCGATGAGGGTCATAAACTATCAGCTCATATCTCCGATAGCCCTCTGAGCGCAAGGACTTTCTAGTGGTAAAGCTGTCAAACGCTCATACTCCTCTAAAGTGGGAGTCAACTTCTGGGTCTCAAACCGGAACACCTGCCTCTCCGGTACCCAATGCTCGAGTATGCCCTCTATAAAACCTACAAGAACCTGGAACATCAGGAGGGTCATAGAGTGCCGCAACATTTGATCTACGATCACCCGATCTGGAGGTGACAAACTATCATACCATGATCTCAAACATGAGGCTACCAATACAGGTGGAGTGTGATCAATGTGGCTAACTGTAGAGGAAGACATCTATAGGGCCATGTCATAAGACCATCTAAGGATCAATGCTGAACATCTCTAGACATACATATGCAAAACATAATATATGCATGATAAATAATAGATGGCAATATGATGTAGGGAATGGAAAATAGTATATATACATTCCTAAGTACATCGTCATCTAATACATCATCTTTGTATACAGCTGGAAAATACAGGGAAATGGGGCACAGCCGCCCAACAACTAGGTGGGTCCCACCCCTCCGGCTCAGTCCAATTTGAGTTGCAAAGGAGGTCTCACAAGCTAAAAAGTCAAATCAGGAAAAAAGACGCTATGCGATTAAGTGGAAAAGCCTGAAATCCTGTTTTTCAAAGAGCAAATTGCGGGTCTACATATCATTCATTGGTATTCGCTCAGACACAGGGTTCACAACACTGATGATCACAACTATTACAAACTACACTCGACAATACCTCACAAAGGTCCAACGCCATCAACTTGGGGTTGTGATTCTAATTGCAACCTCTCCCCAGTGGAAACTTCATACAACATCATCCGTTGAAGCACATTTCAACGAAGGTCAAGTAACCTTAACGTTATTCATCCATTGGCAAGTAAATCCAGTGAAGCATCGGAAATGGTCCTATTGTCTCATCCGTTGAAGCACATTTCAATGAAGGTCAAACAACCTTGACGTTATTTAGCCGTTGGCAAGTAAATTAAGTGAAGCATTGGAAATGGTCCGATGATATCAACCGTTGAAGAACATTTCAATGACGGTCAAGCAACCTTGACGTTATTCAGTCATTGGCAAGTAATCCAGCGAAGCATTAGAAATGGTCCGATGATCTCAATCGTTGAAGCACATTTCAATGAAGGCCAAACAACCTTGACGTTATTTAGCCGTTGGTAAGTAAATCTAGTGAAGCGTTGTAAAAGGTCTGATGATCTCAACCGTTGAAGCACGTCTCAGTGAAGGTCAAGTAACCTTGACGTTACTCAGCCGTTGGCAAGTAAATCCAGCGAAGAATCGGAGGTGGTCCGATGATGTTCAGTCGTTGAAAGCACATTTCAACGAAAGTCAAGCAGCCTTGACATTATTAGCCGTTGGCAATTAAACCCAGCAAAGTATCGGAGATAGTCCGGTGATGGTATCCGTTGAAGTACATTTTAATGAAGGTCAGGCGGCCCTGACAACAAAAACTGTTGGCAGTAACTCCGACAAAACATTGAAAAGACCTGGGGATATAAACCAGGGAAAACCTGTAATAATCTGAACCTAAATTAGGATTTATCAATAAATTAAGAATGTAAATTATAATTGTAAATTATAAATTTTTGTATATTAATGTTACAACAATTAATTTAGGACTTGGTAAGGTTTGATATGGGGAAGAGACCCTAAAAAGTAAATAAGAAAACCTTAATTAAGACCTTGATCTTAGAATAAAAACCCTAACCCTAATTAGGGTTATAAATAGAAATTAAATTAGGGTTGATTGATTTTTTTTACATGATTAACATTAATTATGGTTAATTAGAGTTTTATCAGGTGTATTTTTTTTTATGATAAACCCTAATTAAGGATGTGAAAAACTTAAAGTTAAACTAATAAACCCTAGACTTAAATATTAAACCCCAATTCCTAATTTGTCAAACCCTAATGACCAAGTACATAAGTAATAAAAATTTTAAAGTATTTACATATGTGAATTGACTAAATTATCCTCAAAGTTGATTTGGAAATTACTAAAGTACCCTTAGTATATGGGAAATGACTAAAATGTCCTTTATCTTCCAAAATATGATGATAAGACTAAATCTATGACTCACCACTTATAAGATTTACAACATGTGTCTAAAAAAAGCCCCACCACCAGTCTTTTGACACCTAGGACTGATCCATGCCTTAGTTGTCAACAATCTAATGAAATTAGGTAAATTACACATACTTGAGCTTGCTACATATAAGTTATGTGCTGGGTAGCCAACCAACGAATTCACACTTATAATACATCATATAATCATCTACAAATAACTCTTAAATAGCTAGTACTCAGATCACAAAGTCAGATTTCAAAGGTTGCTTGAAAAGGTAAGAACACTAACCCTAACCATAGATCTTTGAAGCCATGTTAAAAGTTAAGATTTAGTATTTATATTTGTGATATAACATGTTATTTAGTTATCTGGGTTGCTTAATCATGAATCTATAACGTTTAAATACATAAGAATGAAGATTTAAGATAGTAGTCATGAACCCTAAAAATCTTGTCTGACAGCGTAATGTCAGGACTCTTAGATCTTAACCTGTTAACTGTTTTAGATGTTAAGTGTATGGTTAGTATACTATGACATGAGCTGAGTAATATAGAAGTGAAATCAGAGCCAAAATAGGTAAGGATCATAAGTTATTTAAGGTCAAAACCCGTTGACCGTTCACGAAAAATTTTCTAGAAAACCCAGAATTTCAAGAACATGTGTGACAAGATTTTTGACATCTTAGATCTGACAACTGTGGTAGTTATAAGACCCCTAATGATATCATTTCTGTAGATTGGCGGATGGACTAGATGTCTATAATAACCAAATGACCATTACATCAACCGATTTAAAGTTATGATCGCTCAAAAGTATGAACTCGAAACTGGAAACCTAGATTTCGGGTAAGATAAAAAGTTTTAAAGCTATGTCTGATGTACCGGTTGACTGAGACCTCAAATTTAATCCTCTGATGTTGTTATGAACTTTCAGAGGTTATGCTATTGTAGTATGACATACATATTACATGTTTTATAAAATGGCACTTTTACCTAATACCTAGAATCCTTGTTATTAAGCCCTGAAATAGGAAGACCGACGTTGACCGAGTTTCTGGGAGAAACTCAAAATCATGCTTTGATGCTCACTTTGACCAACTATAACTTTCTGAAATGATGCAACTAGACCATAAACATGTTATATACTTATAGTGCTACATCAGTACTACCACGTTGAACCTTTTTCACAACCAAAAACATTTGTCAGTAGTGAATTAATTTAAGGCCAGTTAAACCTGTCACCAGAGCGTTGACTTTCGTGTTCTTCAGTTGATGAAGAACACCATTAGCGATAGTTCTGTCACTGAAGAAGCCTTTAGCGACAATTAGCTAAAAAATATTAAAAATAATAATAATAAATAAGAATAAATACAAATTAATTATTATAAATTCATAATAAAATTTTAAAATACATTTTAAATTATAGTAAATATTTTTATATATTCTGATATGAGATTTCATTAATATTGAATTTATTTAAATATTAATGATTATGAAATTATTTAATAATGCTAATAAATAAATTAGTAAAAATAAAAATAATTCATTTTAAATAATAATAAATTATTTTAAAATGAAACTAATGATTTAAAAACCATTATCAATATTAATAAATTATTTGAAAATTAATATCAATGATTTAAAATCAATATAATTAATTATTAATTATTTAAAATAGTAATAATGATTTTAAAAATTCATTTTTATTTAATAATAAATTAAGAAAATTATTATTAATTATTGAGAAGTTATTTTTAGCTTCTAAAATTATAATAAATAAAAATTAACTTATTTAAAGTAATATTTAAACTTTTAAACAAAGTTTAATAGAAAAAATAATTCGAAAAACTTTCTTAACAAGTTATAAGACACTGAATAGACCTCAAATACAACCCAGACACTAATAGTTTGACTAGTTATCAGCTAAGATTATTTCTAATAATTGATATAAATCATATTTAGGTTGCATAGACGGCTTGAGTAACCTAGGATAACGATTCTTCGAACATACAAGTTTTTCATATACATTTAATTTTGTATTAAATGTACTTGTTATACTGATGAGATATGAATTTATTTAAAAGTCCCTTGTTTAAAAAGGTTATGGCTTATTGTTCAAGCGTAACTAAATCATATGAACTATTATTTGCATAAAATATATTTGATTTGATATCAAATCATGGATCATGGAAAAACAATGTTGTTTGGTGAAAATATATATATCGACATTTATTATGATTTATAGCTATATATCGACTAATAGGGGTTTTAAAACTACATTTATAGCAATGACCCGGTTAATTAACGAGGATGATATGCATACTCCTAGAATGTGTGGTTGAGCTTAATCAACCCGGGTTGCTAAGTCTATGACCGATAAGAACTCGTAAATGCGTGGTTTGGCGAGATAAACCTCAGTGTATATATATATATATATATATATATATATATATATATATATATATATATTTGTAAAAACTTCAACTATATGTTCATCTATTCAGTTATAGTGTAAGTATATGTTACACATTGCTCAAACATGCTGAGCCTTTTAAAGCTCATCCCTTGCAAATATTATTTTCCTTTGCAGCTGTGACTGATATTCCAGGAAATTCAAGTGTGCATTCTTGTGGCTAGAAGAAGACTGTAATAGTTTAAGTTATTTTTATTTCTGTGAGACTTAAATGTAATAATTATGAACTAGGATTGTGTATTAAGTTTTAGATATATAAACTGTTTAGTTTTTATCTTTTTGACTAAGAGCTAGAAATCAAGTACAATATTAATATGAAACATTTATTTGAATAAGGGTATTTGATGCCAAGTGAGTTCTGTACGAACTAAGGTTGCGCCCTTCAGTTCTAGGAACAATCTTGTCATTGGTACTGTGAATGTCAAATGAATAGGAATTATTGATATAAAAGAGATATTTGTAAGATTATAAATCTATACATCTAAGTGATAGTGGTCATCATGATAATGATTCTGACGAGAACTAATATCTAATGAATACTATGAATCTTGGATTGATAGAAATTATATTCTTATAGAATATTTACATGAGCACCAATCTGCTACAGGAAATGTAGGGAGTTGGGGTATCACAATTTGGTATCAAAGCCTTAGGTTAAAAACCTTAGGAGAGAATACCTTAGGCTATAACCTTGGAGGAATTAGAGTTGTGAAGGAAAATGAATTGTAATATTTATGTGCTAATCTAGTTAATAAATTCTATTGTAGGATGTCAAAAGATAAATAGTTGATAGTGTATGACACACCGATTGAAGCAGTACCATTACAATCAATACATCCTAATCCAGACTTGTAGGAAGGAGTAGGATCGAGTGCGACAGTATCAGTGATAGAATCTTCGATAAACTAATCCGAGACTATTTTAGGCTGGGAAATTGATGACCTGGAAGAAAGATTTAGGAAACTGGAGGAAGAGTTGGAGGGAAAAAAAGAGAAAGTTAGCTGAGAATAAGAAATGATCCATAGTATGATATATTCCCAACATGTTAGGGGAAATATTTAATGTGTAACTGGTGATAAATAAATCACTAAGTCAGTTATGTATTTGTTTGCTTAGTGTGTGTCTAATGATACTCTATAAATAACTAGTATTATATATGAAAAATAGTATCTGTGAAATACTAGTTTTTGTTTACTTAAAATGTGAATTATTCGTATCGTTCTTTATACCCAGTGTTTCTTATTTTTAGAAAAATGGCACCACGAAGAAGACCTCAACGAGAAGTGACTGAGGCAAACATTGTGCAAAATCACACACAAGCGCTAGCAAGTATTCTATTAGGGGCTTTATAAGGAAGACAAACAAACCCGTTGCCAGCCGCACTAAATACATCAAATGCTACTCAATTTAAAGACTTTAAGTTAGTAGGACCTCCAAAATTTAGAGGAACTGACGAACCCTATGACGCCCCTAAATTCGGGTATCTTCCAACCCGACATATGGTGCTACACAGTACTCATAACTATACACTCATTCCATTAAATACAATAAAATGAATGTAATTACTATCTTTTTATTACAATCAAAGTGAAATCCATTCCCAGGTTCATAAACCGATTACATAGTTTGTTGTTTGTAAGGTATAATACGTACAAACATACTAATCTATTACATGATAGTTAACTATCCATCTTAGCTTTGCCCTTATCTCTCTTAGCATTCTCAATACGTTCATCCTTAATCGCAATCATATAATTCACGCAAAGAAGTGAGCATAACAAGCTCAAAGAAGTCTAACAAAGAATAACATTCATACCACATTCGTGAATTATCGACAAATTTTCCATAATCGAATAAATAGTTATGAAGTATCATGAAACGATAATACTTTAACAAATCATAACATCAATTCCCAAAGTATAGAATAGATTAGGAATTTACGGCAAATTCGATAGACCATGAATAGTAACTACGTTTTCATACTTGAAAAGGACATCACAAAGACTAAGGTCGTACATCAAGATTACTTACGAGCACTTCTAGGTGATCAGCCTATAGTACTCTATGTTGATCAACATTCATCCGTTAAACATATTTACGTTTAAGTTTTGGCAAACTCGCGTGCCCATCGAATAATCGATGAAAAATACTTTTGTTTGTTCATAGACAAACCTTACCTTCGAATCCATACCAATTTCTTGGAATAGGATAGCGTTAACATTTCTATATAGAAAGATATGTAGACAAATCAATCTATATCTTACGAATATTCTAGCCGAGTTAAAACTGGCATTGACCCTTTCTTTAAAATCAGTCATACAATTCAGTAACATAAATCACATAAAACTTGACTAACTTGAAAGTTAGACAAGCGTTAAGAAAACTTGCCTTTCAGCATCTTCAAATAACTTAATCGATTGTTCACAGCCTTTACAGAATCTACATGATATATTCACATAGCACACTGTTATTAGCTACCAAACAATTACTCACATTAATTCTACTAACTTCTTTCTCTTCTATGTCTTAGTTAATTTTATTTCATTAATAAAGTCAATTCGACTTATTACCCTTCATTCCGGCTTATTAACAGTCTTACGTCATTAACCGAACTCTATCATCATTGGTGAAGTACCAATGTTGTTTACCGATTATGGTTCATTAATAACACTTTGCGTTCTTCGTTCACAACTTACGTTAAATTCCTAAGTTCATTACCACTTCGACAGTTAGCCGTATTGATCATACCCCACCATTTTTGGTGGCATCTAGTATGCGTTAATGGTATGATAGTATGTCACCACTAGACAGGGTGACCGTAGATGATTTGTTGCAGCACACTATAACCTTGTTGATGTTTCAGGTTACTATAGGGTTCATAGATGGTATGCTAAAGCATTGGGTACCGAAGAGACAGGTTTTCTGATTTGGGACCCGAGAGTTGACTCCTACTTTGGAGGAGTATGCACGATTGACGATACTGCCGTTGGACAGACCTTTCGTGCACATGGCGATCGGAGACATGAGTAGATAGTTCATGACCCTCACCGGCTTGAGGCGTAAAGTTGTCCAGGATGAGATTACATCCGACCACGTGATATCCCAGCATTTTCTGTTTGACAGATTTGGCTTTGAGGATAGTTATGAACGGCATTCTAGGGATTTCACCACACCAGAGGATCAGTGGTGTATGTACTACTGCTGTGCGTATTGTCATACGTCTACATGCCACGGTACATAGATGAGTTGGACATTGGTGTCATTATGGCAGTGAGAGCTCTCCGAGAGGGTCACACCATCCTACCGATGATTATGGTAGAGACTTTGAGGTCAGCCACATATTGCTGCACTTATCCGGTAGGAGTGTTCATGATAGGCAGCTCGATCACGCTGTACGTGTGGTTTACATCACACTTCGGACCGATTGGCACATTCAGACGGCATGGATATTGTTTCACCCATGATATAGCCATGTCGTACTCCTTTCAGCCTGCGGAGTGTACAAATGTTGCATCTTGGTCAGCTTTCCTAGCGGGGATTGGAGATCCATTCGTTATATTGCCGTGTATAGGGCTTAGCTCACCCTACAACTTCATTACTCATGCTTCGGGCATGGATTATCTACCTCTAGCTGGTTTGAGAGGGATGATCACCTACCACCCACTGGCCGTGATGTTTCAGTTTGACCAGTTTCAGGATTTCCACCCATTTGAGGGGGCAGTGATTCAGCATTTAGCTTCTCGCCACTTATCATCAGCGGACAGATCCAGGTTGTATGCCTGTTGGGATCAGCGAGAGCTAGATGATTTTTCTATCAAACATCCGGGTTATTCTGCAGAGTATTTAGCATGGATGGAGATAGAGACTGCATCGACTATGGTAGTATCCACAGTGCAGGATATAGATTCCAACGATGAGGAGCCTATGGAGGAGGCTGACATTCCCATCGATGGGGACTTGACTGTTGGGCTGCCAGCATTTGTGATGGATTCTCCCACCCCGAGTGCCACTTTTACTCAGTATTCAGCATAACATTTGGAGCATAGCTTACATCTGATGACCTATGATAGAGATCGGGCTTGGGCCGCGATGTTGATAGCTCTTGATAGGAGAGACACCGCTTTGCTAGAGAGGGATGAGGCTAGCTCAGCCAGGGATGCATTGATTGTGGAGCAGGATGCCGCTCTATCTACTAGGGATGTGTCCATTGCAGATAGTACCTCAGTGAGATCCCTTACGACTGGCATCCTTGCCGATATGAGTGCATACATAGATGAGCATCATGACACCATGCAGTTAGCCTCTGATCTGCTAGCTCGTGTAGATGCCATTATCAAGCGTGAGCTTGCGACTTTTACTCCGTCTTCGAGAGAGGATGCTATGTTAGATCTGATAGTCCGCATACACACAGATCCGTAGATAGCTTTGTATTTTCCTGCACAGACTAGCTTAGCCATTTTGTCATGTACAGCACATATGTATATATCAAACAGTAGTATATATGGCAGAGAAATATATTTTAATTTATTTCCCTTTCAGTTATGCCTTGATACTTGCTTGATATTTGCCTATTTCTTCAGGGCCTTGTGATCTTGATGCATTCTGAACTTATCCTTGATATGTGGACATTGAGCCATCACAGGATCTCTCAAAACGGATTATTGAACTTTATATATCCCTTCCATCTTTGGTGTCTTGGGACTGGAATTTGTATGGAAATGTGGAGAGGAGTGTAGCTTTTCCTCTCTGAGATTGAACGCACCATAGATGGTCACCAGTACTTCTATTTATGAGAAGCCTAGTTAATTCCATCTCTTATGGATTAGTGTTGCTCTTCGAGGCACAACCACAACTTAGATGGTCACCGAATCTCCTATTTGTGAGGAGAGGTTGGGTAATTCAATCCCCTTGGTTTGAAGCCAATGAAATGTGGTAGATTGAAGGTTAATCCCAGTACCGTGTGACAAACATTTTTGTTTTGGTAGGGTTAAATTTGAAACATAAATGGTACGCCACGTACTCTATTGAAGAGGAGATCAAGTCTGTGTAGTTCGAACCTGGTGTAAGAGGTTCAACGCTGAATGTGAAAGACAGATGGGTGTAGAAGTATTTTTGTTATTTTTATTTTTTGTAGAGGAAGGGCATAAATGTTTTTGTTGTTTTTTGTTTATTGCGACCGGGCCATATAGATTATGGTTTCCTACGTACTCCCGGGTATCAAGGAGATCAGGTTGACATAGTTCGCCCCTCAGGACGAATCGCAGCCAAAGAGAAGTATGAATCCCATGTGCAGGCTATACTGCGGGGAGAAGAAAGTTTGATCCCATAATGGGGATAAACTGCAGGTGTGGAAAAAGTTTAATCCCATCTTCAGGACAAACTACAAGTGTAGAAAAGTTTAATACCATCTTTAGGATAAACTGCAGGTGTGAAAAGTTTAATCCCGTCTTCATGATAATTGAAATTGTATGAAAGGCTTGAAATGAAGTGAAACTAGGCTGTTAGTTTGAAATGTATGTTTCCCTGAGGGGTAGAAGAGTTTGTAAAAAGAGAGGGTTCAAAACTGGAATGACTGGTGATTGGGCTATAATACCAGGATGTTTGCTTGATGGTAACTTCAGACATAGTACTGTTTCACGGAGTCTGAGTTGATTAGCTGTGGAAAATTATCGCCATCCATTTCCTGTAGTCTGAGAGCACCTCCTATCAATACCTCCTTGACAACAAACGGGCCTTCCCAGTTAGGAGCGAATTTTCCCTTAGATTGATCTTAGTTGTCAATGATCATCTTCAAAACCAAGTCATGTTGTTTGAGCTATCGTAGTCGGACTTTTGTATTGTAGGATAATGCGATCCTTTGCTGATATAACTGACCATGGAAGATAGCCGCGGTTCGCCTTTCATCTATAAGAGACAATTGGTGATACCTATCTTGTACCCATTGGTCTTCATCCAACTGAGCATACATTAACACTTTGAGGGATTCTATTTCCACCTCTATGGGGAGCACTGTTTCTATCCCATAGGCTAATGAGTAGGGGTTTCCGGTGGAAATACGATTGAAGTTACAGAGGCTAATAAAGTCGTGAGCAAGAGGTCAGGCCATCCTTTATGATTGGCGGACATTTTTTGCATGATCTTCTTCATATTTTTATTAGCCGCTTCAACAACACCATTCATCATTGGACGGTAGATGACGGAGTTAAGGTGTTTGATGTGGAATTTACTGCATAACTCCTCCATCATTTTTTTGTTGAGGTTCTTAGCATTGTTTGACACAATGACCTCTAGTTGTCCATATCGACAGACGACATTGTTTCTGATGAAAGCAATGATTACTTCTTTAGTAACCCTGGGGAAGGAGGCTGCTTCTACCCATTTGGTGAAGTAGTCAATCATGGTGAATATGAATCAATATCCATTACTAGCTTTGGGCTCGATGGGCCCGATCATGTCCATTCCCCACATTGAGAAGGGCCATGGCGAACTCATATTATGGAGTTCCCTTGGAGGGGCGTGGATAGCATTCCCAGATTTGGCATTGATAGCATCTCTTGACGTGATCATCACAGTCAACTTTGAGTGTAAGCCAATAATGCTCTGTTCTAAGAATTTTTTTGACAAGTAAGGGGCCGCTCATGTGTGGGCCACATACTCCACCATGGATCTCATCCATGAGCCTCTGAGCTTGGTCTTTGTCTAGACATCTGAGGAGACCTAATCCTGCATCTCTTTTATAGAGTGCATCTCCGCTCAGGTAGAATTTCATAGCAAGTCAACGGATCCACCTCTTCTCAGTTAGGCTCGCCTTAGCGGGTGTAGATCTATCTCGCAGATACTCCTTGATATGTTGATACCAAGGGTTTTGGATGGGAGGTAGCTCATCCGATACTTCTCCAACATAGTTCCCATAAGCTAGGGCCTTTTGCAGAGCAAATGTGATGCTTGGCATGTTTTCCTTATCAGGTATGTGAATCAAGGAGGCCAACGTAGCTAGTGCATCCGCAAAATCATTCCTATTACGAGGAATGTGTAGAAAGAAGATTTTTTCGAACTCCAAAGCCATCTATAAAACTTGCCGATGGTAAGGAAGCAAATGTAATTCTTTGGTTTGATAAATTCCTGTGGATTGTTTGATTACCAATTCGGAATTCCCAAAAGGCGATTAATCGCTTGATGCCCATTGAGCGGGCAAGTTTTAGCCCCATAATCTGATCTTCATACTCATTTGTGTTATTGGTGTTGACAAACCGCAATTGAATGACTGACGGATCTTTGCTCCCCCGTATCGATATTAAAAGCTGCTCAAATTTCTACGATATACGTGTTAATAGCTCCATCAAATACATTTTCCATGTATGGTGTGAGATCCCCAATTTTATGAAAATAAAAGTATTCAATTTTTCAATTTTGGTAAATAGTTAAATTGATAAAAGTTTAAAGTTAAGGGTGATATGTGAAAATTTTTCAAAGTAAGCAAGTGGTTATATAATATTCGATTGGTCGGGGAATATTCGTTTTAACAGGGAATATTCGTACGACGGCATAATCATTGGTGGACCCCACAATAGAAGTATTATCGTAGTTAGAAAATGACAGAATTATCTTTTTATAAAAATAGCGGAAGTTTCTTTGTTAAACTGTTGAACTACCCATTAGTAAAAATACGATGAATACGCGTGGTTGCATAGTAGTATTACCGGTATTGATTATTGATGCTTACGTGATAAGTCACCGGTTATACTCAATTATTACTACGATAATTCTTCGCATCATATCTCTCATATTATTGATTCGATTATTGTCACAGTATCATATGCATAATATGATATATTATTAAATCAATAATTGAGACGACAAAGTTATTTATATTATTAAATTTCATTATTTACAATGTCTAGAAGTTCTGTCAAGGAGAGGTTTGGTCATCTAATTGCGCGCCAATAAGGAGAAATCCTTATCGGAAAGCCCCCTCTTTCTGGGAATGACCAAGTTGTTAAATATTGTGAGTTATAATATTAATGATGAATGTTATTAAAATCGAATTTGAGAGTTGAGTTGAATTTGGAGACGGACGTGATATTTGAGTTTAGAACGATTAAATTAGTAGAAATAGACTATAAACACAAAATTTGCTGGGTTGATTTTTTGGTGAAAAAATCGATAGTTGACTTTTTAGAAAAGTCAAACTTCAAAATTTCAAAATGAAATTTTGAGAAAAAAATTTCATTATGTTGGGATTGTTAGTGTTAGTGGAAATCGATATTTATTTCGATAATAATTAATGTCTGGAGGTTATATTGACCAATCGGGTAATTAACCGGATAAATGAGCAATTAATTTCTATTGATTCACATAATTATAACTATTTGTTCACATGTGTGTACTATTGATTCACATTCATTTACTATTAGGGGAGTTGGTGCAAGATTGATAATACTTGCATGACTAAGTTAAAAATGGAGGTATAAATGGAGGTACTATACTGTAATTCGTATTTTCACATGATTATAACTATTGATTCACATGATTGAACTATTGATTCACATTATTTACTATTATCGGAGGTGGTGCAAGTTTGATAATACTTGCAGGACTAAATTAAAAATGAAGAAAAAGAGGAAGGTATTATACTGTAATATTTCGAGCTCCAAAATGTGCAATTATCGAAACTATATTTTCCTATAAATAGAAGCTCATTCTTCCTTCATTTCTTACCAATTCACTAAAGCTATAGAGCAATTATTATAGAGAGAAAGAAGAAGAGAAGTCTGTTACCTCACTATTCTAGTATCCAGTCTTCTTTTGAGGTAAGGGGTATTATTTCTTTCAGATTCATGAAGAGAAAGCAATTGTTATTGCATTCCTTATTATTCTCATTGGAATAACTTTTATACGCTTGGACTCTAGTATACATGGTGAAATTCTTCATTATTCTATTCTTTATTATTATGTTGGAATATCTTGTGCATGTAATTACGCATTGATTGGTTCCATTCTTTATTATTATGTTGGAATAACCTATCTGCAAGGATCTATTACGCCTAGTGAATTCTATTGTTATTCCATTCTTTATTATTCATTGGAATATCCATGTCTGTGCGGATTATGCATGACTGGTTCAATTCTTTATTATTACATTTGGAATATCACATGCATGCGATTACGCATGACTCGGGTTTCATTCTTTATTATTCTATTGGGAATAAAGCATGCATGCGGATCACTGCATGCATGGTGAATTCTTTTGTTATTCCATTCTTTATTATTCTGTTGGAATAACATGTCTATGTGGACTACCACATGCATGGTGAATGATCCTTCGTATTCATTCCTTATTAAATTATGAAAATGATCTGTCTACGTGGATTACCTCATGGCGGGTGAAAATTCATTTGCAGTTTCATAATTTTTCTGACCCTCAAAAATTCTGGAAAAATTTAAAATGATAATTTGATGAGTTTTCTATATTGTGTCCAAAGATGGCAATTTTTGGATGTATAAATTAAGAGTTATGGATTTTATAGGAAAAAACAATTTTAAAAGTAAACCCTTATAACTCTTTGTGGTTAACTCCAAAATTGGTAAAATTTTTATTGGGAGTACATGTATATAATAAAAGAGTATACCCTGTACATTTTGAATTTTGGACAAAAGTACAATTTATGATAAATGTCTAAATATTGAATGATTTTGGCGTATATGAAAAATAGTAAATGAATTTTAAAATTTTAGAAAAATATATGTTCAATATGGGACTATATTCGTTAAATCCGAGAAAAGAAATATTTTTTGGGGTGATTTGGTATTTTTCATGAAAATGAACTAGTTATGAGTAAATGAATTAAATATGTTATGTGAAGTAACAAAATTAGAAAATAGGATTTTATGGCTTGGGAATCCTATATAGGGTATATCTGATTTTTGATGAGGATTTGATCATTGGTGATGAAATCTTATGAGTATGGCATTTTGAATGATTAAATGCATTATTTGGTAAAGTGTAAATAATTAAAATAAATTGTTTATAAGTTTAAGAAGTGATTAAAATATTGTTATAATATTAATAATATTAGATTATGAGTTTATTAAGTGATTGATAATATTTGGATAAATTTAAAGTCTTTAATATTTATCCTTGTTTTCGTTTGATTAATGCTTATATTATTGTCATCATCCTCATGCTTATATTATGATGAAAGTCATCTTTGGCTTACGTGCAAAGATGGGTATTAATTATTGGTTTTATGATTGAATATCTTTGACTTACGCATAAAGATGGACTGTTGATTATTGGTTTTTACAGTTGTATATCTTTGGCTTACGTGCAAAGATGAACTATTGATTGATGAGTATCACTGGCTTACGTGCAATGATGTATGGTTAATTATTGGTTTTACTGTTGAATATCTTTGGCTTACGTGCAAAGATGGACTGTTGATTATTGGTTTTACAGTTATATATCTTTGGCTTACGTGCAAAGACGAACTATTGATTGATGAGTATCTTTGGCTTATGTGCATAGATGAACTGTTTATTGGTATGATTATAACCAGGGATTATTCGGTATAATCATGACCCGTAATGTTATAGATGATGTGGTAAAAGTCCTCATTGGCCCGTAGTGCATTGATGGACAGTTATTGGTATGATTATAACTAGGGATTATTCGGTATAATCATGACCATTAATGATTACATGAATATCCTTGGTAGTAAAGTGGGGATGATTCGATAATGTGGATTATTTATTAAGCTGAGTCTCAGCGATAAAATATTGATTATACACTTTTAATTCGTAAAAGATAGTAGATATCATGCTCTACTTGACTATTCTAAAATACAGTTGTATGTCTTTGGCATGTAGTGCAAATAATAAATTGTTAATGAATATCTTTGGTCGTAGTGCAAAGATGAATTTATTAGTATGATTATGAGCAAGAATTGTGATTTGGTATAACCATGATTTTTGATGCTTCAGGTGAAGATAGGTGATGAAAATTATCTTCGTCCTAGGTGTGAAGAGGAATTTAGAATCACAATTATGATTATGAGTTATTCATATGATTGTGGACAGGAATTGTTGATTGATGTTACAAGGATAAAACATTATTGGTGGACTTTTAACATGGAGAAGATAATAGACCTGATGGTCTATTTGACTCTTCTAATGGATTGCTCGTTTCGCTGCAAATATGGTTGAAAAGTTTTACCATCTACCATATGTTTTAAATCTTTGATTTATTATTGACAAAGGCTATTGATAATTTAATTATCTTTAGTCATGATATTCTTTACTGGGCTATTTGTGCTCACCCTTTGCTTCATAATTCCTTTCGGGTAATAAGAGTGTAGCCGGGGTGAAATTTGGGATATGAGGAAATAGTGTGATGGTGCGAGATCGTCGAAGTTTCTCAATACATTATAAAATGGAATGACATGCAACAGATAATTGTATTGAGGACCTAAGATGTGTGTGTTGTATTTTATATGTCACTTAATAATTGATTTTTGCAAACAACAATAGGGTGATGAGAACCCGACTTTAAAAGCGTCAAAAGTGCACCTCATTAGAACGAATATGATAGTAATCTTCTCGTTCTTCTTTGGGGTCTTAAAATATTTATTGCTGTATTTTATATGGCATTATAACAATTTAAGTTTGGATACTATCTATGAGACAATATTGTATTAAAACTCACAGCTTATATGTTGTCGTATGCTCTGACGATTCAGCGATTAATATAAATGAAGTTTGTATTTGATTTTTATAGAGTGATATCTGGCGACTCAGAATGGGTCGTGTAGACCTATTTTGGGGGCGTCACATATGGCATGCATTGTACTGATGGTGTTGCCCTTCATCGGGGAAGTATGTTTCTAAGGGTTTGTAATCCCCTGTAGGTGCGGCGGCTAGTTGATCCGCAATTCCTTGACCTTTGACAGACTTTTGCGTCACGTAAACGATGTCAAATTGTTGTAGGATCAACTGCCATCTGGAAAGTCGACAATTCAGTATGGGCTTACTGAACACATACTTGAGAGGATCCACCTTGGGATATGAGATGGGTTGTGTGACCATGGAGGTAATGTTGTAACCTCATGGAAGCCCATGCTAAAGCACAACAAGTCTTCTCAATTAGAGTATACTTGTGTTCACTGATGCTGAATCTTTTACTGAGGTAATAGATAGCTCGTTCTTGGCCTCAATCATCTTTTTGCCCCAGCATACAGCCCCTGGAATTGTCATTAATGGACAGGTACATGAACAGGGGAACATTGTTAGAGTTTATGCCCTAGAGGCCAATTATTTGATAAAATTGCTTAACGTTTTGATATTATATTTGATTGAATAAATATATATGATTTTATTATGGTTTTATTTACTGCGTAATATAATTGTTAACATAATAAAATTCCTTAGAATAGTGATACAAATTATATAGTTTCAAGTATGTGACTTGAACATGAGATTATATATTACCATTAGTATCAATGTTCTTAAATGTCCCTAGTCGAGTATCATTGTTGATGGGACAACAATGATGCATTGAGACTAGTATGTGGATGTTGATGACCAAATCTCATTGGTCATAAATATATGAGATATTAAGTCAATGCATAGAATGCTTTGAAGAAACGATGTCTTTGGGCGGACCCACCATGAGAATTCTATATGGAGCATTATGCAAAGTGTCATTAGCAATTCTCATAGTGACAATGATGTAATGGTCCTCCGACCTGAAATCGCTATATTACTACACGAGAATTTATGTACTTTGATATCATCAAATGTCACCTTTAATAGGGTGAACTATAAAGGTGATTATTGGGTTCATCATTAATCGTGTGAGAAATATGAGTGATCTAGATGGAATTTAACCATCCTATATATTATGGGTGATATCCATAGGCCTCTTGATTGAGTAGGACTATGAAATGCATGGCCATGCTCAAATAGTGATTTGTTTCATATAGTCTACTCATTGATCAAGAAAACTCAGATTAAATTATGAAGAGTATGACACATTCCATGACTCGAGTTTAATCTAGGATATTAAGGTTAAAAGGATTAAATTACATTGAAACATTGGTCACGAAAAGGTTGCATCGAATCATCGATCTTATTATTACTTGGGTAGCGGTGATGCATTACTAGATGCAGCTCACTTTGTTTATAATTTTATAATATGATTTTAAAATTATTGCCAACGTAATAATAACCTATAGGTCACATACATAGAAACGTTATTTAAAGGGAATTAATTTAAATTTGAAGGATTTAAATATATTAATATGATTAATAGTATTTAAATCACAATTTAAATTAAAAGGATAATTGTATATATGTATATTAATTAAGTAAGACTTAATTAAGAGATATATATATATATATAAATTCGGATTTTATAAAATTAGGTTTTGATTTGATTAATTCCTTTTAACTACTATATATATGATATATATGACTACTTAGGTAAGATATCATAATTGAAAAACCTAGCCGCTCTTAGAGAGAGACTAGAGAAAGCATTTCGGAAAATCCATTCCTTTTGGTGGCTAGATCAAGTCCTTCTTATTGCGAGAATCGTCGACGACGGTTAAATGCGGCGTTGCTCGTGTGAATACCGTAGTAAGTATGCAATTGGTTTTTATTACGTTGGACATTCGAGGTAGCGATCGGTTTGATTCTCGTTTTCATATCGGTATAATCTCTAAACCTCTGAATTAATTGATTTTTCGCATGGATCCTGTTTTTAGGGTTTCGGAAATTGCTTTAAAATTTTAATTTTTATTTTGTGCGTTTCGTCGTAGAAGCCAAACAAACATCATTCCTGGGTGGTTCCAAAATAGGAGTCTTAACCAACTGCTCTTTAATGGTAAGGAAGGCTTTCTGACACTCATCGTTCCATTTCATGGAGGAGTTCTTCCTTAACAACTTGAAGATGGGCTCACTGAGTTCTTTGTGAGTTGAGAGATGAATTTCTTTAATGAAGTTGATTCTTCCCAAAAATCCCCGTATTTCCTTCTCTGTCTGAGGAATGGGCATTTCCTTGATGGCCTGGATTTTGGTGGGATCCAGTTAGATCCCTTTGTGGCTGACTAAGAAACCTAGCAACTTGCCTAACTTAACACCAAAGGCGTACTTGGTTGGATTTAACTTCAAGTTGTACTTACGCAACCTGTTGAATAGCTTTCTGAGATGGTCTAAGTGGTCTTCCTCCTTTCGGGATTTGACAATGATGTCATCCACATAGATCTCTATCTCTTTATTCATTAAATCGTGGAAGAGAGCCATCATAGCTCGCTAGTAGGTTACCCCAGCATTGATGAGGCCGAATGACAACCGTCTTTAGAAAAAGGTCCCCTAAGGCGTGATGAAAGCAGTTTTCTCATGATCTTCCTCAGCAACCATAATCTGATGATATCCTGCGAAGTAATCCACAAAGGAGTATATGCTGTATTGAGCAGTATTGTCAATGAAAATATGGATAAAGGGCACGAGAAAGCTATCTTTTAAGGCAAGCTTTGTTCAGATTCTGGTAATCCACGCAAACTCAAACCTTTCCTCCTAGTTTAGGTACGGGAACAATGTTAGATATCCACTCCGGATATGTAGACACCATGATAATGCCAGCTTGAAATAGTTTCACAATTTCTTCTTTGACTTTTAAACTCCACTCAGGTTTCAATCGCCTGAGCTTTTGCCTAACTGGTTTGACTCCTTCTTTAATGGGAAGGCGATGAAGAACAATGTCAGTGGACAAACCCACCATGTCTTCATGAGACTATGCAAACACATCCTGGAATTGGGTTAATAGTGCAACCATGTCATTCCATTGGTTTGGGGTGAGGTCTGAACCAATCTGGATTAGCTTAGGGTTTTCTAAGGTTCCAAGATTGAAAGAAGTGGTTTGGTCAAGGTTGGGTTTAGGCTTATCTATGACCCATTCCTTAATGTCCTGAGGTGTCTCAATGTCCTCTTGTATGTCCATCAAGTCTGAGTCCAACTTTGCATCAAAGTTATAGCCCTTATGGAGAGAAGGCACCTCATCAGCAAGTACAGGCACATCTAAATTCAAAGTCCTGAAATCAAAAGATGTTTTCACTTAATATATGAAACTGTTTAATCATACAAAGTGTTAGTATGTACTGATAAAATAACTGCTAATACTGTATAGAAAAGTAAGCAATTAAAGTTATCTACAGGACAGAGGGATTTTCTTCCCATTTTACCCTCGTCGACCAATGCATGAAGTGCTGCTCCAATTATCGAGGTCAAAGTCCTGATGGACTACAGTGATGGAGGGGTTGTCATTGTCCTCCTTCTTCCAAATGATAACCATGACATCTGGGCAATCATCGTCTGGGGTATATCTGTTTGTATGTTCATCATGAACAATGACGCGTATGCCTGACATCATCAAAGAGATGTCATGTTTACGTTTCTGCTCCTTTTCTTCCACTTCGGGATCAGGAATCAGCACCTCTTTTGCTTTGAATGGTACTGGCTTGGGAAGCAGCATAGTCATAACATGGGCTGGCACCTTTACTAGAGACTGTATCAGCTCATACAGTGCAGATGGAAGAAATCGCAGTGTGGGGAAACCTTAAGGAACCTGCTTATGCTTATGAGGATTCTATGGATGGGCGGCAAAGCAAACGACCCTAGTCCCATTGTTCCAATTTGACTAGACACTTGAATAGGGTGCTTAATACCATGCTGATTTTTACCAAGGCCTTGTCCAGGCTGATGATTCAATGACATCATTTCTTGTGTGGCCGACATAACCTTGGCAGAAATATTGGGTACGGGAAGTGGTGCTCCAATAGGATGGTATTGAGTGTAACTCACTTCCAAGGTATAAAAACTAGCCGGCTCAACTTCTGAGTTGAAGCTGATGATTGGAAGATCTCCTTGTTCGGGACATTCCGGCTCAGCGTTAACAGTGACTAGACTGTTCTTGATAATGTATTTGAGTTGTTGATGTAGTGTGGAGGGAACAGCTCCAGCCATGTGTATCCATGGTCTCCCCAATAGCAGGTTGTATCCTAAATCTATCCTGAGGACGTGGAAGGATACATTGAATGTATTTGGACCAATCTCAATTGGCAGCTCAATCTTTCCGACGAAATTTCGTCGGGATCCATCAAAAGCTTTGATAACTGTATGGCTTCTTTGGATCCGTTTGAGATTGACATTCATCTTCAACAAGGTAGCATAAGGACAGATATTCAGAGATGAACCTCCATCTATCAAAACTCCAGCTAGCATATACCCGGAAGATAAAACTGTAATATGCAATGGCTTGCAATGACCAGTCCCTTCGGGAGGTATGTCGTCATTAGTGAAGGATATCACATTGTTGTTGAAAATGTGATCAACCATATGTTAAAATTTTTCCACATCCACTGATTTTGGTAAGTAGGCTTCTTCCAAAACCTTCAATAAGATCTCCCAATGATCCTCGAAAGAGAAAACCAACTCCAGTATTGATATCTGATGTGGAGCTTCTCTTAAGCTTAGAACCACCTTGGCTTCATTATGGCCCATAGTGTGGAGGAATTTTTCAATCTTCTCCATGGGAATCTTCCCCTTTGCTTTGAGAATAGGCTTTATCACCCTCTAAGGAAGATACAGTGGATTTTCCTTTGACACTGTAGCAGTAATATGAGACGTGGATCCTTCAGCTTTTCCATAATTCCATGGAACTTTGTGTAAGCTGACAACAGGATATTGTGGTCTGAAAGGTAACGAAATTGGCTCTAGTGCGGCCGATTTCAAAGGATTATCAGCTCCTTTGAGTTGAATTGCTTGTATGGGAAATGCTTTGACAGTTTCATAATCCTCATCGGATATAACTGCTACTGATCCCTTCCATTTGGTAGGACATGCACTCCCACCCTCAAGTTGCACAATGTCAATAAATACGCCATTTGCGGGACACATTATCAATAAGATTTTGAATGAGATGGCGGAGTGCCCAAAGATTCGTCTACATCTTTGACCCATGAGAATAGGAATGATATTGACACACTCCATTGGCATTAAATCGTCCTGCACGAGGATTAATTGGAGGTAGAAGGGATGTAATTCTTCCTTCATTGATCAACATTTGAAATATTTCCTCCATAGATTGGCCCGGATAGGTAAACTCCCTCTGATTGGAAAAATCCCGATGGGCTTTAGCATTGGCTCTCTTTGCAACCTTATCCTCCATAGCTTCGCTTTCTGAAGGTGATGGTGGAGCATTCATAACAAAAGGAAGGATATAGGCATGCTCTTGTTTGATTAATTGGCGTGTGACTTGATGATGGTGGGTCACCAGTTCTTCCAATTGCTCAATTTGTTTTCAAAGAGCTTTCATCTTTCGTTCCATAGTAAACTGAAACTTTGCATAATCCCATTTATCAACACTGTCTTTGATGGTCGGGGATAATTCGCTGTTGAAATTGGAACTCTGTCTAGTGCTCCAACTGATCATGTTAACCTCTTCTTCTTTGTGTTGAGGAAGAGGGTTGTCTTGCACATGGGGTTGATCTGGTTTGGTGACCACGATCTCACCGTTATCTATTAAATCTAGGATCTTGTGTTTCAAGGCCCAACAATCTTGAGTATCATGTCCAGGTGCTCCGGCATGATAAGCACACTTCTGAGTAGCATTAAAACCCCTTTCGTTAGGGTTGGCTGGTGGAAGAAGACGTGTGATTTTCTTCTGAGTAGTCAGAAGAGCAAGAATATTCTCGAGCGAGTCCCCTAAGGGTGTGAACGTTCGAGGATGTTTTACTTCTCCATTTTTAGGCAATGGAGGGTTTGAAGACTGTGCTTGGAAAGGGGAGTAGTTTCTCCTTTGTATAGGCATGTTCTGACTGCCTTTCTGTCCTTGTAGTATCAAGGAAACATCATTCTCTTTCTTTTTATGGACCCTCCGAGGGTTGTTTCCATAAGATCCGGATTGGATATGCTAAGCAACGGCTTTAAGAGCAGCTTGGTCTTGAATCTTACCAGACTTCAATCCCATCTCAGCCATTTCTCCGTGTTTAATCATTTCAGAGAATGGTTTACCGATACCGGCTAAAACTCTTTCATAGAAAGGAGCTTCCTGAATATCTATGAAAGTCATGACCATTTCTGATTCTGTTATGGAAGGAATAACTTCAGCAGCAAGGCACCTCCACCTTTGACCGTACTCTCTAAATAACTCATTAGACTGTTTCTTGACCTTGGTAATTTGGTACCGGTCAGGAGCCATCTGAGATTGAAAACTGTATTGAGTGAGGAAGGCGTGAGCTATCTCTTCCCAGCTATGGATCTTTGAGTTGTCTAATCTGGTATACCATGAACGGGCTTCTCCAGTCAAACTCTTTTGGAACAGTTGCATTCTGAGCTTCTCATTTTCCGCATAAGATCCAAGTTCTCTAATGAACACTTTCAAATGTGTATAAGGATCCCCTAATCCATCATATTTTTCAAAATTAGGGGTTTTGAATTTCTTTGGATAATGAACCCCAGGAAATATGCAAAGGTCAGCGTATGAAACACTTCGATGTGTTCCAATCCCTTTGAGAACATGGATAGTTTCCTCCATTTGGAGGACCTTCTTCTTGATGTCACCGGTGTCTAGATCTCCTTTGAGATGGGTGTTTTCAGGGTCTTTGTTGGTTGTATCCAACTGAGGTTCTGGAATGATTTTTTCCAAACCTTGAACTCCTCCTTGTGAAGAGGATCCTGTATGTGTTGGCATCTTCGTACCCTGAGTAGATTGATGCAATTCTTTTAGCAGAACAGCCAAATCTGTAATTTGTTTACTCAATCCGTCAAATTATTCTCGGAAGCTTGATTAGGCGGTTAGAAGAAGACATGATTGGTCTGTAGGCTAGTGGCCTTTTGGATTTTGAGTGTAATGAGCCCAATTGCTTCCCTACAAAAAGACTTACTGTAGTTTAGTCTTAGGGATAATGTAAATGTTATCATGATGTGCCCGTTTTAGGAATATGGTCCTGCAAAAACGGCTGTTAATTGATAACATGTCATGTATGCACAAGTATTCTTCATATTTTCCATTACATATAGATGATCATGGAATAAAATTACAAGTAAATGCTTTTACAAGTAATTGAAAAAGGGAAAGCATGAAGAGACTTTCCTCCGCATTTGGTTTATCAGAGGTTGACCTATCTTAGGGTTACTCTCGCGGCTTTTTGGCATTAAGGTTCCCAGATCATCGCAATCTACTTGACGGAAAGTTAATCCGGTATTTCAACTGGAGCGAATCTGGGTGGTGCCTTTCCTAAGCCTCATTGGAATTAGTCTTCCTACGAGTCCAGTAATCAAACACCGACAGGATAGCCTCCTAGTGGAGGGACCACACAACATACATTCGCATGCAACGTGTCTCACCGTTTATGCAAAATGATGACATGTGTGAAGCACTAATATCACATATAGATATTTAGCAGTGCAGTAAGTAAAATGCATTCGTACACATTCATCATAAATGTAAATGCAACATTGTTGATCGATTTCACAATCAATGAATACGCGCAAGTATACACGGTCAACAAGTAATAAAGTAAAAGTAGAGTATCATTCCCACGAGGAATTATTTAATAAAAATTACCAAATACTAACTCTTAACCAAATCAATTTTATTTAAACAACCAATAATTGTGATTTCTAGATTTAAGAAAACTAAATTAAACAAAACAAAAAGATTATTCTAAAAGAAAGCAAATAAACAACTAAGAATTGATGGAATTCAGATAAATAAGAATTAAGACTCCAATATCCCCAATTATGAATTAGAAATCAATTATTCAACTATTCCAATAATTATGTCTACTGAATTGTTAATAGGAATTCTAAAATGCCAAAAGCCCTTTCTCAAGTGATCCTTTGCCTTCTATTTAATCCAAGTTAATTTTGCTATATCCCTATGCAAAACAATTGAATTAAACTCACTACAATCCCAATTCCTTATGTGTTACATACGGCAAATAGATATTCTCATTATATTCACAAACCTAATTATTCACTGTGCAAATAACTAAGTCACATGTCATCATGCCCAGTTCTAACCCTAGAATTCCTTTCCCAATTCCTTCTAGAGTAACAAGGTAATTACTAATCAGATAATTAATCAATAAGCATAAGGCAAGATAAACAACTCACTTTGACACAAATAATTAGAATAAATTAAATAACTAATTTATAGCCATAAAAGGTTCAATTGAAATCTTAATAAAAGAGTTAGTTCATAATTAATGAATTAAAACTAAGAATCCACAATTGAATAGACATTAAAAGATAAAAGTATGATAAGAGAAGAGAATAGAATCATTGTCAAGAAAATCGATGTTCCCCTCTTTTCTCTTGCTTTTGATCTCGATGTGTTCTTCAATTTGCTTCAATCTCGATGGCTAATTAAGAACTAGGGTTTAGATTCTAATTTAATGGAGTGTTTAATCTAGTCTAATCTATGTATTCTCCCTTTATTTTATGCCTTACATCATGTATTTATAGGTTACAAGTCCAATTTTTAGCTTAGGAACAAACCCAATCCAATTTAGAGTCAAAAAGGTGTCAAAATTCGCCCAAAAATGCGTCCACGCCCAACCAACCCTTTCGGCGTCGGTATTTGAGGCTTGACCTTTTACTCTAACCCCTTTGACCCCATTTGGGCATAGGCCAAAAATGGGCTCCCCGGCGCTGCCACTTTTTCTGACATTTTGTGCTCTGATGTCCTTTGGGAAAATGGCCATAACTTCTTCGTCCGAACTCCTATTTCAATTAATCAAGATGATCCGGAAAGAGGAGACATAGATCTACAACTTTCATTCTTTATGTTTTTCGAAATAAGTTCTGGAGAAATACTCAAATTGGATCTGAAGTGACTGTTGTGTAAATGGAAAGCCAAAAACGCGAATCTAGCCACCCCGAACGTCGATCCAAGTAAATTTTGTCCCAATTCCTACAAAACAACATAAAACATGCATAAATAGACACAAACACTTAAAAACTATATTAAAAGACTTGAGAACAACAGTAAATTAAGCCTGAATGTATCCAATTCATGTGTATAAAACTCACTCATCAAATACCCCCAAACTTAAACCTTTGCTTGTCCTCAAGCAAAAACACAAAAGAACTAAAAATAAACAAACTAACTCAACTACATGAATGCATATGCATTATCTACTTTATAATATACCTACGAACCCAGTAATAAATCAGTATGATATGTAGTAACAGGCCTCAAAGATACCAATGATACTCAAACAATATATCCAATTAAGTTAAAATCCATAACTCTAACCAATTAGTCAATCCAAACCTATCATCACCCATGTTGTGCATGTGTGCTTGTTAACCATTCTAACCAACCACAGTTCAAGATAATCACATAACAAACTTCTTAGAAGGAAAATTTTAGTTCTAATTCAATTACTTTTGTGAACATGACAACTCCCGGTTAAAATTAAGCATTCACCAAGTCTTAAAGGTAAATCAGGATTTATTTATACTCTTATTCAATCACGAGGGCATTTTTGCTCTTTCTCGTGTTTTATTCATTTTTTTTTCTCATGGCTGAGCAATGTCTTATTCTCTTAGGCTTTTCAGTGCTACCTTAACGAGCTTTCGACCAACGACTCCCAAGCCATTAAGACCTTAGGGCGCTAGGTGTAAAGACAATCCCTTCGGTCTTACTTACTCAAGTAACAAAGGTCACAAAACTAGACAAGCATGCCACGGTGTTTATTCTTTTTTTTCTTTCTTTCTGGAATTTTTTTCTCTTTTTTTTTTTTTCATATTTTCTTTTTTCTTTTTGTAATATATATATCCCATAGATTCCCCCAAACTCAAGCTTTTACGTCATTCCAACCTTTCTGCTTTTGTTCACTAATTTCCTTAAATTTTAACAAAGATTTTCCCTCGAAACAAATTATGAAACCCTTGAACTAAGTGGATTAAAAGCAGTTAAACTTTAAGTCTTAAGGTTACAAAAGTTTGAGACAGGGGCTCAGATTATCATCATGATTAAAATTAGAACTCATCATCAATTATCAACCTTTATTCAAGTTAACATTTAATACCAATCTTATCATAGTCGAGCTAAGACCACACCAACCGATCACATGATTCATGCAAAAAAAATAAAAAAATGCAATTATACTACATAATGCAACACATATATGAATATGCAAATAACTACCATGTATTATATGCAACCTAAAAAAAAAATAATGCTAACACATAAAAAAAACGAACTACTATGCAGATAACTAACTATATGCAATACGACACTAAAATGCCCCCAAACTTAAACTAGACATTGTCCTCAATGACTAAGATAAAAAAAATTAAAGCAGAGGACTTCCCTGAAAATATAGTAATCTTCCTCCTTGTCCGCTAAGTTTGGATAATATGCTAGGCACATGGAATAAATTGGGCACCACACTTGAATTTGACTTGAATAACCTGTAAACCATGATAGACGCAATTTTATTAAATCCTAAATAAATGCAAATTCAAAACTACTAATATAAAACCTAATAAAAACTAAAAATAAAAATTAAACTTGGGTTGCCTCCCAATAAACGCTCATTTTATAGTCTCAGCTTGACTTCTTCAATTTTCTATCCAATTCCCCTACGAAAATTAAGGAACCCTCCATCCATCAGAAGCAATGTCTCTTTTGGGAGGTTCCCATTCTAAAAAATCCGTGAATTGAAGTCACCTAGCATGCTCTTTGTAGATAGGTTCCCTATTAAGAACGTCCAACAACTAGGTGTTTTCTCCATTATGTCTATGATTAGATTGCGGCATTGAAGCTTAATAAACATAATGGAGTCTTCCTCTATCTTCTCCTTTTCATCCCACCATGACTCCACAACTGTACTAGCTCTTATGTCACAAAGAGCTTTGTCGACGACATGACTTCGAATTGGGCATGGTTTTGCAAAACTGCCCGGATTCTTGAACTTTGGTGGAGAAGGTACATGGGACACTATCAAAATTTGCTCATCTTCGTTGGTACTCAAAGTTAGATATTTGTCGATCTCCTTTTGTTGGTCTCCAAGTCTTTCATCTCTTTGAACAACTATATCATTTGGCACATCCGGTTGCAGATTTGGTTCGGGCTCATCATCAGTCTCGTCATCCATGTCATAGAGCCAAGTGTATTGAGGACAAATGTTCGAGGCATTGGTTAGTCGTTCCGTTTGGTTCGTAAAATTTTGACTCAATATCTCTTGATTAATCCTCTTCTCCTCACATGAAGCTATGAACTTGGACAAATCTTCCTCCAAATTTGAATGTTCTTCCTGTTGTAGTGGAGGTGGACACGTGAAATCCGGTGGGTATGTTGGACTTGGAGTATAAAATTGATCTTGATGAGTATGGCTCCATGAAAAATCCGGGTGATACCCCCAATCCTAATAATAGTTGTTAGGATAGACATAATTATTGGGGTAATCACCACCGTACTGTACCGGCTCAAAACTAATGGTGCATTGATGACTCATATGATTTCCAGCACAATAATCACAAGTAACCGCCACACTTTGACGACGTTGAGCTTCAAAAGCTTCAAACATCCTCGAAAGTGTCTCAATCTGTGCTGAAAATGTAGAAAGTTTCTCGAGTCTGTCAATCTTCTCTCCCCTTGGCTGAGTCATTCTTTCCATCCTTCGACTTCGTTATGGTCATGCATGAACCTCCAAGCGTCTTGAAGTTTTCTATAGAAGATGTATTAAGTCCATCAATCCATGTTTCCCTTGGTTGAGCCAAGAACGTGTATGGCCATTGATACTCAAACTCATCCATGGTTCCTGAAAAGAGAGAAATATAGGAAGAGAATTAAAAATAAAAATTAAAATGTTTAAATTAAGACTAATTTGATTGAAATTAATATTAGTAAATAATTATTAAATTAATTCCTTAGCAACGGCGCCAAAAACTTGTTGATCAATTTCGTAATCAATGAATACGTGCAAGTATACACGGTCAACAAGTAATAAAGTGAAAGTAGAGTATCGTTCCCATGAGAAATTATTTAATAAAAATTACCAAATACTAACTCTTAACTAAATAAATTTTATTTAAACAACCAATAATTGTGATTTCTAGATTTAAGAAAACTAAATTAAACAAAATAAAAAGATTATTCTAAAAGAAAGCAAATAAACAACTAAGAATTGATGGAATTCAGATAAATAAGAATTAAGACTCCAATATCCCCAATTATGAATTATAAATTAATTATTCAACTATTCCAATTATTATGTCTACTGAATTATTAACAGAAATTCTCAAATGCAAAAAGCCCTTTCTCAAGTGATCCTTTGCCTTTTATTTAATCCTAGTTAATTTTGCTATATCCCTATACAAAACAATTGAATTAAACTCACTACAATCCCAATTCCTTATGTGTTACATGCGGCAAATAGATATTATCATTCTATTCACAAACCTAATTATTCACTGTGCAAATAACTAAGTCACATGTCACCATGCCCAGTTCTAACCCTAGAATTCCTTTCCCAATTCCTTCCAGAGTAACAAGGTAATTACTGATCAGATAATTAATCAATAAGCATAAGGCAAGATAAACAACTCACTTTGATACAAATAATTGGAATAAATTAAATAACTAATTTATATCCATAAAAGGTTCAATTGAAATCTTAATAAAAGAGTTAGTTCATAATTAATGAATTAAAACCAAGAATCCACAATTGAATAGACATTAAAAGATAAAAAGTATGATAAGAGAAGAGAATAGAATCATTGTCGAATAAATCGATGCTCCCCTCCTCTTTCTTGCTTTTGATCTTCAGTGTTCTTCAATTTGCTTCAATCTCCAATGGCTAATTAAGAACTAGGGTTTAGATTCTAATTTGATGGCGTGTTTAATCTAGTCTAATCTATGTATTCTCCCTTTATTTTATGCCTTACATCATGTATTTATAGGTTACAAGTCCAATTTTTAGCTTAGCAACAAACCCAATCCAATTTGGAGTCAAAAAGGTGTCAAAATTTGCCCAAAAACGCGTTCACGCCCAACCAATTCCTTTTTCCCGTATTCTGGGCCTGACAAGCTGCACTATAACCTTGCCCCAAAGACACCGGCATCGGGTATAGGCCTAAAATGGGCGCCCAAGACCTTTGCCACTTTTTTTGACATTTTGTGCTCCGACGTCCTTTGGGAAAATGGCTATAACTTCTTTGTCCGAACTCCGATTTCGATGATTCAAGATGATACAGAAAGAGGAGATGTAGATCTACAACTTTCATTCTTTAAGTTTTTCGAAATAAGGTCCGGACCAATACTCAAATTGGCTCTGAAGTGACTGCTGTGTAAATAGCAAGCCGAAAATGCGAAGCTAGCTACCCCGAACGTCGATCCAAGTAACTTTTGTCCCAATTCCTACAAAACAACATAAAACATGCATGAATAGACACAAACACTTAAAAACTATTCTAAAAGACTTGAGAACAACAATAAATTAAGCCCGAATGTATCCAATTCATGTGTAGAAAACTCACTCATCAAACATTCACACACAAGCATATAACAATTTTGAAAAGCTTGTAATAGCGACTTAAGCCCTCTTACTGGAGTCCCCAGTAGAGTCGCCACCTGTTGACGTCGGGATTTTTAGGTGTCCCTTTTCGTTACTTGTTCTTTGGTGTTCTCATGTTAATGTGAGATTTGTTTGAAAAAAGAAGTGAAAAAGGTCTGACATGTGTAATGTTGACGATTTGACTTTAAGAGTCGCCAGTTGTTGTTTTTAACTGGTTGTACCAACACAACCGAAAAGGTTTGCACATTGACCCAGTGATGTAACACTGCTAAACGGGTCTGTGAAACCGAGATTCATTTAGGTTTGGGGGCTTGATTATGCGGAGGGAAGGTGTTAGGCAACCCCCGACATCCGTGTTACCACGGTGACCACCACTTCTCAAAGAAACTGTTATATGAATGTGTGTGTGTGTGTGTGTGTGTCAATGTGCAATTATTTGAAAGTAGTGCGAGGCCTCGTTCGCACCTATATACACAAAGTTTGAATTTATAGAAAAATTCAGTTTTAACCAAGATATAGCAATGAAGTTTTATAAAAAGAGGTTTTTCAAACCCTGTGCTCAATAGAAATTGAAACCTTTTCATACTTCCATTTTATTATTATTATGTTTGGCTTGTTTGCTTTTATTTTCGAGATGCGAGGAATCTTCAAGAAAATAATATCACAGTGATCTAGAACTCCTCATGGGCATGTGAGCCATCCAAGGAAATTTGTACATTGTAAATAATGTACAAGCTGCCATACAATTTGAAAAAGTCTATCACGGAACCAGAATCTAGATTCAATAGATGAATCTGTGATCACATGATTCCTAGGCTCACATGATCTGCGGTTTGTATGGAAAGCGATAAGCAGTTATATATATATAAAAAGTTGTAAATATATATATATATATATATATATATATATATATATATATATATATATATATGTGTGTGTGTGTGTGTGTGTGTGTGCATGATCTACCACCACGAAGCAACTCCATGGGGATCAAAATGTAAATAAAGTAGTAAATGCTATCAACCGCATACGAAGTAAACTCCAGTAGGGACTTAAATGTAAATAAAGTCATAAAAGCGATCAACCGCCTGCAAGTAAACTCCAGGCAGGATGAAATGTAAATAAAGTCAGTAAATGGCCACGAAGTAAACTTGAGCTTGAGCGAAATATAAATATATATATATATAAAAGCAGTAAACTCACATGATGTAAAATTCAGGCTCATCGGATATGTCCGACAACAATTATATATATATATATACAAATATATATATATATATATATATATATATATATAAGCAATAAAGCATCAGGATGTAAATCCGGGCTCATCGGATATGTACGACAACAATTATATATATAAGCGAGTAAGCGCTTTGGACATAAGTCTCAGACTCAATCGAGGCATAACTCGATAATGTTAGTCCATATAAAAAATATATATATATAACTATATATATACAGATGTAAATGAAAACCACGAAATCAAGTTAAGGCATACGCATACAAACACGACTCTCAATGTAGAATGGTGTGCAAATATGAAGAGATAGGCTTTATAGAGTATAAGAAGGCTTACATTGATTTTGCCAATGTGCAGCTTTATAACTCTAAATGGATAAACACTCGACTTAGCTCGGTAAATATATAAGCTGTATGTGGGCTAACAGTGTTTAAAATGAGGAAACACTCAATATAGGGCGTGTACAGAGCAAATTGGACAGGGCTTCCTCGCCTTCTCTCTTTTTAAAATGGCTGCCCCAAGCCCTCTATTTATAGAGGGGAGCCATGCAGTGTACCTACCATTGCTGTGCAGATGCACTATTCTTTTGCCGGTGCCGGTTGTTCCCGTAGTCACGTCGTCTCAAAGTACGTGCACTCGTGCACTGTAATGTCTGCTTGAACTTGCAGAACTTCAATCCAAGCATCTGAATGAGGTATATACGACCTTCTTCGGGCTGCTTGTGTTGAGAGTTATGCAATGACATGGATTAGAGGTTATACGAAGTCAGGAAGAGGGGACCATGCCCATGGTCTTCAAGCTTTAAATTCTATCCGGTGTACTGCCACGCATAATAGTCACTCGGGATTGGAACTCCTTGGTTCTTGTAGGACATTGTTGTATGTATGTATGTCTGAAGTGTTGAGACGACGTGCAAGTGTTGAGGTAGCAAGATGACATGTGACTCCTCACCGGGGTTATCACCGATTTGAGTTGAAAGCAGACGTTGCTCAGGGTTACATCTGAAATTGGACTGCTTATTTAAATGGTGCAATGTCATCTGTGAGAATGTTTGTCTGGCCGGTGTTAGCTCCGGGTCTGAGGTATAAGTGCCTCGGCGGGAGGTCTGATTGAAGCTGATCGCATGCATTTGAAACAAGCATTTCCGGGGTTATCGCCGGAATTGCAACAACATTCCTTTGTGTTATCGCCAAGGATGAAACACGGGGTTATCTCCGAGGTTGGAAGTGATCCTTTCGGTGTGTGTTCCGGGGTTGGAAATGATGTTCCTGGTGTGTGTTCTGGGGTTGGGACTGAACTTTCAGTAGTATCCGGAATGGATGTGAGTTGTCTTCCAGGGTTATGTCCGAAAGACGAATCTGCCCTCCTGCAATGTTAGTAACAGGTATGTAGAAAATTTCGAGTGTCTACACTCCTCCAGAGTAGGAGTCAACTCCTGGGTCCCAAATCGGAAAACATGTCTCTCCGATACCCAGTGCTTCCGCATGCCCTCTAAGAATCCTGCGAGAACCTGAAACATCAACAGGGTCATAGTATGTTGCAACAGCTGGTCTACAGTCACCCCGTCTGATGGTCACATACTATCATACCATGATCGCATACCAAATACCACCAATAATGGTGGGGTATGATCAATATGGCTAACTGTCGAAGAAGACATCTGTACGGGCCGTGTCATAAGACCATCCATGGGTCAATGCTGAATATCTCTGGACATACATACATAAGCATAACATAATAACATGCATGATATAATAGATGGCAATATGATATAGGGAATGGAAAATTGTACATACATTCCTAAGTATATCATCATCTAATACATCTCTGTAAGCTAAAATACAAGGAAATGGGTCAAAACTGCCCTACAACTAACTGAGGCCTATCAAAAGATATAGCGAGAATGGGGCGAAGCTACCCAATGTCTAACAGAGGCCTATCAAAAGAAATAATGAGAATATACATCAGAAGAAGACAATGGTGTCAATGTCTATATCATCAATCCTGTCCACCTGATGTAACTCCTCATGAGTCAGTAGATCTCTATCCACAGGGATGCCAGGCCTATACAATGGAGGATCTGCACCGTCAAAACCATATGGGTCACCTGAGGAGCCAGCGCCAGAGCTGGAAGGATCAAAAGTATTTGCCTTTGAAGGATCTTTGCCCAAGTGCCGGATAAAGAAATGTGACCAGTCTAACTGTCGGGTCAAACTGTTAATATGTGTCAAATGAGTCGTATCTCAGAAATAGGCTAGCTAATTCGTCATCATCATGGATCTTGGAACCATATCCCCCATGAACTGAGTGGCGCGGGTCTGAGCTCCAATGGTAAGAGGGAACCACCAATGCTGGAACATCTCCTGAGTGTAGGGACCCTCTGACAGTGCAAAACTGTCAACACCCAATGTGAGATCCCGAATTTTATGAAATAAAAGTATTCAATTTTTCTATTTTGGTAAATAGTTAAATTGATAAAAGTTTAAAGTTAAGGGTCATATTTGAAAATATTTCAAAGTAAGCAAGTTGTCATAAAAAATTGGTAGTAAAAGAACAGTAATACGTGTGGTTGCATAGTAGCACACGGTATTGATTATTGATGCTTATGTGAGAAGTCACTCAGTTATACTCAATTATTGCTACAATAATTGCTGCATCATATCTCTCATATTATTGATTCAATTATTGTCATAGTATCATCTGCATAATATGTTATATATTATTAAATTAATAATTGAGACGACAAAGTAATTCATATTATTATTTACAATATTAACAATGTCTAGAAGTTCTGTCAAGGAGAGGTTTGGTCACCTAATTGCGCGTTTATAAGGAGAAATCCTTATCGAAAAGCCCCATCTTTCCTGAGAACGACCTGGTTGTTAAATATTGTGAGTTATAATATTAATGAATGTTATTAAAAATTGAATTTGAGTTCGGAGTTGAATTTGGAGACGCGGACGTGATATTTGAGTCCGAAACGATGAAATTAGTAAAATACACTATAAACACAAAATTTGTTGGGGTTGACTTTTTGGTCCAAAAAGTCAACAGTTGACTTTTTTTTTTAAAGTCAAACTTTGAAATTTCAAAAATGAAATTTTTGAGAAAAATATTTCCATTGTGTTGGGATTGTTAGTGTTAGTGGAAATCGACACTTATTTCGATAATAATTGATGTCTGGAGGTTATATTGACCAATCGGGTAATTAATCGAATAAATGAGCAATTAATTATTATTAATTCACATGATTATAACTAATTATTTGCATGTGTGTACTATTGATTCACATTCATGTACTATTAGGGGAGGTAGTGCAAGATTGATAATACTTACATGACTAAGTTAAAAATGGAGGTATAGATGGAGGTACTATACTGTAATTCGTATTTTCACATGATAATAACTATTAAGTCACATGAATGAACTATTAATTCACATGATTTACTATTAGGAGAGGTGGTGCAAGTTTGATAATACTTGCAGGACTAAATTAAAAATGAAAGAAAAGTTAAAGGTATTGTATTGTAATATTTCAAGGCCCAAAACGTGCAATTATCGAAACTATATTTTCCTATAAATAGAAGCTCATTTTTCCTTCATTTCTAACCAATTCATTAAAGCTATAGAACAATTATTATAGAGAGAAAGAAGAAGAGAAGTTTGCTACCTCACTATTCCAGTATCCAGTTTTCTTCTAAGATAAGGGGTATTATTTCTTTCGTATTCATAAAGAGAGCTATTATTCCAGTCCTTATTATTATGTTGGAATAACTTGTCTATGCGAAGTACTGCATACATGGTGAATTTCTTCTATTATTCCATTCTTTATTATTCTGTTGAAATATTTTGTCTGTGCGGATTACGCATAACCTAGTTCCGTTCTTTATTATTACATTGGAATATCATTCGTCATGTGGATTACGCATGACTCGGTTCCGTTCTTTATTATTATTCATTGGAATAACACATGCATGCGGTTTATCGCATGTCCGGTGAATTCTGTTGTTATTCCATTCTTTATTATTTCATTGGAATATCACATGCATCATGCGGATTACGCGGTGACACAGTTCCATTCTTTATTATTTTATTGGGAATAACACATGCATGCATGTGATACTATCGCATGCATGGTGAATTCTTACGTTATTCCATTCTTTATTATTACATTGGAATAACCTATCTATATGGATTACCGCATGCATGGTGAATGATCCTTTATATTCATTCCTTATTAAATTGTAGAAATGATGCATCACGTGGATTCTTCGCATGGCGGGTGAAAATCCATTTGCGCTTTAAATTTTTTCGACCCTCAAAATTGCGGAAAAATTTGAAATGATAATTTGATGAGTTTTCTATATTGTGTCCAAAGATGGCGATTTTTGGATGTATAGATTAAGAGTTATGTATTTTATGGGAAAAGACTATTTTAAAAGTAAACCCTTATAACTCCTTATGGTTAACTCCAAAATTGGTGAACTTTTTATTGGGAGTACATGTATATAACAAGAGTATACCCTGTCAATTTTGAAATTTTTGGACAAAAGTATAATTTATGATAAATGTCTAAATATTCGGCAATTTTGGCAATATAAAAAATAGTAAATGAATTTTAAAAATTCTGAGAAAAATATATGTTCAATATGGGACTATATTCTACTAAATCCCAGAAAAGAAATATTTTTGGGACTGATTTGGTATTTTTCATGAAAATGAACTAGTTATGAGTAAATGAATTAAATATGTTATGTGAAGTAACAAAATTGGAAGATAGGATTTTATGGCTTGGGAATCCTATATAGGGTATATGCAGATTTTTGATGAGGGATTTGATTATTGGTGATGAAATCTTATGAGTATGGCATTTTTGAATGATTAAAATGCATTATTTGGTAAAGTGTAAACAATTGAAATATATTGTTTATAAGTTTAAGAAGTGATTAAAATATTGTTATAATATTAATAATATTAGATTATGAGTTTATTAAGTGATTGATAATATTTGGATAAATTTAATGTCTTTAATATTTATCCTTGTTTTTTTGATTTATATCATGGTCATCATCCTCATGCTTATATTATGATGAAAGTCATCTTTGGCTTACGTGCAAAGATGGACTATTGATTATTAGTTTTACGATTGTATATCTTTGGCTTACGTGCAAAGATGGTACATTGATTATTGATTTTACGATTGTATATCTTTGGCTTACGTGCAAAGATGAACTATTGATTGATGAGTATCTTTGGCTTATGTGCATAGATGAAGAACATTTATTGGTATGATTATGACCGGGGATCATTCAATTATAATCATGACCCGTAATGTTATAGATGATGTGGTAAAAGTCCTCATTGGCGTAGTGCATTGATGGAAATTATTGGTATGATTATAACTTGAGGATTATTCGGTATAATCATGACCATTAATGATTACATGAATATCCTTGGCTATAGAAGTGTGGATGATTCGATGATGTGGATTATTTATTAAGTCGAGTCTCGGTGATAAAATATTGATTATACACTTTTAATTCATAAAAGATATATATCAGATATCATGCTCTAAGATGAATTGGACCGTAGTTCAAAGATGAATTTATTAGTATGATTATGAGCAGAATTGCGATTTGGTATAACCATGATTTTTGATGTTTTGGTGAAGATATGTGATGAAAATTATCTTAAATCACAGGTGCGAAGAGAATTTAGAATTACAATTATGATTATGAGTTATTCATATGATTGTGGACAGGAATTGTTGATTGATGTTACAGGGATAAAACATTATTGGTGGACTTTTAACATGGAGAAGATAATAAACCTGATGGTCTATTTGACTCTTCTTGCTCGTTCCACTATAACTATGGTTGAAAAGTTTTGTCATCTACCATATGTTCTAAATCTCTGATTTATTACTGATGAAGGCTATTGATGATGTAAATTATCTTTAGTCGTGATATTCTTTACTGGGCTAGTTGTGCTCACCCTTTTTTGTTTCACAATTCCTTTCAGGTAATAAGAGTGTAGCTGAGTCGAGCGGGGGTAACAGGAGAATAGAACGGTGGTCTATAGCTGTTGAGGTTCTCCCTAAATGTTATGGAAATAATTTTATTGAGAACTTTAGATAAGTGTGTCGTATTGTATACGTCATTTGATATTTAATTTTGGTGAACCGAATAGGGTGAGATGAACCCAACTTTGGAAGGGTGTTTTTCCACTATCATACAAGATGTCTAATGACATACAACCTCGTGTTATCATAAGACAGGGTTGTGCATATCCTCTTGTTGAATATATCTACGAGCACTACCTATATAATCTTGGAGTTTATTTGAAATATAATTCTCACTTGGAGACAATGGAGATAATTATATGTCAAGAGAAGACTCACCATTGGAAAGAAGATGATAGCAATCTTTTTGTTTTTCTTTGGGGACTATTGGGTCAACCAAGGATAATTTTGTGGACATATGATATCTATCATAACCTAGACGCATGGCCTCCCATGTACGAAGGTTTCCTTGAGTATTTTCCAAAGATTTTAATTTCTAAAACAGTTATTGATTGTACCTTTATGTAAAGTACCATTGTAAGGTGTTGTGGTCGAGGCACCATGAGAGTCACATATATTTGTATTAAAACTCACAGCTTATCTGTTGTCATACTCTGTACGATAGTTCAATAGTTGTATAAATGAAGTTTATATTTGATTTCTGTAGTGTGATATCTAGCGACTCGGAATGGGTCGTGTGGACCTATTTTGGGGGCGTCACACCCAATAATGGGATATCAATGACGGTGACTACTTAAAGCAGACAATAACTCTGGCAGGAGGCGGGGATCGGATATCTGAATCTCTCATGTGGTGCTCCTGATAGCACGCTCTCCTAAGTAGAGCTCACATCCTCCATCTGTGAAGAGAGGAATCGTACGGGTGGAAATCATGTGCTCAACTCCAGTCGGGTACCCATCCTCAAATCCGATGCTCAAGTGCTCCCCAGAGTAGGGAACCCACGTGATGACATCCGCTGTCAACAACTCCAGCTGTAGGCGACAATGAGTGAAACCCTCCACAATAGAGACCTCTGCCAGTATGGAATGATGCCATCTCCATCCTCGTGGATAGGTATCTAAGCCTAACACACTCACAAGACACAAACATGGGAGCCTCTCATAGGCCCAAAACTGCCAACACAAAGGCAACATTTGCTGTCAGTCAACGCTCTTAACCTGTACATGGGAAAAGATAAGAGAAATACTCACCAGCAGAAATGGGTAGAATCCAAACCAAGCCTCGGTCAAGCCCTGCGAGCACATGCGCATTCCCCCGAGCAAGTAGGCGAAGGTGTAGGAACCCCAATCATACTTTCCAATATGGTCCACGTGTCGAGTGGCGCTGATCAAAGCGAAGGACACCGTAGAAGAGTTATCTGCTATGAAGCAGCCCCTAATGATCATTAGGAACAATCGCCGAAGAATGAAATCCCTGACTCTCACATCATTGGGTATGGGCTCACTCAACAGCCCGCTTATAGCTTCTACGCTCAAAGGACCTGCACGTATAGTCCTGCCCTTGAGCGCCTCCGCCAGAACTCCTAGCAAGGATTTGACGGCAGTCGGGGTAATATTTACCGTACAAGGCACTGGTACCCCTCCAAACTCCATACCTGTGATAAACCGCCAATCCATCAGTATCATCATCACCTTATAACCCAGCAAATGAAGTGATTGAGTCTGGTGAAACTAGCGCTCAGATAATGCCCTGAGGTAACCCTAGGGACAACGGGGAGGAAGAATGGAAAAGAACGTCCCGAATCCCTAGCCATGTACAATCGTTCTATAGTCATCATGTAGAGCCTAGTACATAGAGTGGATGCTGAACCAGTTCCTTCGAGGTTGTGTAAAGCCGGGAACCTACATCAAATATAGATCAACATCAGAATCCTTTACTCATCATCAATAGGAAAGAAGGAAGATTAAGATCTAACTTTATACCTAGTTTGTGTGCAGGTAAACTGAAGGGTGTCGAGTCAAATCACCTAGGAGCTCTGGGTTCGCCACTTGAATGCCTAGAAAATTCCTACGAGGAATAGATGCAGCAAGAGCCGGAGCCTCAACCGGTACATCCTCCTCCTCGTCCTCGACATCAGGCACATCAACCTGGACTGGACGTATCACCGCCTCCACCAAACGATGGGGTTGTCTAATAGAATGGGGTCGAGGCACTTCAGAAGCCCTTCTCTGTACACCAAAAGTGGTCCTGCAGGAACTACTCGGCTAATCTGAATCCATAATATCTGGACAACAAGTCTCCAAATCACCTCAGAAAGTGTGTGGTAAATTCTTATCTGGAGCTTTTCAAAATGCATTTTTATGACTACATACATGCATGCATTATTTTAACATACGTCTACAGTGGAGTTAAAAATGCATGACTACCCAATGCCTATATTTAGAAAATTTTGCCATAGTCCCCTTTGTAAATAGGACTATCTACATGCACATAGGCCTGACTAGGTGGCCATTCAGTAGCACACCTGCCCATAGTTATATACATCCTACATGCATTAATACATCATAGTAAAAAATCCATAAGGGTAGCCTAATTACCAGGATTATTTTGCTTTTCTACCTTTACTCATTTATCCTCAAATAAGATAAGAAATGACAGTAAAAGGTGCCAATTTGACTATTTCAATAGTTAATTTTTTTCACATCATTATGTCCAGCATGGTTTAATACTAACATTTACTATGTTGAATATTTTTTATAAAGTCATATCAGCATGCATATTCACTTCTATGTGTTTAGATGCATTTTATGTGATAAGCCATTTTCCAACAGATAGAAACTAGAAAAGAATACATGCATACGTTACTAAGATAGTGTAGAACACTTGTACGGTAGCAAAATTTGCAGAAAGTCGCCCGAACTCAGCAGATCTGAAGAAGAGCTCTCGGATTTCTTCCGCGGCGCAACATGAAAGTGACTTATGAAAGCAACCCACATGCATTACATACCCACGATTAGCCGCAGGTCCACTTGCGGCTACCGTAGGTGTACCTGTGGCACCCCTACATGGGTCCCACCCCTTTGGCTTGGTCCAGCTCGAGTTGCAAAGGAGGTCTCACAAGCTGAAAAGGCCAAATCAGGAATAAAGACGCTACGCGATTGAGCGAAATAGCTTGGAATCCTGGTTATCACAAGTCAAATTATGGCTTCACATGCCACTCATTGGTGTTCGCCTAAATACAAGGTACACTATACCGATGAGCTTAACTTTTACAAATCATACTCGGCAATGCCTCAAATAGGTCTGATGCCTCCAAATACATGGTTGTAACCCTAAGCAGTTCCCCGGCGAGGGTCACAACGCCGATGTCATTAATAAAGTACCCCGGCGAGGGTCACAACGCAGATTTCATCCATCCATGTTCCCTGGCGGGGGTCACAACGCAATGCAACCATTGATATATGCATCAATGAAGGTCAAACAGCCTTGACATGTTCCCCGACGGGGGTCACAACACAATGCAGCCATTGATATACGCATCAATGAAGGTCAAGCAGCCTTGACATGCTCCTCGATTAGGGGTCAACGCGCAATCAAACATTGATGCACACATCAATGAATGTCAAGCAGCCTTGATAGTTTGCCCAATAGGGATTTATCCGGTGATACACACATCAGCGAAGGTCAGGCAGCCCTGACAATACATATTGTTGGCAGTAACTTCAACAGGACTATGGTATATACTGGTGACACAAACCAGAGAAGACCACCCTCATTGGAGAGGACCGATGATGGAATATGTTATACACATCCTCAAACAGACAAAGCTTTATCCCCACAGATCTCTTGCACACGAGAGGCACATCTTCAGAGTAAAGTCTGTATCAAGGATTTTGGATTTTGGTGATAACCCAAATGTCAACATCCTGGAAGACTTAGATCGCATGTCCAAGACATCACTAATTATCATCCCTGGCAGGATTAACAGGGAACCGACAATCATTCCATCATGTCGGGAAACAATCCAACAGAATATATGCATCATGCATTTGCATCATGTGGCTGCACATGGCATTATATTTATCTTGTTGCATTTCAAGTGTCTAGGATTATTTATCATATCCATGCCTTGCATTGCATGAATATGATAAAGAGGGGCATCTGTAGACACTCAAAATTTTACACACTCACATTAACATAACATTAAGGTGATGATTTGTCTTTCGGAGATAATCGCGGAAGACAACTCACATCCATTTCGGATACCACCAAAAGTTCAGTCCTCAACCCCTTTAACACACACGGGAGTATCAATTCCAACCTCGTAGATAACCACGAAGTTTCATCCTTGGGGATAACCCCGAGGAATGTCATTCTTGATTCCGTGATAACTTTCGAAATTGCTTATTTCAAATGCATACCGTCAGCTTCAACCTCAGAACTCCCATCGAGGCAATCATTCCAAAGACCTGGAGCTAACACTGGGAAGACAGGCACACTTAAAGATGACCCTGTGGAATTCAAACAATTGCAGCAGTCCAATCTCAGAGATAACCATGAGCAACGTCTGCTTTATCAGCCCAAACCAGAGATAACCCCGGTGAGGGGAAAAATCATCATCTTGCCACCTCAACCGCCAGCGCTCCGTCTCAACATCTCATACATACATTTCTATACAACAATGTCCCACATGAGTTGAGGAATTCCAATTCTGAGTGACTATTACGCAGGACAGCACACCGAATAGAATTTGTAGCTTCAAGACCATGGGCATGGTCCCCTCTTCCTGACTTCGTATAACCTCTAACCCCATGTCATTGCGTAACTCTCGACAAATGCGGTCCAAAAGGTCTTGTACACCTCGTTCGGATGCTCGGATTGAAGTTCTACAAGTTCAAGTGGACATCACAGTGCACGAGTGCACGTACTTCGAGACAGTGGGACCCGTGATAAGTGGATTTCATATCCATGAATTATTGTCTATTTCACGCTTAATTGTTGTTATTTTCTTGTTTTCATGTTCATTTTTATTTGTTTTGTGTTCTTTTATGTGTAGGGTGTTTGTTGTGGCATTTAACGAAGAATTGGAGTCATTTGGAGCATTTCTGGAAGTAATCATGAAGTTAGCAAAGTCATCTAGTAGAATAGACCCCAGGGTGGCCTTTTTTGTTTATGTATTTCCCGTAATGGGGATCTTCAACAAAGAACTATGAGAAAGGGTGCCCGTAGTAAGCGCCTGCTTTGAGTTTAAACTTGTTCGTATGGGGGTCTCATTCTTAAGCTGCTTTTGTTTTGTTTTGAACTCTGCTGGAACATGAAATCTAGTATTTGGATGGCAAATGGACTCTATTGGGTATGGAATTAACCAGAAAAATGTGTGTTGGATGTATATTACTCAATTAACAATGAATTAAATAATACACAAGGCATAATACGAAGATCAATTCCAGTTTTTCACAGCAAGCATTTGTCGACGTCGGGATTTTTGAGTGTCCCTTTTCGTTACTTGTTCTTTGGTGTTCTCATATTAATGTGAGATTCGTTTGAAAAAATAAGTGAAAAAGGTCCGACATGTATAATGTCGACGATTTGACTTTAAGAGTCGCCAATTGGTGTATTAATTCGTTTTGCAACAATATGACCAAAAAAGGCTTGCACATTGACCTAGTGATTTGACACTTATGCTAGACGATTACGTGAAACCGAGATTCATTTTGGGTCAGGGGCTTGATTATCGCGGAAGGAAGGTGTTAGGCACTTCCAGACATCCAAGTGTTACCACAGTGACCGCCACTTTTCAAAGAAATTATTATATGAATGTGTGTGTGTGTGGATTAATGTGCAATTATTTGAAAGTAGTGCGAGGCCTCATTCGCACTTATATATACACAAGGTTTGAATTTTATAGAAAAATTCGGCTTTAACCAAGATATATCAATGAAGTTTTGTAAAAGAGATTTTTCAAACCACGTGCTCAATAGGAATTGAGACCTTTCATACTTCCATTTTATTATTAAATGTTGATTTGTTTGCTTTTATTTTTGAGATGCGAAGCATTCTAGAAAATAATATCAAGCAGATCTTAGAACTCTTCATGGGCATAATGACCATCCAAGGAAATTGAGACAATCGTAAAATAATGTACAAGTCGCTTACAATTTGAAAAATATGTCCATCATGGGGCCGAATCTAGATTGATGGTGAATCTGTGATCACATGATTCTAAGCTCACATGATAATCACTGCAATTTGTATGGAAAGCGCAGTTATGGCAATTATATATATAAAAGCTGTAAATATATATATATATATATATATATATATATACAGACATGATCAACCACCACTAAGAAGCAACTCCATGGGGGATCTAAATGTAAATATATAAAAGCGGTAAATATATATATGGACATGATCCACCACAAGTAAACTCCAGTGGGACAAAATGTAAATAAAGTTGTAAGCGATCAATCGCCATGAAGTAAACTCAAAGCGGTGACGAAATGTATATATATATATATGTAAAATATATATATATATATATAAAGCAAGAACGCATTAGGATGTGAATCCGGGCTCATCGGATATGTTCGACGACAATTATATATATATATATATATATATATATATATATATATATATATATATATATATATATATATATAAAGGAAGCTCATTTACTATCGTATACAAAGATTTAATCGATAAATCACTTGTTTGTTCGAGTAAAGTTTGTAAGTTATATTTGTTTTATTTTGATATCTATTTCATGCAAGCTTTAAATGATGTGATGTAGCCTAGGAACCATTCGAGTAAAGATTCAATCAATAAATCTGAAACTCGGTTCCCATGATGGACTTGTTTAAGTTATACAGCCAGCTTGCAATCTATTGTATATGTAATCTAGGGTCTTAAAATGGTATCTGGATTTAAGGCCCCGATATAGTGAAATCGTGGTTTATGGTGCTCGGGCTACTTCGATGGCTTCCATGCCCACAAGGAGCCCGACACTTGTAAATAGTTTTAATTTTTTTGCCAAAGATTCTTAACATCATAATAAATTAAATCAAGCCTAATCTAGTTAAAATAAAAGTATCAAAGGCCCGAATTCCTATTTTAGCAAAAGGGTTTGAAAACCAGATTTTAAAACATCATTTTTATATGCTTTATCTGTCAAAAATGAACTTTTATGTAAATCAAATCCTTTGTACATAGGTCCAAAGAGGCATAGCACTACTTTCAAATAAAGCATTCAAACACTTTTTTATATTTAATCACACGAACACACACATTAAATGCATAGGGAATGAAAAAGTTTCAGTAATCGTGTTTTACAGAAGTCAGGGTGGGGGGGTTGTAAAATCCCAAATTTTACGAATAAAGATTTAATTTTCTCGAAATATTTTTTTGAATATTATGGTGTGTATTTGAGATAATGTTATAATTATAGGTAATATTTATCAATTTTGTAAAGTATGCAAGTTTTTGTATTATATTCGATTGGTCGGGGAATATTCGTTTTAGCAGGGAATATTCGCAATAACCACAATTAATCATTAGTGAGACCACAATAGAATTATTGTCGGATTGAGAAAACGACAAAAATATTTTTATGAAAATAACGGCGGAAGTTTTACCGTTAATACTGTTGAACTACTCGGTAGTAAAAGTACAAGAATGTATGGCGTAGTTGCATAATAGCTACAGTATTGATTATTGATGCTTACGTGAGAAATCACTCAGTTTTACTCAATTATTGCTACCGTAATTCTTTGATCATATCTCTCATATTATTGATTCGATTATTCTCAGTATCATTTGCATTATATGTTATATTATAAAATCAATAATTGAGATGGCAAAGTTATTCATATTATTAAATTGCAATATTTACAATGTTTAGAAGTTCTGTCAAGGAGAGGTTTGGTCACTGATCAAGGCGCCAATAAGGAAAAATCCTTATTGAAAGCCCCTCTTCTTGGGAACAACACAGTTGTTAAATATTGTGAGTTATAATATTAATGATGAATAAGTTCGTGTTGATTAAAGATGAATTTGATAGTTTCATTGTGTTGGGATTATTTGTGTTAGTAGAAATCGACATCTATTCCGATGATAATTGATATCTGGAGGTTATATTATTCAATCGGGTATTCGGGACACTTTTTGTGTCGGAGTACTATTCATGAGTTACTATTCATGAGTTACTATTCACGAGTTACTATTCACGAGTTACTATTCACAAGTTACTATTCACGAGTTACTCTTCACGAGTTACTATTCACCCGAACAATATATTTCTTTTCGGTCCAAATTATTTTTGGGTACAATATTATTCCATGAGGAGATGTGCTAATTTTTCAGACCGTTGGTTGAAGTTTTAATAGTGAATAAATATGGATCGCTGGTTTAAAGTTTTAATAGTGAATCAGTATGGATCGATGGTTTAAAGTTTTAATAGTAAATCAATATGGATCGCTGGTTTAAAGTTTTAATAGTGAATCAGTATAGACCGTTGCTTTAAGTTTTAATAGTGAATCAGTATTGACCGTCCATCTGGACCGTTCATGAATTAGTTACTATTCAATCCATTCTCCTATAAATAGAAGCTCATTCCTTCATTATTTCTACCGAATTCACTGAAACTCTAAAAAGAGAAATTATAGAGAGAAAGAAGAAGAGTATTCTGCTACTTCACTACTTCTATATCCAGTTTCTTTTTACGGTAGTAGGGTATTATTTCTTTTGTATTCATGAAGAGAACTTCATTATTCCATTCTTTATTATTCATTGGAATAACTTTTGATCACGCTGCCACTAGTATACTTGGTGAAATTCTTACATTATTCCATTCTTTATTATTCTGTTGGAATATCCTATACATGCGTTTTCTTGGACGTGGTTCCATCTTTATTATTATTCATACTTGGAATATCACATGTATGCGTTTTTACGCTTGAACACGGGTTCCATCTTTATTATTCATTGGAATATCCTATTTATGCGTTTTCTGTGGGACTGGTTCCGTTATTTATTATTCATTGGAATAACTTACGCCTGCATCTTGGCCTATCACATGCACAGTGATTTCTTTTGTTATTCCATTCTTTATTATACTCAGTTGGTTAAAGTTTTGACTTCTATACTCCATGAAATTAGTGGAATATCCTTGATATTTGCGCTTCATCCAGTATCTTTTCATAGAAATATTTTTCTGAGCATTCTTGAATTTTTCTCTACAAAGAAGTATCATGTTGACAATTTGGACGTTATTAGTTCCTGGATAAATTAATTCTTGAACTTGTTTTTATCGAATTCTTATATCATTGTCATCATCCTCATGTTTATATTTTATTGAAAGTCATATGTGGCCTGTAGTGCATAGATGGACTTGGTATGATTATGACCAGGGATTATTCGGTATAATCATGACCGTAATGTTACAAATGATGTGGTAAAAGTCCTCATTGGCCCGTAGTGCATTGATGGACAGGTTGTTGGCATGATCATGACCATTGATGAATCTGAGAATATCCTTGACCCGTAGTGTATGGATAATTTGTGGTCGTGATACTAATGAATATCATTGGCAGTAAGTACTGGGGATGATGTGGATTATTTATTGTGAGTCTCAATGATAAAAGTGATGAAAACTTTTAAATCATAAAAGATAGTAGATTTTATTCTCTACTTGACTCTTTTAATGGATTGCTTATTCCATTGCGATTAAACTTGTTGTCTATTGTATTTTATCGGTTTAACATTGTTGAAGGCTAATGATAATTTATCCTCGCATTATATTAGTCATAATATTTCTTCTTCGGGCTAGTTGAGCTCACCCTTTCTTTCTTTCATCGTTTTCTTTGAGGAAATGAGAAGCGTAGCGAGGGGACTAGTCGGGGAATGGAGTGATGGTCCAGATGATAGCGTTAGTAGTCCTCACTATTCTATGAAATAGTGTGATAATAATTGTAATGAGGACTTATTCTGAGAGTGGATAGTGTCTAGAAGATAATATTTGTATTAAAACTCACAGCTCTTGTAGTATATTTAAGATTGTATTTGTATTCTGTATCATGTATTTGGAGACTCAACATGGGTGATGTATACCTAATTTGGGGGCGTCACAGGGGGGGGGGGCTAATAAAAGACCCCAACTTTTATGAATAAAGATTAATTTTTTTCGAAATATATTTTTGAATATTATGGTGTGGATTTGATATAATGTTATAGTTGTGGGTAATATTTACAAAATTTTGCAAAGTAAACAAGTTGTTATAAAATATTCAATTAGTCGGGGAATATTCATTTTAACAGGGAATATTCGTAAGATGACACAATCATTGGTGGACCCCACAACGGAGTTATTGTCAGAGTTAGAAAACAACAGAAATATCTTTTTATAAAAATAACGGCGAAAGTTTTACCGTAAAACTGTTGAAATACCCGGCGATAAAAGTACAATAATACGCGTGGTTACATAGTAGCACACAATATTGATTATTGATGCTTACGTGAGAAGTCACTCAGTTATACTCAATTATTACTACAATAATTTCTGCATAATATCTCTCATATTATTGATTCAATTATTGTCACAAGATTATCATCGCATAATATTTTATATTATTAAATCAATAATTGAGACGACAAAGTTATTCATATTATTATTTGCATTATTGATTGATGTCTAGAAAGTTACATCGGAGGAAAGGGGTTTGGTCACCTAATTGCGGCGCCCGATAGGAGAAATCCTTATCGGAAAGGCCCCTCTTTCCTGGGAATGATTTGGTTGTTAAATATTGTGAGTTATAATATTAATGATGAATAAGTTCGTGTTGATTAAAGATGAAAATGTTAATAAAAAATATTTCTATTGTGTTGGGATTATTTGTGTTAGTGGAAATCAATATTTATTTTGATAATAATTAATTTCTGGATGTTAAATTGACCAAAAGGGTAATTAATCGGATAAATGAGAAATTAATTGCTATTAGTTCACATGCAAATTACTGTTGGTTCACATGTATGGAACTATTGATTCATATGCATGTACTATTAGGAGAGGTGGTGCAAGATTGATAATACTTGAAGGACTAAATTAAAAATGGAGGTATAGATGAAGGTACTATACTGTAATAATTCGAGCCCCTAATCGTGTAATTATCGAAACTATGTTTTCCTATAAATAGAAGCTCATTCTTATTTCATTCTCACCAATTTACTAAGACTCACAAGAGCAGTTATAGAGAGAGAAGCTATAGAGAGGAAGAAGAAGAGTATTGTTGACGTCGGGATTTTTACTGTCCCTTTTCTGTTCTTGTCTTTTGGTGTTCTCATGTTAGGTGAGATTTGTTTGAAAAAACAAGTTGTGAAAAGGTCCGACATGTATATGTCGACGATTGACTATAAGAGTCGCCAGTTGGTATTTTTAAATGGTTGCACCAAACCCCGAAAATGCTTGTTTCAAATGCATGCAATCGCCTTCAACCTCGAACTCCCGCCGAGGCACTCATTCCAAAGACCCGAGATAACACCGGAAGACAGCACACTTAAAGATGACCTTGAGGAATTCAAACACTTGCAAAGATTCCAATCTCAGAGATAACCCGAGCAACGCCTCGCTTTATCAACCCAAACCGAGATAACCCAATGAGGGGAAAAATCATCATCTTGCCACCTCAACCCCACATCGCACCATCTCAACATCTCATACATACATTTCTACACAACAATGTCCCACAAGAGCCAAGGAGTTCCAATCTCGAAAGTGACTATTACGCAGGCAAAAGACACCGGATAGAATTTGAAGCTTGAAGACCATGGGCATGGTCCCCTTCCCGACTTCAGACAACCTCTAATCCCATGTCATTGCATAACTCTCGATAACCATGGTCCAAAAAGGTCTTGTACACCTCAATCGGATGCTCGGATTGAAGTTCTACAAGTTCGAATGACATCACAAAGGCACGAAAGTGCACGTATTTGAGACGATCAGGACTCATGAGCTCTGGCACCCCCCGGCACACAGTAGTGCATCATGGCTACTATCAAGTAGTAGTACACTCATGGCCACCACCAAATTTATAAATATAGAGCTTGGGGTGGCCATTTTCAAGAGGAAAAGGCGAGGAAGCCTCATCAAATTTGCTCTATACACACCCCATATTGAGTGCTTTTCATTTTAAACACTTGTTAGCTCACATATAGCTATATTTTTACCGATGGGAGCCGAAAGTGTTCATCCACTTAGAGTCATAGAAGTCTTCTTCTTTGAAGCCCACGTAAGTTTCTTCTTACACTCTATAAAGCCTTTTCTTCATCTTTGCACACATTATTCTTCACATCGAGAGTCGTGTGTGTGTGTGTGTATGCCCTGATTTTATCCGTATATTTTTCATTTATATTCATATATATATATATATATATATATATATTTATATATATGGACTAACATTATCGAAGTTATGCCTCGATGAGCCTAGACTTATGTCCGAGCGCTATATTATTTATATATATATATATATATATATATATATATATATATATATATATATATATATGAATTATATCTGATTGCTCGATGAGCCCGGTTTATATCCTGATATTTATCGCTTTATATATATATATATATATATATATATATATATATAAATATATGGATTGATAAACCGATATTATCGATATATATATATATATATATATATATATATATATATATATATATATATATATATATATATATATATAAATGTCGTGATTCGGAGTTTACTTCGTGGCCTTTTTACCTATATTTATTTATATTCCATTTCCGGAGTTTACCGCTTATTGATCGCTTTTATCGCTTTTATTTACATTTAGTCCTATCGAGTTTTTATCGAGGTGTTGATTGATTTATTTTGCTTTTATTTACATTTTCGATCCCCATGGAGGTGCTTCGTGGTGGTTGATCATCTCTATATATATATATTTACCGCTTTTATATATTTACATTTTCGATCCCCCATGGAGGTGCTTCGTGGTGGTTGATCATGATATATATGTATATATATATATATATATATATATTTTATATATATATAATCGCTTATATATATAATCGCCATTCATATAAATCATGCATCATCATGTAGCCTAGAATCATGTGATCATGATTCACCATCAATCTAGATTCTTGCCCTCGTGATGGACATTTTCAACTGTAAGCAAGCTTTGTAAATTATTCACTGTGTTTGAATTTCCTTAGATGGCTTTCATGCCCATGAGGAGTTCTAAGATCGCTATATATTATTTTTCAAGATGCTTCAGATCTCAAAAATAAAAGCAATCGTTAACATTTAATAATAAAATGGAAGTATGAAAAGGTCTCAATTACTATTGAGCATGTGGTTTGAAAAACCTCTTTACAAAACCTCACCGCTATATCATGTTTAAAACTGAATTTTTCATATAAATTCAAACCCTTTGTATATAGGTGCTAACGAGGCCTCACACTACTTCCAAATAAATTGCACATTGATCCACACACACACACACACATTCATATAATAGTTTCTTGAAAAGTGGTGGGCCACCGTGGTAACACTTGATGTCTGGGGTGCCTAACACCTTCCCTCCGCATAATCAAGCCCCCCAAACCCAAATGAATCTTTTCACATTGCACTGCATTTAGCAAAGTTGTCACATCATCGGGTCAATGTGCAAACCTTTTTCTATCATGCATTGGTGCAACCAATTAAAAACACCAACCGGCTAATTTTATAAGTCAAATCATCGACATATACATGTTTGACCTTTTTCACTTGTTTTTTCAAACAAATCTCACATAACATGAGAACACCAAAGAACAAGAATGTAAAAGGGACAAATAAAAATCCCGACGCCGACAGTGGCGACTCACTGGGACTCCAAAGAAGAGGGCTTAAGCCGCTACTACAAGCTTTTCAAAATCTGTTATATGCTTGTGTGTGAATGTTGCATTTACATTTATGATGAATGTGTAATTAATGCATTTATTTTATCGTGACCGCAATATATCTATATCTGTGATATTAGTGCTTCGCACATGTCATCATTTTCATAAACTGGTGAGACACATTATATGTGAATGTATGTTGTGTGGTTCCTCCACCAGAGGCTATCCTGCTGCTTGTTTGATTATCGGACTCAGGGAGACTAATTCCAACGAGGCTCGTGAAAGGCACCACCCAGATTCGCTCCAGCTTGAAAGACCGGATTAACTTCCCGCCAAGTAGATCATGGATGATCTGGGAACCTTCATGCCAAAAAGCCGCGAGAGTAAACCTAAGATAGGTCAACCTCTGATAAACCAAACGCCGAGGAAAGTCTCTTCATGCTTTCCATTTTTGATTACTTGTAAAAGCATTTACTTGTAAATATCATTTCATGTCAATCCATCGTAATGGAAAATATGAAGAAATATATGCACATGCATATTTAAAATTAGCACGCTATCCTATATTACAAAAACAGCTGACATCCATTTTGCAGGATAATATTCCTAACACGGATACATCACATAGCATGTAAACATTTACATTATCCCTAAGACTAAACTACATAAGTTTTTTGTAGGGAAACAATTGGGCTCATTACTCCACTCAAAATCCAAAAAGGCCACGAGCCTACAACCAATCATGTCTTCTTTCGACGACCAGCCTAATCTCGCTTTCGAGAAGAATTTGATGGATTAAGTAAACAAATTATAGATTTGGTTGTTCTCGCTTAAAGAATTGCATCGCCTACTCAGGCCCAAAGATGCCTACACACATACGTAATCCTCTCGCACAAGGAGGAACTCAAGGTTCGATAAAACAAATCGAACCTCGCTTGGATACAACCAACAAAGACCCCGAAAAACACCCATCTCAAAGGAGATCCGCATACACCGGTGATATCAGAAGAAGGTCCTTCAAATGGAAGAAACCATCCATTCTCTCAAAGGGATTGGAGCACACGGGAGTGTTTCATATGTCGACTTTGCATATTCCCCCCGTGTTCATTATCCAGAGAAATTTAAAACCCCCGACTTTGAAAAGTATGATGGATTAGGGGATCCTTACACACATTTGAAGGTGTTCATTGGAGAGAACTGGATCTTATGCGCAGAATGAGAGAAGCTCGTAATGCAACTTTTTCGTAAGAGTCCTGACCGAGAAGCCTGCTCATGGTATACCAGATTAGACAACTCAAAGATCCATAGTTGGGAAGAGCTAGCTCACGCCTTCCTTACTCAAGACAACTTCAAGCCTCAGATGGCTCCCGACCCAGATCGATTACCAAGGTCAAGAAAATAATCCAATGAGTCTTTCAGAGAGTATGCTCAAAGGTGGAGGCGCTTTGTCGCTCAAGTTATTCCTCTACGATTTAATCGTAAATGGTCATGACTTTCATATGTACATACAAGAAGCTCCTTTCTATGAGAGAGTCTTAGCTGGTATTGGCAAACCATTTTCTCAAATGATCAAACATGGAGAGATGGTCGAGATGGGGTTGAAGTCAGAAAGATTCAAGACCTAGCCGCTTCTTAAGGCAGCTAATGTCGAGCACATCCAAATTCGAACTTATGGAAACAACCCCTGAGGGGTCATAAAAAGAAAGAGGAGGATGTTTCCTCGATACTACAAGGTCAAAAAGGCAATCGTAATATGCCTATACAGAGGAGAAACTACTCCCCTTTTCAAGCACACGCCTTCAAACCTCCATTGCCTAAAGGTGGAGAAGTAAAGCGCCTCGAACGCTCACACCCTTAGGGGACTCGCCGAGAATATTCTTACTCTTCCGACTACTCGTAAGAAAATCACACATCTTCTTCCACCAAACCAACCCTAATGGGAGGGGTTTCAATGCTACTCTAAGTGTGCTTATCATTCGGGGCACCGGACATGATACTCAAGATTGTTGGGCCTTGAAACACAAGATCCAAGATTTAATAGACAACGGTGAGATCGTGGTTACCAAACCAGATCAACCTCATGTGCAAGACAACCTCTTCCTCAACACAAAGAAGAAGAGGTCAATATGATTAGTTGGAGCAAAGGGACAGAGTTCCAATTTTAATGATGAATCATCCTGCATCATCAAAGATGGTGTTGACAGATGGGATTACGCAATGTTCCAATTTGCTATGGAACAAAAGATGAAAGCTCTTTGTAAGCAAGTTGAACAATCGCGTAATCGGTGATCCATCAAGATCAAGTCACACGCTTAGTTAGTCACCCAGAGCATGCCTGCCTCCTTCCTTTTGTTATGAATGCTCCATCATCACCTTCGTAAAGTGAAGCATCGGAGGACAAGGTCATGAAGAGAGCAAGTGCTAAAGCCCGTAGGGATTTTGCCAATAGTAAGGGAATTTACATACCGGGCCAACCTATGGAGGAGATATTTTCAGATGCTAATCAACGAAGGAAGAATCACCTCCCTTCTACCTCCAATTAATCCTCGCTCAAGATGGTTCAACTCGATGGAGTATGTCAATATCATTCACATTCTCTCATGGTCACAAGATAAGTAAGAATGTTGGGCACTCCGCCACCTTATTCGTAATCTAATCGACAAATGTGTCTCCGCAATCAATGTGACGATGACACCGTGCTACTCGAGAGTGGGGAATACTATTATCCTACCAAATGGAAGGGATTAGTAGTAGCTTATATCCCCGAGGTCGATGAGACCATCAAACCATTCACAATACAAGCAATTCAACTCAAAGGTAGTGATAATCCTTTGAAAGTGGTCGCACCAGAGCCAATTTCTTTACCCTTCGCATACATAAGATCCCGTTGTCCCCACACAAAAAGTCCCATGGAATTATGGAGAAGTCAAGGATCCACGCCTCATACTAATACATATAAGGTGTCAAGGAAAATCCACTATATCTTCCTCAAGAGGGTGATGAAGTTTCACCATAAAAAGCAAAGGGAAGATTCCCATGGAGAAGATTGAGAAATTCTCCGCACTATGGGCCATAATGAAGCCAAGGTGGTTTTAAGCTTAAGAGAAGCTCCACATCAAATCTCAATATCGACTTGGTTTTCTTCCGAGGATCACAAGAAGATCTTATCAAGGTTTTGGAAGAAGCCTACTTACCAAAATTAGTGGATGTGGAAAAATTTCAACATCCGTTGATCACATTTTTAACAACAATGTGATATTTTTCATCGATGATGACATACCGCCCAAGGGACAGGTCATTGCAAGCCATTGCACATTGCAGTTTTGTCCTCCAGGTATATGTTAGCTGGAGTTTTGATAGATGGAGGTTCATCTCTGAATATATCTGTCCTTATGCCACTTTGGTGAAGATGAACGCCAATCTCAAATGGATCCAAGTAGCCATACTGTTATCAAAGCTTTTGATGGATCCCGACGAAATTTATTTGAGAGATTGAGCCGCCAATCGAGATTGGTCCTCATACATTTTGTGTATCTTTTCACGCCCTCAAGATAGATTCAGATACAACCCGCTATCGGGGAGACCATGGATCCACATGGTCGAGTCGCCCTTCTACACTTCATCAACAACTTAAATACACATCACAATAGCCTAGTCAATCATCAACGCCGAGTTTTAATATCCTAAACAAGGAGACATACCACTCATCGCCTTCAATTCAAGTTGAGCCTACTACCAGCCTTTCATACTTTGAAGTGAGCAACACGCAATACCATCCTATTGAGCACCACTTCCTGCACTCCAAGATTTCGCCAAGTGATGGCGCTACACAAGAAATGATATCATTGGGTCATCACCGACAAGGGTCGGGTAAAATCATCAGGTATTAAGCACCCAATTCAAATGTCCAATCAAACCGGACAAACCGGACTAGGCTATTCGCCATTCCAATCATAGGAATCCTCATAAGCACAAGCAGATTCCTCAAGCTTCCGCCACACATACGATTATCTCCACGCAACTCCCCGAGCCTATATAGCCTCCCAGAAAGGTGCCACCCCATGTTATGGCTATGCTATTTCCCAAACCAAGATTCTGTTAAAGCAAAAGAAGGTCCCGATTCTCGATCCCAAAGTGGAAGAGAGAGGAACAAAAACGTAAACAAGACATCGCCTCGATGATGTCAGCATACGCATCATTGTCCATGATGAGCATACAAACAGATACACCCTGCATTGACGATGATTGCTTCAGATGTTATGGTCATCATTCGAGAGAAGGAGGACGATGATAGCTCCTCCATCATCGCAAAGTCCATCAGACTTTTACCTCGATAATTGGAGCAAAGACTCCATGCATTGGTCGACGAGGGTAAAATGGGCGTAAATTCCATCCGCCTCAGTAGATAACTTTAATTGCTTACTTTTTTTGTACAAGATTAGTAGCTTATTTTATCAAGACATGCTAACTTTTTGTATGATTAAACAGTTTCATATATTAAGTGAAAGCATATTTTGTTTCAGTGACTCAATTTAGATGTGTCTGTATTTGTCGATGAGGTGCCTTTTTCCACAAGGATCAGAACTTTGATGAAAAGTTGGACTCTGCACTTGATGGAAATACAAGAGGACATTGAGATACCTCAGAGATCAAAGAATGGGTCAAAGACAAACCTAAACCCAACCTTGATCAAACCACTTCTTTCAATCTCTCGAAACCTTAGAAAGCCCTAAGTTAATCCAGATTGGTTCAGACTCACCCAAAACCAATGGAATGACATGGTTACATTACTAACCCAATTCCAAGATGTGTTTGCATGGTCTCATGAAGACATGGTGGGTTTGTCCATCGACATTGTCCTTCATCGCCTTCCCATTAAAGAGGGATTTAAGCCGCCAAAGTGTAAGCTCAAAGCGATTGAAACCCGAGTGGAGTTTAAAGGAAAAAGAAGAAATTGTGAAACAATTTCAAGTCGGCATTATCATGGTGTCTACATATCCCGAATGGATATCCAACATAGTTCCCATGCCTAA